>OV884015.1:92095880-92695880 GCA_930367205.1 Acanthosoma haemorrhoidale | reverse complement strand
AGCTGTAGAGAGACAGTTCACTCCTCTAATAATTCTTAATTTTCTTATCTAACTGCTCGACTTCAAGTTCGAATATGTTATTCTCAAATTCTTAATTAAATTATATTTAACCTAATTTTCTCGATCAACGTGCTGGCCACCATTGCACCTGAATCAACCATATAGTCACATAAATTCTTATATTCGTATACATACATATATTCTGGACCTATTTGTTAGTAAAACATATAACCCTACTAACCGTTCTTCTTCTATTCAGAAGTTTGATCTTTGCTCAGGTCATGCACTGGTCTATTTTATTGACTACATGCGTGACATTTGTAACAATTTCTGCAGGCGATATCTCAAGGATGAACCCTGAAGTAATGAACCCTTCATGCCAATTTTATTTCAATAGTGAGCTAATAAATAAACATAAATAAGTTGTTAACTTTTTAATGGGGTTGATTGTAATATACATTTTGTTCGCCTAAAGGCCTTTATGTCGGTGCCTTTATGTAAGGTTTTATGTCGATGCCATTGTAGTTGGCTCTACATAAAAACATGTTTATGGCTTATAAATTTTATGTTTTCTGGAATTTTAGTAAAGTAAAGAGTAAGTTAACGTTTTCAGGGACATTTAAACAGTTAGAAAACCCAACTGAGATGAAGCCTTCATATTTGTATCCATGGAACCAAAATCATTGGCTGAAATAAAACACACAAGCTATATAATTTTAAAATTATCGATTCTTCAAGCGGCATATCATGGTAAGAAAAAAACGCATAATATCGAAACGACAGAATGTTACTAACTGGTATATGTCAGCCATAAATGCTCATTTCTTATTCTGGATGGTTCAAGATAAGTGAAAAAAACAAACTGTTTTGTTGGTAACAAAATGTATTATCTAAATTGAAATATCTGAAAAGCTTGGACAAAATGAATACTCAAACCTTTCAAGGTAAAAAACACAACGAAAATAGCCATTTTAATAACACTTAATATTTGTTGATAAAATTTTTGAGATGATCTGATATAAAAACCACCCAGACACCTGCCGATATACAATTTAGACTATTATATTGGATTTGGAAAGTTACAATGGCTGGGGTGACGGGGAGGCAGTTACCTCGAGCCGATAATTACATAAGTTAGGCTGATCTGTTTTTGCTTCCCGGTGCCAGGTGTTTCTTGCGTGGACTGGGCACAATCACAAACGTTGTACAGCGATTTTCTTATGACACACATTACAAGTGCTAACTATACTAAAAAAATTACTTTAAAGAATTAATATTATCTCCCTAATGACGGAGAAAATGAAGTTACTATAGAAATTGTACTTATGTTACTCATCATGGTGGTACTCAGTGCAGAAGCATAAACTTTTCACGGAAATTACAATTTTGGTGGAGAGGGGATAGTGTACAAATGTTTGCATTTATAAAGGACTGATCCACTCCTTTGATTGATTGAATATAAACATCAGACAGCAATAGTTTATCATCTTTTTTGTTTTACTTTTCAATAAAATAATATTTTTACATAACTTTCGTTTCTATGTATTGGAAATCTTGTTTAGTATATTTAAATAAAGTATTAGATAAGAAAAACCGTTAATTAGAAGCCAGGAACATATTAGACCGAAGGACATCCAATTTTATTTACACATAACAAATTCGAATCACCAAGGTAAGCAATGACCCAAATAAGCATAATGCTGGGTCCCCACGGGACGCGACACACGAAAGTGAGTATTATTGGTACACTTAATACGGATTAAGGTAATTAATGACATTAAAATTAATTTGCATTTACAGTTCACGTGAAATGCCAAATCGTGTGATTGGTTCAATTTTAGTGTAATTAATTCCCTTAATCCGTACTAAGTGTATCAATAATACTCACTTTCACGATTAATCAATAAGTGTATCAATAATACTCACTTTCACGATTAATCAATAAGTGTATCAATAATACTCACTTTCACGATTAATCAAGAAGTGTATCAATAATACTCACTTTCACGATTAATCAAGAAGTGTATCAATAATACTCACTTTCACGATTCACGTGACGTGGGAATCTGGCATTAGATGAATGACTCTATTTGCTATTACAAAACATATTACACATTATTGAAACATTTAAAGATATTTTTATCTATTAATATTTCTTCGTTTTAATATTTTACCAGACCTTTTAATGTACTAACTTGTATTTAAATTTTAAACACACACACACACACATAGAGAATGAGATAAAAAGAGAGATGGGTACGTACTTGTCTTTTATTAGTTTTAATTTGATAGAATATTAAGTAATTTTTTTTTTTACACATCAACAATTTTTACTAAGCTAAATTTACAATATGCCTTATTAAGCAATAAGTAATTGAGATAAATGTTCTCAATCAAACCATATTTACAATTTATCATTCACTCGCTCATTCATACAGTATTTACAAACAACCCAGAGACCTCCCAAATCCACATGGTTGTCACCTCCCTCGCATGCGAAGGAGGAAGTGGAGTCTTGGGAAGTCCCCCACGCTCCTACGTCAGCCGCGGTACTGTATAAGAGCCAGCGGAGGCTGGCCAAGAGCGCGAGAGCCACAGACGCTCAGGACATAATTAGAGAAACTGCCTATTGCCAGGACTCCCACTATCACTTCATTATAGCAGGTCTTGGAAGGGATGATTTCAAGAATATAGGGTATATCCAGATCATTGTGAAGGGTTTTGTCGCTGACGTGATAAGGGGCATTTACTATTGTTCTCAGGACGTTTGATTGAAAGGATTGGATGCGCTTGATGTTCGACTTTTTTGCTGTCCCCCATAGCTCTATTCCGTATGTCCAGATTGGCTTAAGTATAACTTTGTAAATAAGTAGTTTATTTTCTATTGAGAGATGGGGTGTCCTTCGAAGTAGTCTGTACAGTTGTCCAAAGCGTCTATTTAGTTCTTGTCTTTATTTTCAGTAAATTTTCATATTTTTCTGATGATTTTTGTCTGCTTTTACGTGTACTGATGAGTATGTTGTTTTTGCCTGTTGTTTGAGCTGTTTGGAAGTGCTTATGCAAATAATAAATTGATTTGCCACTGATTTGTGGGTGGAAATTGTTCTTCATTTTTATCCTTATTAAGTTTTAATTCTTGAATTATTTGAACTAGATGTTTATTTTTATAAAAACTAAAATACTAATTTTTCCCTCTCTTAAAATGAATTTTCTGTTTAAAAACTACTGGGAAGAGAAAATTGTGAACGGGTTTAACTCAGGATGGGCCGGGTAAGTAAAAAGACGACGTCCTCTGTTAGGGCCCTGAAAGGCTGAAATCCACTTAGCACCACGTCATAGGTACTTCGCCGACCTAATGGCATTTACCAAAAGAAATTAGCTAAGGCTTTCATATGCCATAGTTGCGGTAAATTATTACAGTAAATGCTTCATGTGAACCCCTGAAGTACACAGGGAACATAAATTTTAATAACTGCCCCGTAGCTATGGTCGTTGAGCTAACTAACCCAATTTTTTTAGCTATCTCAGGTTTATAAATGTCATAAACTTAACGAAAGTGAACACAGCAAACGTGTTGAAGACTGCGGACGTCAGATCGCAGTAATGAGATTGAGGGAAGTAACAGACAACATATTAACGGAATGCTATCGTATCGAAATCCTTATGCTGAATCACAAACCCACATAGTGTATCGTAAAAAATGTAGAATATTCAATATATATGTGTACTCAGATGCAATATTGATACAAGGCAGAGTAATGATATCTCCCCAAACTGGATTCTGGAACAATCCATATATATATATATATGATTTTATATTTTATATTATATATATATATAATTTTTATAATTATATTGTCGGGCACAGATATGCGATTCCCCAAGGTGGGGAGGAGACGCCCACCGCGGGCTAGGGTCACTATAACCCCTTGTCGCCGAACAGCGAGCGTCAAGAAAGAGAATGGCGGGCGGACCTGTGGTCTTTCACCCTGGCTGCCGGCCTAGTCGGCGGGCAGCCTAATTCGTTTAGTCTGACTCCATAAGATCTTTATAAGGTGTATGCCCCGACAAAGCACTATGTTCAGGAGAAGAGGAACAGGGTAGGTTTATAGGTAGTTTATGTGGTCTTGGAATGACCACGAATTTACACTCGGTGTCTAATGGTAGGCGAAAACCGTCCGGACCCCAAAGGCAAGTGTGAAACGGAGAGAAACAGACTGGATTGTCGTGGGAGACGCAACTGGAAAGTTTGTAGGGCCACGGCAACCGTCGTCCGCGAGGGAGAGGTCTCTCCCAAGGAGGAGCTAGTTTAAGCGAGACGAAGGCAGATATTCCCACTAGGAGAGTGTGGGCTCTGACAACGCCGGACTAAAACGTAGCGAGGTTAGGAGAGAGAGATGCAGAGGTAGTTGAATGAAAAGACCATGGTTTTGAGTAGAGCAGCAAGCGCCAGTGCAGAGAGAGAGGAGAGAGTAGTGTTCCAAGTGACGGTCCGGTTCGTTATGCTGATTCGTTTTTTTTTTTTTAATTTCAAAACCTCAACAAAACAATACAATGTACAAAAAAGAAAAATAACAAAATATTTGGATTACATGTGTGCTGATTCAGTCTAATGCCGGTGCTTATATAGGGCGGTCAGACGTGGTGGGGATGGGTCCCCACCTGCGACTGTTTACTCCACTAGCTCCTCCCCCACTCTCACTGACGTCATAACCTTTATTAAACATATTTTCTGTTGTTCGTTTGATGACATAATTAAGAGGTGGCCACAACATATATGTATATATTATTATATATATATATGTATAAATATTGTATATAATTAAAATTATATACATATCTATTATATTAGAACATTTTAAATGAAAAGAATTATATACAAAACTCTTTATTACAAGAAAAGGTGTATTAATAGAAATAGAAGATAATGATAGAATTTTATTTAATATAAAGATATCTCAACGCGCTATTTATGTAAGAGAGAATTATACTAATTGAAAGTTAGTCGTGAAAAATTCGACAGGTATACAAACTATATGCAGTTAAAATTACTTCAATTGTATATGAAAACATTCTAATACAAAGGAATATGTGACAGTGAAATTAAGATATCCTTTTACTTGATATTTAAAATCACCTGACCAGTACTTGACATTATCCTTATACAGAAGATTATTTAAATTTTTGCCTCAAACATAAAATAAATGAACTGATAAACATTAACAGAACCGATATACAATAAAACTAGATGCTAACATATGATTTAAAGCAAGGCATTTATATACCCAACAAGTAATTTAAAGGGCTATTCTCTTTTATACTATATACTCCATGTACTTTTCTGACAAACTATACACTACATATATGAAGTCTCGTATATGCAATATTTAAAATTGATTATCTCGCTTAGCGACACAAATTTACGATTTTTTCTCCTCAAATCCTTGTGCGTGTGATCAGCCTCGACCACGGAGCCTAGAAATTCTTTCCATCTTCCATTAGATTCGCACATGTTTAACCTTCTTGGCACAAATATTTCAAAATAAAAATTAAAAAAAAAAAAACCAACGCTACTGCATTGGACAAATTTAAAGCCCCAGGCGTTATATGTGCACCATGTTAACAGTTCTAGACACTTACTGCATATATATATGTATATACTAATATATATATAATTATAATTATATATTTAATATATATACAGATATTATAATTATACTGCATCGGAAGTTATAGTCTTGAGTACTAATCTATAAATCAGAGGTGACGTTCTGAAATTTGAAGGCTGTTAAATGTTCATTTTTCATAATTTCTTTTTCATGGATATAACAAACTAATATAAATCATCAACTATTTTGATTTATATCACAATTGGTATTTAGTTGTCACTTTGTTTGACTATAGCTATTACTACGTTATAGATTGAATCTTACAGTGACGAATGAACAAAATTTATGACAATAATTTTCAAATGATTTGGGATTTCTGATAATTTTAGAAATAAAAATAATAGCTTTATTTTTGTCCAGTAGTAATAGTCGGCAAAAGTTCGCGCTGAGGGTTAGTCCGTTTTCTTTTCCCCTTTCCTTATTTTTGTTTTTCTTCACCAAAAACTTTTATGAATAGCTCATCAAAAAAAATGCATCTGATGGCCTAAGCAATTGTAGGCAAAACATACCCAATCAAAATATTATAATTGATAAACCAATCGCTACGGGGTTCAATATTTCTTTCTAACGCAAAAACCATATCTGTAATTTTTTCACTGTCAACAGCATGAACACATATTTTTTAAACTCAACTAAGCTGCATTTAAAGGGCCTTGGTTAGCATTTTTTCTTCAGTTCTTTTCTTAGGCCTTAGCCATATCTTCCAAATTAAATATTATTTTTTATTTCCAGTCTTAATTTCAATTGCTACTTAGTACAATTCATAGGGCTAGAATATACAACGAGAATTAAAGATAGCTCTAAGAAAAGAAAAAAAGACAATTAAAGTTGTGATAAGATCTTTCCAAGTTAAATAAGAAACGTTTATATCAAGTTCTTTTGAAATATAAATTGGAGTATTCCGAGTGTTTCACTCTACAAGAGATTTGATCTATTGATGGCATAATAAAGGGGAAATTTCCAATTAAGATATGTCTGTATGTCGATAACTTTATGTTTGTTATTTTTATGTTTCATCCCATCAGTAGAGGATTTGAAGAAACAACTGATAAAGTAATATTAACGTAAGAGAAAATATCAAATATCTTGGTTATGTGGCTTTGCACTTATTATTCACAAAAAGTAGGCACCCTCCAAAGGTCAAGCTGTTTTTGGGCAACTTCCTTTTGAAACTAATCTCATTTCATTTTGAGTAGTAAATTCTGACAGGCGAAAAGCCTTAAAACAATAAATCCGTTGAATAATGTGTTTATCTCTTTCAGGTGAGCTTTTTGGCCCTTTGCACTTACGCCAGTTCATCAAATTCCTAAGCTACACAATATTCATCTAATGAATCGAGGCCACGCAGGATGAAGCGTTATGCAATAGCCTCATGAGCATAATAATGCCAAGTGAAAATTATATACAGGCAGGAATCGAACACATTCTGTTTTGGCTCTCAACGTTTGCATTTCCTTGCCACTGGTGTAAGCATTCAGTCACTGAGAAAATGACGATGAGGAAATGATATCCAAAAGGCTTTCTCTAGCTATTATTCTCGCTGTTCAAACACTATCGAAAGTTTGATGACCTTGCCCGAGCGACTGGTATGTATTGGTTATAATTAAACAGTTCGAGTTTGTCTTTGGTAATGACTTCCTCGGTATCTGCCTGGTACCTGGAACGGCCAAGTTGTCACCGAGGAGCCTCCGGGCTTCAGGCGACAACTTCTTCCTCTAACTACACACAGGTGTTTGTGCCCCAGACGTAGTCCTCCAGCTCCACACAGTCACATTAAATTGTCCAAGCTTCTTCCGCTACTGCCCAAATAGAAGACATATTTAGAATTTCTTTGAGGATACATAGAAAAAATAATAAAAAAATTTTTTTAAAAAAGAGGTGCCAGTGGAACACTTTATACTTCATAATATCAGATTAAATCCTCTGAAAATATCATAATACAAATGTACATACAGAAAGCATTTTAAATTTTACTGTAGGGCATTGTACACTGTATAAATCTCATATGGAACACGTAATAAAAAAAATACCAAAAATAGGAAGGTGACGAGGAAGATTAATCGTGAACAGCTTATGTTAACATAATTAACGCTTCCTCCATCCTATGGCATGTCATTGTTAATTATTATTAAACATTTAAATATAAATTAGGTTTTGAGAGGATCATAGTCGAAGGTTCCTTAACTTTTGGTATTTTTTCAAAAACGGAACTTTTGTTTTCACCCGTTTGTCTACCTGTTCTGATATTTGTGGGTCTCCTGCTCAAGCTCGTAGTATAACGTTTTACAAGGGTTTTTTCATAAGGAATAGGTGACACCACAATAAAACACAAAAAAGTGCTATCAATTAATTATTTAGTAGGTATTACAAAAAATGGTATCGGATTAAATATATAGAAGAACATTTTTCTCTATATTTTAAAAGGTGCAAGGGGTTTTTCATCTGTTTGTGAAAGTTTATATGAACGATATCATAAAAATGTTTCAGTCTACCTTAAAGTATTTATTCCATTAAATAGAAATATGCTGACAACGTGTTGGTTGATATCGGATTAAGATTAATCTAGTGCTTGCTCAGAAATTATTCAACATTAAAATTATTGGTTTTACCCTTCGTTAAAGACATTTTGATGACCGTTTTTTTTTTATGACCGTTTTGATTGTCGTTTCAGTTATTTATGATTTTTTAATATTAGCCGAGGCAAGTTTCAATGACCACGACGGTTAAAAAAAAATAAAATGACTTATTTTCTGTTAAAAATCAGAACGTTTGTTTCTTTACTGCAAAAAGTTGTTTGTTTAATAAATATAAAACAAATCATCCTCAATATAAGTAGCTATCTATACATTTATATACAATAGTCTATCTTTAGGGTAAAGTTGATGAGAATGTATAAAGGTTAAGTCTTAATGATTTTTAGCGATTTTTTTTATAGGTCTGCTTTCATTTCTTCGTACCCAAAGGTGCCTGATTCTTAACCAGTTCTTGCATTTCCTACGAAACGCCTCCCTCGGACAGTAATTTCAGGTTCTGCACTATCATCCTCGGGTTATTTCTATTTATATGATGGTATTAAAATTGTTATAGACCAGGCTTGATGAAGCCATTTTTGTTAGATGATTTAACTACACTAGTTTGTTCTATGAAACTCCTGCTCTATTGTGGTTGATTTACTTCAAGATGCCACATCCAAAAAGGATACTACAGCTGCAATTTAATATTTACATCGGCAAGAATTATTTTAACATGTTAAAATGTAAAAGAAAAAAAAACTAGGACCATTTGTGATCCAGCTTAAGAGCATGAGGCAAGTGACACTCTATGAGATATAATGTTCTTGACGGACCAAGAAATAAAGTAATAACTCTATCCTACTTCTAAATGGCATTTTACTAACCGCGAACAATTAGACAAAAACAATAATTGTGATTGAGTACGATTTTTATTAATTTTTCTGTTATTAGAAAATTTTGGTTATCCACACTTATTACAAAGCTGTGAAAACTATTACTTAAATCATGTATTCAAATATTTTTAATTCTTAAATAATATGTAAGAAAATGTTAGTAAAGTTTTTATCTATTTATTTATCAATGCAGAGTCCTCCAGCAAGCTCTGCAGTACGGTGACCCGCTATATACTCACTTAGCTGACAGTCTAACAATTTCAGAATGGGATCATGAGAAAAGTGGTCAGACATATCTCCCTCCAAAGCTTAAAGAACGCCGACCTGCACCCATTTCTTGGTGTGCCGTCGGTGGGTGAATTCATCCACCGGAGACAAATCAAGTTTTTTGGCTCGTTGCAGCACCTGACAAACCCAGTGTTCAACACTGTGACCCTACCCCCATTCCCGTGTCGGAGCAACAGGCTGTCTGGGAAAACTAGGTTAAGTTAGTTAGTTAGATTAAGGTCACTATCAGCACAACTCATGCTTAAGATGAACCCCATCACTTTCTAAGTTCACACGCCTTGTTGTCTACTCAAGCCTACCATACCAAACTTCTTTAAGCCACACAGATTATATAAAATGTAGCTACGAGACTGTATATATAATTAGCACTTTGTGCATTTATGTAAAGATTCCATATTGTGGAATCTACAACTCACTCAATTTATTTTAAATGACTAGTTCAATAACAGATAATTCAATAACTAAATTGACAGACCAAGTACTTACGAGAAGATCGATTAAGGCGCCTTTGATTATATCAATCTTATTTAATTTACTTATTTTGTTGTTATTGTTGTATTTTTTTTGCTTTGCAGTTTTGAAATATTAAATTATTTCTTACCGGTGTAAATATGAATTGATCCGTTTTGCATCCTTTATGGACGGAGAAAATAAATTAAGGAAATAAACGCCCGAATAGCAGATCTACTGCGGAATACTTAAATTATCACAATGAAATTAAGCGACTTAAGTAAAAAAAACAAAAAAACTTGAAGTTATCTAATCGAAATAAGAGCACACCTTCTGGGCGATGCTATCGAAGAACTGATACTAGGAAGGCCATGGGAGGATGTATGGCTACTGCAGGCCACTCCTTAGGCCTTCATTGCCCCCACATCTCACCCTGACGGCCACTCAGTGGGGAGATCTCTCCCACTTCTCTCCTTCTCCACCTCCATCTGTCTGCTCCTCCATCCGTCCGAATCCGGTCAGAATATTTCGAAGAGAGTCAAAACGTTTGCAGAAGTCACTGAGCATGTGGGACAGATACGTGCAAACGGAATATATCACCGATCTAGAAAGGTTTTACCCTAAACCAGCTGAGATGCTATGTTGAAAAAACATAGTTCAACATGTCTGAAATTCCACAACAGCTTGAATTTTTTCCATCAAAAGGAAAACAGATAAATTTGAAATGATTCAACCTCGCATTCGAATTAACTTTAGACCAAGGAGCAAGACCTCATGAGGATGAAGCACCGTTGGTTGGTACCTCAGCTAATATCACTCAACCTCAATTTAGGTTTACTCCTTTATTAAATTAGATATCGATTTATCAACCCAAGGATGAGCCAACTTCCTAATGGTAAATGGTAATGGGCAATTAACCGGGTAATGGGGAGTTGAAATCCTATAATTATTTTCCCCTTTCGTCAAAGTTATTAAAGCCTGCACTAGCAGGATTACTCTCGAAAACTTCTATACAGTGAGTGATGTTATATCTATCGAAAGAATCAGTATAGAGAATATTATCAATTATTCTTTCGTATCAAAAAAAAAAAAAAATTTACGAACAAAGATGTACTAATTATTACAGCGTAATGCTACAATGTTTAAATCTACATACTCAATCCAACCACCCGGATTTTCATAAATCCAAGAATATAAACCATCAAATATACCTACAAATTATATATATATATATATTATAAATTATTGTTTTATAGTAATATGAAATATTCTATTAGTATCAAGACGAACGAGTAAAAAAAAAAAAAAGGTGGAATATAAAATAACATTAGCGTTAGAATATAATTAATTTTGGTAGCTTTAGCGAGCTGCTGCAGGGTTCAGACACATTATAAATCTAGATGGGCCATTGTTCCTCACTGATAAATTGTCTTTGTATCGGATTTACGCTGCAAATAGATAACGTGCCCCTGTTTAACCAAATTTATTTCCTTGGTCTCTCGCTTTCTTAACATCAAGCAGCAAATTGAACCTTAAAACAATTAGTTAAAAAAAATTCCTATATACCTATAATAGATAAAATCGCCGGGTAATTCCTCGGTTTGTAATAGTAAGTATAATTTAAATTATTTGGTAACCGGTCGAAAAAATTATCAAAAAAGTTTTTACCGAACCACAAGGAAGAGACTTCACGGTAATGGTTTTTAGTCTGTCTGTTTGTACTTATGTTTGTAACCATTCACTACTAGAGGGGTAGTAAATATTACGAGATCTATTTAATGGTTCAACATAAATAAACTATATATAAATGACGCAATATATTAATGTATCTTATTTTTATTTAATAGTTTGTACTAAATATTTACAGGACGTATTCTTTCATAATGAGGGAGGCAAAAATTGTCAATTTAGGAAAAGGGCGAAAGCAGCCACACCAGTAATAGTATGCGAAGAATACAAATTTTCACCTAATTTATGCAGATACATACTGCAATTATACAAACAAAGAACAAAATAAAGTCGATGGCCAATATAAATAAAAATATTTAGATTCAATAAAAAAAAAAGAAGTAATTATTGAAATGCATACTACGTTTTAAAATTAAATTTCTGGTCCACCTGGAAACGATAGCTTAAGGCAGAATAAGTAAAATTGCTAAAGAAGTTTTCACTCCTGAAAATTCAAGAGAGACCAGGGAGGACCCATTCAAATACGACACTTCCAAATGGCGGGTCCAATAACTGCCAAAAATATTATTTCCTCGTTTAATTTTTAGTTGGAAAATGAGTTAACTTCTTCTCAAAATAGCCAACTCCTTGGCCAACAGCACAAGTATAGTAATTCAATATAATATATAGTAATTATTTATTGCCTATTAAGTAAAGGCAGATTGTAATTTCATCATAATAAAGTTTTTATCATCATCATCATAATATATAGTATAAAATAAAATATATATAATATATAATAAAATAGTAATTCAATCGCTATGGCAGGAGTTCAAAGGGAAATAGTCATCGATCAGGAATGAGAATGATTTCTGTTTTAAAGTTTAGTATTTATTATAAAAACAGAGCCTGGAAGACTCAATTGTAGTTCTCTCTGTGTCTTATCCATGACTTACGCTGATCGTGGATACCATAAAATTTTGCTATTAGTATTTGTATATGGCATCATTTCAACTCGTTCATAATTCTTTTTATATTATTTATTCTACCTATACCACGTTAGATATACCTTCTCTTATTGTATTTCCAAACTAACAGAATGCACTTTTTAGGTTTCAACGATACTACAACAAGCACGCTCTTGTTTATATTTAGTACACCCGCTTACATCAGTCCATGTTTGTCTTCTTGAAGCGTAACAATGACATTAGTACGGAAACATTGAGAGGGCTTGGGATCAAAATGGAGGGTTGACCTATTGGGTAGATTGTTGTGAAGGTAAAATGACCGAGACGCCTGTTACAAGCGCTCAGTCTGTACAAAAAATTGTTTATAATTAGCAAATAAATGATATTGTTTATTGTCCTTATATGGGTGGATTGTAATTTTCTTCAAATAAAGATAAAAAAAGTGAATACTTGAGTCAGCCACTGTAATGCTCGGTGAAAAGTTTATATTGTAGCATGTTAATAAAATAAAAATTTATCCTTAAAATAATTAAAAAAAAACGTTTGTGCCTCTAATCATAGTGGTTACTAGTGAAAGGAGAGGATCATCGTATTCGATTATAAATACAATATATATATTCAACGGCATAATCAAAACCTGAATTAAATTGCCGCATTAACCATAAATAATTTTTGTGATTGAAGGATACAATCTGTTCAGTTTTTAAGCTGAAAGTCTATGAAAAGTTAGGAATTCGCGGAAGGAAACGTCTACAATGGGCGGTCTACTTATAAAGAGATGTTTTGTAAATAAGCTGTTTTATGAAGCTTTTCGTTCGATGAGATTGGAAAAAAGATTTGTAAAGAAGTTGTTTTCTTCACCTTTCGGCACTGATATTTCAAAGAATCTAACTGCTCCATCCATCCTCTTTGAATGTGCTCCATTAACTGAATCTAGACATCCCAATCTTTCTCCGATGCTAGTACTTCGACTTAACTGCTCAATGATGCATTTTTTCATTCAATTGGACATCGTACCATTATGGGAGGAATTGACTGTTAAAACAAAATTAAAGTGGATTTTTACTGTTTTCATTAAGTGAAAATTTACTTTCGATTCATTCCACAAATTCTGTGACAGTCAATCTACCACTTAACAACTTTCTGCATATGCGCTTACATTCGCCTTTAGAAGAAATTAATATTATAAGCCACTTATCTTCTCAGCTTTGAAATAGAAATCTCTATGAATGTTTCAGTAAAATCCTAAAAACAATTTTTATATTACGTATTAAACTGATAGTTTTTTTAGGACATTACAAATAAAATCGTGAAAAAAGAACTCTTAGAAACATAAAATCAATGGCTCGACTACACAGCTAATTAGTCATACTGATCATTAAAATAAAAGGTATATTTTTTAAGTAAGTAATTGGTTATTATTTTGCTCATTAACTAAAATGTAACTAGGAAAACGGCATACAAGCAAAAATTAAACTGAGTTTTTTCGGTCAATAGAACCTTTTTTCACAGCGTGATTGAAGTTTTGGACGGCAAAGCAATTAGAAATTTAATCTCAGGCAAAATTTCCATTTCTTTTTAATTGAAAATAAAGTTACTTGTCACTAGCCAAGGATTGTCTATCGAAAATATGGCTAGATAAACAGTTAAGGGTCAGCAGGATAAAATTCCCTTAGGATGTAGCCCGGTAACGAATAACGAGAATATCTGTTTGGTATTTTTAAGTTTTTTAAGGAGGCAACTATTAAGAGAATTGTAATGGAATTACTCACCGCAAATGTGGAGGGTGGATAAGAGAAGCTCTAGAACTGGCTAGGACGTTTTACCCTTGTTGAGACCGAACCCTTTACTTAACTTTGGTGGGTATTTGTATACACCTTGTGCTCGAGGCTTTCTTTGTAACTTTGGTCAGACCAAATGAAGATCCCTTCGTTGCCAAAATTGATGAGTTACAGAAACGTTCAGTAACGACTCCTTTTAATTTCTAATTATCCACATCCTAGTACTGCGCCTGCGCTAAACTTTAACAAACCGTATTCGTGTCGCTCTGCAAACAAACTGTTCGCTACTGTTCATAGAAAGTGTTTTGGTCGCAGAACAAAAGACTATTGGGTGAACTGTTCCCGGGAGAGCTGTCTACAGGTGAGTGGATTGTGAAGCTGTGGACTGTTGCTCAGTGTACGTTGGTCATTTCATAGAGAAGGCGGCCATATTTAGAGGTTGGTTGTAGATCAGCTGTGGGGTGGCCGGCCTGACCCTCTCAACTTGTTCTGTGGCCTACTGCTAGCGTCCTAGTCTCTTGTCTAGAATACATGTGCTCAAGGTGGTCTACAAAGACTAAAGATTAATAAAATGAAAAATTAGGCATCTGGACAACAGTAACTGGAACAGTAAGTGGATAAAACCTTAAGGAAATTGAAAATGAGTGCTCTTCAACATTTAAAGAGGAAAGAAAACCGTTCTTAACAAATATCAATGAATTTGCTCCACATGTGATTCAGTTACTACTACACCACACTATAAGCATGAGGCTTATGTATTACCTAAAAACCACAATGTAAATTTTTCCAATTTCTAATATCTTTAGCTAATCTTGTACGATATCTAATAAATCAGACATATATCAGAGGTGTTTCAAAGGAGATAACCGTACAGGAGGACATGCGGAATAGAGCTGTGGGGGACAGCAAAAAAGTCAAACATCAAGCGTATCCAATCCTTTCATTGAAAAGTCCTGAGAACAAAAGTAAATGCCCCTTATTATGTCAGAAACAAAACCTTTCACAACGATCTTAACATACCCTACATTCTGGAACTCATCTCTTCCAAGTTTATGAAATTCCATAGTAGCCTCTCCAACCACCCTAATCCTGTAGCACAGTCATTGCACTGCGCCACTCATCCCTATAATCCTCCTCGGAGACTAAAACGGCAGTGGCCTCGTGACCTGCTATAAATACGTGACAGTGGGAGTCTTGGCAATGGCCAGTTTCTCCAATTATGTCCTGAGCGTCAGCCTCCACTGGCTAGTATCCTGAGACGGGGCTGACGGGGGAGCGTGGGGGACATCCCAAGACTTCGCTTCTTCTGTCGCATTTGAGGGTGGTGAACACTATGTGGATTTTGGAGGTCTCTGGCCTGTTTGTAAATAATGTATGAATGAGCAAGCAAATGAAAATTGTAAATATGGTATGAATGAGAACATTTATCACAATTACTTATTGCCCAAAGAGGAAGATTGGAATTTTAGCACAATAAAAAATTATATATAAAAAAAAAATTATCGACATCACCTTTTTTTTTCGACATACAATACGTATTACACGCATATAAATTTTGCAGTTGTATTAGGTAAGTACTATTTTTCCCTTTTCTGTTTGTACTATTGGAGTTTTCTCTTTTTTTTTTCTGTCCACGTAAGCGTTTCACTTTAAAAATATTACTATCACGATATTATAAAACTAAAATGTATCGAAATACATAAAAAATAGGTGGAACTTAGGGGAAGGAGGGCAGACTGATATGAATCTGCTCTCTGACAATCCTATTACTGAAGGAAATAGGATAGCCCTTCCTTTCAGTACCCTACATCACAGATCCCAAATCACTATTACCATGACATCCCTCCATCATCTTGTATCCACCATCTATGTGCTCTTTCAGACATAACCTAGGAGAATAGTATAAAATTTATGTGAGATTCTAACTTTTTACCAAAAAAAGCATGACCATCATGCTATGCAATTAAACATGTTCTATGAACACTACTCATAAACCTGTTGTATTTGGACATTAATTTCACCCACAGGATGAACATTGCTACGGTAACTGTTTACAGCCAATAATCCATTTATGTCCGGTAAAAGGTACTACAAAAGTCCCTTTATGTCTCAATTCCAGTTTATGTTATTGGTGTTTTTATAGCGAGTTGACTTCATCCGCTCCAAAAACTGCGCAGCGGTTAAACAAAAAGGCTGAAACTCTTTTTATACATTCGAGAATCGTACGCAGATCCATAAGGCAGGCAAGCATTAGGTTTTTTCTTTCGGGAGAGCATGACGGATATGTTGTTATATCAATTAATATATCTTTATTTGGACAAATCCTTAGGTATTTAACACACATTTTATGTGTTAATAAATACAGCTTAATAAAGAAAAAAATAAGAAAATGATATCTCCATGGTACGTACGTGTTTTGAGTCGTGTTAAACAGTTTTAGCTTATTTGATATCTTGTAGCTTATCTTGGTAAGTGATTTTAGTTTGTTTTGATATCAGTGTCAACAAAATATTTTCAATTTTTTCGCTGAACGTATCCGGTGACACGGCTGGTGGATGAGCGTGAGGGATTCCCAAGACTCCGCTTCCTCTTTTGCATGCGACGGAAGTGACAACCATGTGGATTTGGGAGGTCTGTATGAATGAACGAGTGAATGAAAATCGTAAATATGTTATGAATGAGAACATTTATCACACTTACTTATTGCCTAATAAGGCAGATTGTAATTTATCATAATAAAGAAATTTCAACATATAAAAAAACAAACAATTGACATTACTAGTTATCTTTTATAATTTGCACATTCTACTAGCTGATCAAATAAAATAAAATCTTTTAAATGTAATAGTACTTCGAATTGATTAAACCGTCGCCAAGGCATCGTTTTAATACAATCCAAAATGGTTGTTTGTCCATAGTGATGTTTAAAGACTAAATGACAAGGCAACCCTCAACGCACAACATAACAATCGCTATACATGAGAATAACGAGGCAACACGAAATATTAGATTAGCAATGGGGTTTACTAGAGCCTCTAAGATTTATTTGATTATTGAAATATAAGAATAATGTCCAAAGATTTACAAATCAATGCGTAACAAATAAGTTACAGAAATATATAATTGTTTAAATACAGCAAAAATAAAAAGATATTTGAATTGAAGGATTTATAAGTTAATATTGGTTAGCATCAACTACCTATTGTGATATCACCTCCAACATAAAAAACAACGTAGACTAGAAAGCGCTTTCGACAGCTTATGCTTCTGGCGCTACAAACTATGAGCTCATAGAATATTTGTATTATAACAGAGTGAGAAGACTGTAATTTTTGTATGTCAGTGACCCAAAAATAGCTATCTATTCAATTTTCGGATTTCAAGATCATTTCTATTCAACATAAAACTAGAAATTCATAGGCTTCCAGACAAACAAGTTTCAGAAAGACCCCTATGGGCATAGTATTTACGGTGAAATGAATATTGTATTAACATGAAAATGACTGACAATAATTTCCATAAAACATGATTAACAGTCGTTGTTTAATGAAGTTTTTGCTATTAAAAATAAATTTGTGTGTGGCATATTGATCATGGCACGAAATTAACAATTGTAATTTGTGCTTTTTAAAAATCGCATTAAAATCGCCAATTGTAACAAAACCCTTAACTGTGAGTTGCATCATACTTGATTTGAATTTCATAATTGATTATTTATGCAGTGGAGCACTAACCTAGAGTGAAATAGGCATTATTGCTGAGCGCCTATGAAAAGCAGCCCCCTTAATAAAGTTAAGGTCAATGAATGTAAATGATTTTTTTTTTTTTTTTTTTTTTTTTTTTTTTTTTTTTTTTTTTTTTTTTTTTTTTTTTTTTTTTTTTTCCTTAGCTCTCAAACTTATAAAATAGGATGTGGGAAAAATAAAGGAAAATTATTTTGGGCTAATGAGTGCCTTTCACTGAGGGGAGTCCCCCATTTGAAGGGTGTATGAGAAGGATATAGGGTGTGGGATGCCTGAAGGAGGCGGGTGGATTCGGGAGGGTAGTGAGAGTCTACCGAGGGTGGAGCCTAGGGGTACCTAGGCAATGGTTTGTAGTCGGCCAGGTCAAGCCTGGCCCGCCCCGGCAGGGGGCTGAAATAAGTCGGCCACTCGGCCGGAAGGTCTACCCTGCTTAAACAGGTAGATGGGGTCTTGTAGCTTCGGTTGAGTCGGCCGGGAGATCGGCCTCGATATCTCGGCTGGGTGTAGTTCGTTCAGTCATCGGGTTCAATGACGTCGATCATCCTCCAGGCTTCGGCGGTCCAGCAGTGCTTCCATCTGACGGGCATTGGTGGTGGTTGAAGGTCGGAGAATAGTGGGTTGTGGCTATGTCTGAGTGAGTCAAAAAATTTGATGTGCCTTCTCTTGATAAAATCTTGAATGGTGAGCACTTCAAATTTTTTATGCATCTCGTCTGCCTTCATTCTGTCGAACGGGGTATGTTTGAGGGAGGTGCGGAGAACTCTGTTCTGAAATTGCTGGAGCGTTTGGAGAGTGTTAGGAGTCAGATACTTGAAGAGAGGGGTCCCATACATCAAAGCAGGTCTTAGGACGCTCTGGTATATCAGCAGCTTGAGGCGTACCGATAAAGCCGGGCTGTGAAGTAGGTGTCCGAGGCTGAAGAATTGCTTCCTAACACTCTTTAATTTCTTGCCGAGATGCGTTGTGAACGACAAGTGCCTACCGAGGGTAATCCCGAGGTAGCACAGCTTGTTGCTTACAGGGCACTCTTTGCCGCCTAAGACGAAGGATTTCGGGAGCTTCTTTTTTCCGGATTTGTAACTGAATATAATTCCTTGCGTCTTGGCCGGGTTGACTTGAATGTGGACGGCATCGAGTTTCTCGGAGATCCGTTGACTAGCGCTCTCAGCGAATTTCAGGGCTCTGGAGGGATTGATGCTAGTGCTGTAAACACCTATATCGTCTGCATACGCGGATACCTCGCAGTTGGGGTACGAGGCTCCGACGATGTGGGCGGTGTAAATGTTGAACAGCAGGGGGCCTAGCACCGATCCTTGGGGGACACCGGCAGTGTAGTTTCTTCGGGTCGTAGACGTAGTGCCTATACGAACCGAAAAAGTTCTGCCTGTAAGGTAGGATCTTATCAGGTTCTGCAGCTGATCCGAGAATTCGTATTCCCTCAGACGTTGGAGTAGGATGTAGTGGTCCACAGAGTCGAAAGCTTTCGAACAGTCCAGAGAAATCATAGCGGTAGCTCTGTTGCTCCGGACGTTTGATGCGACGTGGTGTTGCAATCTCACCAGGTTGTTGTTCGCGCTTAAGCCTGTCCTGAAACCAGTCTGCTCTGGTGGGATGACTTCTTGTGACTCGCAGTGCCCGGAGAGATGTACGTGGATGATTCTCTCGAACAGCTTCGAGAGTTGAGTCAGCAGACTGATGGGGCGGTAATGAGATGGCTCATAACCGCTTTTTGCTGGTTTCAGAAGGGGGACCACTACAGCGTGCTTCCAGTTCTGGGGGAAATAGTGCAGCCTGAAGCAGGAGTTCAACACGTTCGTTATGAATGAGATTCCTTTCCTCGGCAGCTGCTTGAGTAGGATGTTCTGGATGGAATCCTGACCTGGGGCCTTCTTGCCGGTCGTTCTTCGAATGAATGCAGCGCATTGCCGGTGTGAGGTGTAGATTTCGGTAGTGGTAGGGAGGGTGGGGGAGGGGTGGTCGAGGGTTCCTATTGGCTGTCCCTGGCCACGACTGACTTCCTCATAATAGGCCGCCAAGATGTCCGCTTGTTCGGTGGTGGGAATGAACTGCCCGTTCACGGCCAGCCTTACACCGTTCTTTTTGGACCTGCAGGTCTTCACAAGCTTCCACAATTGCCTGTGGTCACCGTGGAGACTAGTGAGGCGATCTTCCCAAATCGAATTTTTCCACTGGGCCATCAGGGACTTAACTTGGTTTGTGAGAGCATTTAAAACCGGTTTTAAGTCCCTGTTTTTGGTCCTAAACCACCTGTTCTTGATGTTATTACGCTGTCTAATCAGTTGTAGGATGTGATCCGGAGGTTTTCTCAGAGAAGGGGGCTTCGGAGAAAATTTCGGGATCGATGCATCGGCAGCTCGATCGATGACGTCCTGTAGCTGATAGATAGCGTAATCTATGTCCCAAGTGTGTCTCAGGGGCGTGATTGTGGGCAACTCGGTCTTGATGAGATGCTTGTAGAGGTCCCATTTGGCCTCATCGTACCTGTACCTAGAAGCAGGCGGCTCTGGCATGTCTCCTTCTAGTTCATAGAGAACAGGCCGATGGTCGGAGGTGGTGAAATCTAAGGCCGAGCATCCGGTGACCCGGTGTGGCTGTTGTGTCAGGAGCAGGTCAGGCGTGGAGGTTCTGTCTGGGTTAGCGAAATGACGGAAGGTCGGCAATCCTGGGTGGATGACCGTAAATGGAGTTTTAGTGATGTAACGGCCTAGGGCGTTTGCCGTAGTACTGCTCCACCAGCTGTGGTTCGCATTTAGGTCACCCACGATGACGTGCCTTCGGTCATGAGCTATCGTAGTGAGCAGGAGCTTATACGGGTCGCAGACGGCTTTCGGTCTTCTGTAGACTCCTGACACGATGATGTTGTTCGTGAGCCGTAGCTGGAGCGTAACTATGTATTGGTCGGGGCCTAGGCTGACGGGTGGGGGCAGTCTCCTACAGGGTATTCCGTTTTTAACTAACACAGCTACTCCTCCAGAGATAGTTTCGGTGTCTTGGCGGTAAGCAGTATAACCCGGGAAGCGGCAGAAGTGTATTTTCTTCAACCGGGTATCGGTGAGAACGACAACGTCTGGCGAATGGCACCGTAGAATTACTTCTACGTCGGCTTGTTTGGGGCGAAGGCCGCAGACGTTGTAATTTAAAATTACGTGCCCCATCATTTAGATGTTTGACTTTTTGAATTCTGACATCATCTGCGTTACCGCCTCGGTGAGTTTATTCATGGCAGCGGTCATGCTGCTCAACATGTTCATCATGCTGCCCAAGATACCCATCAAGGCATCATTATTACTGTTAGTAGTTTGAGGTAGGGGCTCTGGGAGAACTTCCGGAGCCCTGGTGTTTCCGGATGCCATCTGAGCATAGGAGGCAGTCTGTCGTGGTGGAGGGGGGGCAGGCATGTATGTGGCCCTTCTCGGCCCGGCTGTAATATTCTGTGCCTGCTTTTTTATCTCTGCAGTCTCTAGAAGTTTTACCCTGTACGGGCACTGTCGGTACGACGCGACATGATTTCCCCCGCAATTGGCACATTTGAGGGGAATTGAAGCGTCTCTCGGGCAGTCTTTTATGTCGTGAGGCTCGCTGCACCTCACGCACTTGGCCTGCTTGAAACAGTACCGTCTGGTATGGCCGTATTCCTGGCAGTTCAGGCACATCGGGATCCCTCTTTTTTCGTGAAAAGTGCTCACTCGAAAAAGCACATTATTTATATGCCGGAGCTGCTTCAAGGTCTCCGCCTTCAATGTGTGATCCCCTATCACTAGTATCGGTTCGATCTCTGTCTTAGCGCCATTTTGGTCGGAGCGCCGTAATCGATATACATCGATTACGTTGCTACCCACGCTTTTAATGTGGGCTTTTATCTCCTCGATCGGATGAGAGAGATCGAATCCATGAAGTAAGTACTTCTTATTGGGCTTGGTACCACGGGGGGCAAACGTGTGAAATGGGATCTTTAAATCCCTGATTGCAGCAATTGTTTGCTGTTGGTCTAGTATGCAGTTGCAGAACACCTTAGTGTCCTGCTGCGTCTGCACTATTTTGTAGTTTTTAATGTGGTAATCGGCTAATAACCTCGTGAGGTCATAGCTGTTGATGCGCCCTAATATAAGGGGGGGTGGCGATTTAGGGGCAGAAGGGGCGGCGGATGTACTGGCCTCGGACTGGGATGCCAAGTTTAGGGGGGTGAAGGAGTTAGAGGTTTTAACCTCTGGGGCCTGGGGGAGAGTACGCTTGCGGCATACTCTTTTTGGATGTTGAAATTCATCAACTGGGGGGTCCCTACGGCTTGCCATACCCTGCAAAGGTCCGTGCGACGCACGTCCAGTTAGGGGGGGAGAGCCCCGCTTATAATAATCAAAAGCACTCACCTGTCTTCACGGGAACAAAGTGCCACTGACTAAAATATCAAAATTTTACCGGATTTGAGCTCTTGCCACAATGGAAGATGGATAGCGTCTCTTGTTGTTCAGAAAGCACGCTTTAAGTTTTAACACAACGAGAGCTAGGTTAATTTCTAGAGAATATAACCTTTTTGAATGTTTCAAGTTTAGTTGCAACAATTTTACTAAAGATAAATGATAGTATTTAATACCAGCGGGTTAGAGCTTGGGCCGACCGATTCAACGGGATAATCGGATAGGGCTGACCAGTTAAACCAGCAGCACCCGGAGGGAATTCATTTGCGCTGGAAAAGTTCTTTAAAACAATTTACGAGCTGTTTTAAATAACTTTTTTTCTCATCCAATTCAACAGAGGCAGACGTTTAGCTGTAGAGATAATATACTTTTTAGCCCAGTCTATCGCCAATAGGAATGAACGAGTAAGGATAACAATAAAATAAATACAACAACAACAAGTTATAATAACAGAACAGTAAAAACCGAGACTTGTTTAAAACATAATTTAGTTGTGATGATAAGAATTTTTTTTTTAAAGCATCCTTTTGTTCTTTTCCTCCTCGTTTGTTTTACAGGATGACTAATTCTTCAACTCTTTGCCGTAGCTCAATTATGTTTTGAATGAGCCTAAGTAGTCAGCTAATTATCTCCATTCCCTTTGACGCAAAACTTCTTTCAACCTATAAAGAGCTCAATTTTTTCTTTCTTTTAGCACAAAATTCTTAGTTGATAAAAAATAAAAATGTTAAAATTGGAGTTTTTAATAAATTATCATTAAATAACCCGGCCTTTTTTGTTTATATTAATTTTTGAATAAAACAATAATAAAAAAAAAGGCTTAATTAGACCTTTTATTGTTTCTTTATATTTAATAAAAAGACAAAAAATAATTATTTAGAATGATTTTATTCTGTTTCCTAAAAATAACATCTTAAATAATACAAATTAAAAGAAGATATCAATCCTGGAAGTTTCTTTTGTATAAAAAAAAAAGATGGTGACTTCGTAATGCCTATTGCACATTGTGAATGCTCTCACTTATTTTATGTGGCTTATGTATTTTATTATGCTTATTAGACGTTCTGTACACATTTATTTTTGATAGTTAGGAAAACTATAAGTACTTATTTACGAAGAAAACGCAAAATTAGTAGGTCAACTCGATAGTGAGAAAAAATACAAAACTACTGCCAATTGCGATGGGTTTCCACATTCTCTCAATCAAGTAGTCGACGATCATGTTTAATCATTATGTCTATATGTTATGAAAATTATTCAGAAATTGATCAAAAATTTAACCAAAACACCAACATATATATTCGATGGTTTCCTTTCTGTATGACAAAAAACAAAATTAAACGTGAAATAAATCTAGCACTTTTTGCCAACTTTTTAGATTTCCCAAGTATAAAAGTGTTGACTATCTATTAAAGACTTGAAGTTATGAAACTTTCAAAATCATTATTAAGGTAATATAAAAGGCGGCAATAAAAGTAATTTTGAAATATATTCCAACAAAGTACGTTTCAGATGCCAAGAACAGAAAATGGTTGTTAAATCTCGTCACAGATATTCTCAATATGTTGTTAGTTAGATAGTCTCAGTTGGCTATGAAAGGCTGGTTCTATTCCATTGAGATCCATCCATGTGTATTTGTAGAAATATAATAAATTTATTGTGCACCTGGGGATTTGAACACAAAACCTTCATTGCATGATTGCACTAACCACTACACCACATGAGAGGCCTCGTTTTTTTATTGAGGTATAATTTTATTTTACTTTCTCATTGTCATATGTTTTTTCTTTTTGTTAATACCTTATTATTTGTATCGTTACCATTGTTATTTTCAAATCGTTATTGACATGGGAATTTATTCCAAAATAACGTTTTTTCTCTGTATCCTTCAACTATTAGGGACCAGCGTTTTTATAGTTGTGTAGTATATATCTCTGGAGAGCAGATTAGGTTAGTTCACTGTTTCCGGTCAATAGTGAGAAGAGACGGGCCTCTTCACATTAATAAGGCAGCAATTATGGAGAGTAGCCGGTGAGATAGTGATTTCCAGCTTCTATTCTCGCCACTTGATCAAATTACACAAGGGAGCGTCATATGCATAAGAAATGATGTAAAACGGTCCAGGTTCCAGTTAGTATGCAAATGGAGGCGGAGGATCTGTATAAATTACCATTGACGGCCAACTTCGAACATGAGTCGTGTGGGAAGTATTAAAGTCATATCATGACCTAGACCATGTCCAGGTGCCTGGTGTAGACCAGAAGTGCCTGGAACACGAACAAGGGGGATAAGCGAAGGACAGATGTGGCTCAAGGAGGATAAAGGAGACACGAAAAAGTATGAAGCAGTCTGAGCACGGTCAGGTGCTGTCGTTGGCCAGCTTCCATATCTGTGAAGGGGGCGATGTAGTGGCAAAAGCGGGTCTTCTTGTCGTTAATATCTGCCAAAACAGCCAAGCCTTTCCGTCTCCGAAATTTCCGCACTAGAAACTTTTGAAAATTCTGGGGTTCTCATATTTCTTTTTTTTTTACATATCTTTATTGGAATGTTTTCAGACAAACAATATACAGTTTTTGGCGAATATATTTACAATCTTTTTTGTATTTCCTGTAGGGCTGCTACATTATATACAGGTTTTTTTATTTTATAAAAATTATATAATGGAATAAAAAAATATAATTATACAGATTATACGTGACTGGACTGAAATGACTCTAATAAAGGTGATGGGGCTCACTTTTTTGATCAAACTTAAAACTAACTTACATACTAATTCTTAACCTAATTTTCCCCCAAGAGTCTGTTGCCATCGATGCAGGAGGGGTGGTGGGTGTGTTTAACAGTGTTTAACTGAGTTTGTCAGGTGCTGCAACGAGTCAAAAAACTTAATGTGTCTCCGGCGGATGAATTCACCCACCGACAGCACACCAAGCAGCGGGTGCAGGTCAGCGTTCTTTAACTTCTCGAAAGAGGCATGTTGGACCACTTTTTGCATGATCCCATTCTGGAAATGTTGGTGACATTTGGCTGTATTGTCAGTCAAGTGGGTGAATAGCGGGGCACCGTACATCAAAGATGGCCGGAGGACACATTTATAGATCATCAGTTTGAGACGAAGCGACAGGTTGGGTGAAGTTAGCAAGTGCGAAAGCCGGTAAGACCTGTGTCAAACTTTTTCTATTTTATTACTAAAATCAGTAGAAAAAGATGGTTGTTTAATTGGTAATAGGAACTTAAGTTTATAACGCTTTTTTACTTTTTTTTGTGAAAAGGCTCCTTAGCGAAAACCACTTACGTGTTACTCTAGTAATCACCACTCTATAATGCTCAATGTAAACAAAATACTAGTTAGTTTGGAGGTGGAAGTCGCGAGCCTATCTCCGAGTTAACAGTCGCTGTGGGTCACTGGGGATGAGATGGGAGTATAGAGCATTAGCATATGAATTAGGATGCCCAGGGAGGTGGGAATTGAAGTTCTATTTGTTGGAGGAGGTCTTGAATGAATGGGATGTAGAGATCGGCGTGAAGTGTACAGTTGTTGGAACAGAAGAAAGCATTGGCAAACTCGTTTTTTAAGTTGACTTTATAATATCATACTTACTTATTTATATATATTAATTATATATACATTGTTATCATTACTATTACAATACAATATAGAATATTATTATTATATCACTTATTTTACTATTATTAATTCATATATTATTTATTTACTTTATTTACTGCAACCACCATTTTTAAACTAGTCCAGAACTCATTTGGTGTTAATTCTGGACGTGGAGTTGTATCTCAATTATTATTTATTGACATGTATTTATTATTTATACTTATCAAACATTTGCACTTCAATCATCTGCAATTCATCCATAATTAATGACCATTTTCAGAATAGTTTAAGTATTTTTGAAAATAAATTAATATTTTTTTGTATAGCGAAAAATTCAATATTGATGATTTTTCAACATAGAAAATTACTGCCACGCAAGTTCATTTTAATCCTGTTAACATACTTTGGTGAAAGTTTCTTTAGCACTCAAGAAAATTCATCGGTCTCCGCTTGTCACCTGGTCTAAGCTGGTGTTCCGCAGGGGTGGGCACACCCCGAAGAAACACTTATTAAAACAACTGAAATTATCCAACTATTCTTATTATTTTAATTCACTTTTCATTAAATTTATTCGTTCCATATTCTAATACAGAAAGCATTTGCAGCCTTTTCCTCCTAGCAATGTTTTTTTAGTTGCAATTATCAGAGCAAATGTCATTCCCCTCCACTCATTTACGTTTTTTGTTTCAATCTTATGCTTGATGGTTCATGGTATCCATTACATATGTACATAGGCCCTTTATTGTTTATAACGCAATCGCTTATTTATAAAGTTATATGAGTACAGAACATCCGCTTGTGAAGGTACAGACGGAAGCCACCCTCGGTATCAACAAGAATACAGCAACTGCTATGATCTCGTTGGACTGCACGCAGGCTTTCGACTCAGCGTCCCACGGGATACTGTGCCGACAGTTTTGTGACTGAGAATGCCCAGAGCAGCTATATACCATGTTGGTTTCGTTCTTGAAGAACAGATCAGTGAGGGTGCCTCTCTAACCCATTCCCTCTGACTTGTGGAGTTCCTCAAGGTGCGGTTCTGTCTCCGGTTCTCTTCAGCATGTACACATCTGAAATTGTTGGACAAACTATAAGAAAGCTACTGTAATCGCTTTCGCCGACGACATTGCGGTTTACAGCAGTAGCATGAGTGCACAAAGAGCTCTTGCACAGGCCGAGTCAGTTTGTAAAGTGACAGACTGGGCATGTTAAACATTAGTGTAAACGCCGGGAAGACTGACTGCGTAATCTTCTCCCTCCAAAAGGGGAAAAATCGTATAGCATAGAAGGGCAAGAGAACTCACCAGCTTTCTTAATGCATTATCTGGGTATTAAGATGGATAGGCATCTCCATTTCTCTACTCATTTTAGTAATAAAATAGAAAAATTACGACAAAGGTCTTACCGACTATCGCACTTGCTAACTTCATCTAACCTGTCACTTCGTCTCAAATTGATGATATATAAATGTGTCCTCCAGCCAGCTCTGCTGTACGGTGCCCCGCTATTTACCCACTTGACTGACAATACAGCCAAATGTCTCCAACATTTCCAGAATGGGATCATGCAAAAAGTGGTCCAACATGCCTCTTTCGAGAGGTTAAAGCACGCTGACCTGCACCCGTTGCTTGGTGTGCCGTCGGTGGGTGAGTTCATCCGCCGGAGACACATTAAGTTTTTTGACTCGTTGCAGCACCTGACAAACCCAGTGTTTAACACTATGACCCCACCACCCCTCCAGCATCGATGGCAACAGACTGTTGGGGAAAAATTAGGTTAAGAATTAGTATGTAAGTTAGTTTTAAGGTTGATCAAAAAGGTGAGCCCCATCACCTTTATTAGTCAGTTTAGTCCAGTCGCGTATAATGCATATCATTATATTTGTTTATTCATTATATAATTTTTATAAAATAACAAAACCTATATATAATGTAGCAACGCTACAGGAAATACAAAAATAATATGTAAATAGATTCGCCTGAGGATCTATAATTGTAAATATATATCCGGATATATATCAGTACATTTAAAGGGGCTATGAAAGAAAAAAAAAAAGTTATATATTTTTTCTCAACTAGATATACATTTTAATAAACTTGCTTTAAAAGATTTTAAAAACAGTTTTCTATTGTTGGCTTTCAATACTTAAATTTGGAATGTCTGTAAATTATCTTAGCGTTTCTATCTTTAATTTGTTCTTACGCATGGCGGACGAGAATCAGAAATTTAATTATTTAGCTTCTTACCTGGGACGTAACAAGTCATAAAAGTTACCAAGATGGGCTTGCAATTTTTCACATTTTATTTATTTTTTTAATCTTTCTTTAATTGGATCAAAAACTAACTATCATTTTCCTAGATATTTTGGAATATATCATTAAAACTTTCAATAGACCGAGTACGGTTAGTCCAAACAAAAGTGGAATTAATGAATATTTTAGTAAATTTGATTTTGATAAGGCGTTTAAGATGTATCTTTTGGCCGTCTGAAATAGCTGCATTAATTTTCATTTGAATTCACTTTGTTGATTAAACCATCAAAAATCTGTTCTCAGCAGAGCCATTTGTACGAGTTAATAAAAAAAATCACGCTAAGTAAGAGCACTAAACAAATCATCAGTTCAACTCACATGAAAATATTGAAATAGAGACATCAAACGTATTTTATTAAAACATATTTATATAGGGGTTGAATCTCAATATTGATAGAGGTTATTTTGATTGGTTTTACTTAGTTTACTGTCCAGGTCCCAAGCATAAGCTCTTGTGTTAAAATTATATAAAACTTGAAAGTGTTTTAAGGTTTTATGTGATGTAGTGAGTAGCCTAACTGTTTCAAGATCAACGTTGTGTTAGATAAAATTCTCTAGATTGATTTGTAAAAGGCGAAAGATTTATTCACTTTGAAAGGAGCGAGTGAATGACGAATTGTAAATATGGTATGAATGAGAGCATTTATCTTAATTACTTATTGCCTAATAAGGCAGATTGTAATTTTAGCGCAATAAAGGATTAATAATTAAACATTGATTTGTAACTTTTCTCTTTAACTGAACGTTATCTGTTACAAAATATAGCGCCAAACAAAATTTCATCTATTTAAAAGTGGTGAAGAAACATTCCACTGCCATAATATCACATATATGATAACTAGAATATTGTGTACATAGTTTTAGATTTGTAATGGAATAAATATTGGAAAAGCACATAGATTATAATAAACACAACGAAAGGCAAACAAAAATAATTTGACCTCGAAAGCTACGCAAAGGTCGCGTATTACTGGTTATAATTTAGACTTTGCAAATTAGTCCCAAAACTCTGATCAATAAATAAACATGAACATGAAGCCTAAAAACAAACAGAAGAACTATCCGGATGTGTGCTGTACTTCTAACGTTCAAGCCTGAAAATCGTAAGCCCCTTTCAACAGGATAAGGGAAAATCTATGGGCAGAGTTCTACCCACCCTTCAAAGCTTTTTCATCGCATGCCCCTTTAAGCATATAAAAGTAAGAAATATTCTGGGGAAACATTTGAATTAAGGAAATTCCAAGAAACTAAAAAAAATATAAAGTGCGAAACGAATACATTTTCTCATTTACATAGAGGCATGTTCAATAAATATTGTTATTGGCAGTGAAAGTGAGGTGTGGTTCCAATCCAGGGTAGAATTGATGAATCCCCTCCCCTCAGTGTCTCCCCCACCACCAATCAGAAATAATACAAAGCCCACTGTTTGTCTCTTAAGGACACCTCTGTCCATTCCATTAGTGAGATCCTACCATCGATATCTTCCTTCCCTCTTCGGGTTATTTCTCGTTCCCAAGCCCTTTCTCTTCATCTGTTTGCCATCAATTGGGGTCAGGATTAAAAACAGAAAACTCTTGCTTGTTTATTAAATATTTTTATTTTCAAAAATATAATGCTAAACAAAATTTCCAGAACCTTTATTAATTATTCAGGTCAAGGATGAAAGAGAACGATTTTTAGTTAATCCATAAATCGCTGCATTCTTGCGATGTCGAATGAACAACTTAAGCAACTCGAACTGTAAAAGTAATCTTACCTTTTAGTGGCATAAATGACATTGTATCATAATAAATGGGGGTATATAACCATTTTGAGAATTGTACAACTTAGAAATGACATTATTATAAGAAATTGTAAATTTATTAGTAACGATCAATTTTGTGTAGAATTTATCTCAGTAGGTGCATTCTTAGTAGAACTAGGGCCAATAATGGAAAAATCTTGGATTTTCATAAAGTTTAATTTATGGAGGACGTTTCAACGTGCTTTACATGTCTGCATCAGGACTTGTGAACATGAACAGAAACGGAAACGTCAAAAAATATTACAACAGTTTTTATTTACAAAAATAAGTATAAGAGGTAGACAAGTGAAAAATTCATAGTTATACCTATAACAAACTTATAACCGTTACTAAGAAATTAAAAATAAAAAGCTTATGTCGGGTCGTCACGAGGGGGGTGCCTAGTTACCCTAGCCCTGGTGACTAAGTGAGGGTTGATTAAGTTTATAACCTGGACAATCGTTCCATGACGGTTTTACGATCTGACTCCATTTTTGATAGGTATGTGCCCCGACAATACACTATGTTCAGGAGAAGAGGTATAGGGTAGGTGGTGTAGGTAGTTTGTGTGGTCTTGTAATGACCACGAATTCAAACTCGGTATCTGAGGGTAGGCGAAATCCGTCCGGATCCCAAAGGCGAGTGTGAACCGGAGAGAGGCAGACTGAATCGCCGTGGGGAACACTGCTTGGTAAGCTTGCAGGGCCACGACAACCGTTGTCCACTAGGGAGAGGTCTCTCCCAAGGAGGTGCTAGATTTAGCGAGACGAAGGCAGATATCCTTCCTAGGAAGGTGTGGGGGCTGACAACGCCAGACTATAACGTAGTCAAGTGAGGAGAGAGAGATGCAAAGGTTTTCACAATGAAGGAGCCAAGTTTCAGAGTTTACATCAGACCAGCCACGAGCCAGTCAGCCAGTTGTCAGGAGAATGATCTACAGACCCAAACCGCCGTTCTTAAATACCCAGCTAGCTTCGTCAGTAGCCAAACAGCTCTGGTTTTGTAGTACCCAATGCCAGTTGAGTATGTGGTTTTCTTTCTTCTCTGACAAAGAGATGTGTCACCGATACGTGACCCGGGAAAGAGTCTCTCGGCGGGTTGGGTCGCTTAGTACCTGCTAGTGGCAGCTGGTGCCCCAGCTCATATAACTAATTGGCTCACAGCTGCATGTTTATTGTTTACCACATTTACAATGATTTATATTTTGGTAATGTAATTTACAATATATATACAATAGATTATAGGGTGATTTATCTTATGTAGTTAGCGGTCGCTACAGCTTATAATACAAATATGTATAATGGAGCAAGAGTATACGATTGATTTGATTATTGCTCTAGTAATTTATAAAAAAAAAAAAACATGAGGACCAAAAAATAAAATTAGTAACGATATCACGAGTGATGTACGGATTATAAGTTCATTGAGAGATAAATAAAGGCAGTCACAGAAGGATCAGGTTGATTTGATTTTTTCCAGCGTAAAACCTTCAGGTCATCAACGCCTGTATTTAAACTCCTCCACCTATGATTGTGAGCGTGAGATAGTGCAAGTAGGGTTTCAGAGCCTAAGACCCCCGGAGCCCAGTACTCTCTCAGATTCAGACAGTGTTCTCCCAGTACCTTAGAGTTGACACGCTGTTTCACAGCAGGTGTGAATTCGCTGTGAAAAAGATTCTGATTTGATAATATTAACAATTGAATATTCCAAGCAATATAGAAAATAAACACATGAACAGAGGATTCTACAACAGAAGAACATACAGACAAACAAATACAGACAACACATTCACGAGGGAAAAACGAGTCTTTATTATTTTTGGAAACATTATGTTTTGTTTTTTAACAGTGACATTGCGAAATTTGTGAGTAGGATTGTAGAGTTTTTGTTATTAGTCTGTCAGCGTAAATCAAATGTTTATCTCCGATTTGAGTATCTGAATGATATGGTTTTATGTAATCACAGGATACCAAGCATGCTACTGTCTGCTGATCACTTACGAAAGAGCATCGATCGCTTGTAATTGAAACGTACCTCGGAGGCAGAAGTAATTAAATTCTGGGCTGATGAGGAAATATTATCCCTCGGATCGGCAGTGATTCGGTTTGGTTACGGCACGGTGTGACACTCACTCCGGGCCTTAGATAACCATCTCGTCTCGATGCGATGAAAATATGTCACGGGTTAGTGGAAAATTGTCTAAATGCACTTATAATGAAAGTATTCTGGGAAAAGACAACAACTGAAAGCGTCAAATAAATAACCAACGATCGGTTACAAGGAGGGATATTTGTGGTAATGATTCTGTCAATGCCAATAAACTAGTCGATTTAAGGACCAGTAGCCTCGGAATTTTTTGCATATTATAAAATAACTGAACAACATAAAGAGATATTGTGGGACTCCTAGTTTTTGTAAATGGTTATTGGGACGTATCTTAAATGAGGAGTTATTTGAGGAAGCAAAACCAAAGATAATCAGATGAGCTAATCGTAACGATGATTGTGAGTAAATGGAGTGAATTACTCCATGAATTCCAAAGTTTCATTAAAATACATTCACCCACCCATATATACATATAAATATACAGCTTAATCCAAAATCTCAATTCATTTTGGTAATAAAATAGAAGAAGTACGACAAAGATCTTACCGGCTATCGCACTTGCTAACTTCACCCAACCTGTGATGATCTATAAATGTGTCCTCCGGTCAGCTCTGCTGTACGGTGGCCCGCTATTTACCCACTTGACTGACAATACAGTCAAATGTCTCCAACATTTCCAGAATGGGATCATGAAAAAAGTGGTCCGACATGCCTCTTTCGAGAGGTTAAAGAACGCTGACCTGCACCCGTTGCTTGGTGTGCCGTCGGTGGGTGAGTTCATCCGCCGGAGACACATTAAGTTTTTTGACTCGTTGCAGCACCTGACAAAATAACAAAACCTGTATATAATGTAGCGATGCTACAGGAAATACAAAAATAATTTGTAAATAGATTCTTCTGAGGATCTATAATACAACTATATAACTATACATAGTTGTCTGTACATTTAAAGGGGCTATGAAAGGAAAAAAAACCTCAATTATGAAATAGAGATCGTCAATAAACCACGTAAAATCAATATATATATATATATTTTTTTTAATGTTACTACTGTTCTTTTCCTGTGGATCATTTAATTTATTTATGGTTTTCTTATAGCAAACACATCCGAATTTATAAGTACGAAGAAAATCTGAAAAGTATACAATAGTAATTGACAAATATAACTTGGGTATAACATGGAATGAGTATTCATTAGTGACTGATGATTTAATAATGTTAAAATGACAATATATATTGCATATACGACTTAATGGCTTACCTCAAAAAACCAAAGCCTGTTTTGCTCGTCCCAACCAATTTGATCGGGATTAGTTTGAGTTAAAATAGCCGAATAACCGGTGTACGACAGTTGTACGTCCGACGGTTTAAGTGCGAAATAAACCTATTTTTTAAAAAGTATTGGAATAACAATTTTTTAGTAAAACCACTCTTGGTTATATTATTTACCTAAAATACTTCTCTTTGTTTCATATGTACTAACTATACTGCGTAGAGCAAGACGTTTTCTACCTACGATGAAAATTTAATGTATACTTTTTAATATTAATTTTAAGGGCCACTATCACAGAACATGTGGACAAAAAAAAACATAGAAAAACATGAAATTTTAAAGACATACCTCACAACTCCACTTTATAGACTGATTACTTCTGATTTACTTTAGCAAGCTAACTAGAAATAAGGTAAAGAAACTTATAGTTAAAGAAGTCAGGCTTATTTGACTAACTTTTGAGACTGTCACAGCCCAAAGGCCAAATGAGTCAAAATTGTCTCATTCTTCATAATTGTTAAGGACACATTATCAAAGATATACAAATAAACGTTCTCATAACCAATAATAGAAATTCGGTCCCAATAGAAGTACCAGCCGGTTTCAATATGTCTGTTTTTCCTGCCGGTATTCTTGGTATTTACAATTTTTAAAATGTAAATACATTTACATATATTTATATATATCTGTTATTATTATATATCTGTACATAATTACAACTTATTTTATAACTGTCGTAAAAAAAACTCCTTGAATCAACAAGAACAAGTCACTTAATTTTATCACACACTCTACTTTGTCCAAACTACCCGAACCTTTGCATACTTTTTTTGTATTGTCAGTAGAATATTTTCTTTTGTTTAAGTTGTTATTTATTTTTCCTCAATTTAACTCTTAATTTTTTAGGAAAATCGTGTAAATTCACTTGTTTAGTTAATCACAATTTAACAATCTTCGCGGAGTTAGAATTTTTAATGAACTTTAAGTTGCTTTTAATTTCAAATTACATATCCTGTATTTTTCTCTAAGCCTACCATGTGATATAAACAAGTGTCAATAATATCAATAAATTAATTTAAATATTTACTAGACTTTATTTAATAGATTTGTCATAATTTCATCATCGGTATTGTAATATCCCTTTTATTAATAGTTAAATAAATACAGTACGGTACTTAGGGCTCCATCTCGACAAACGGCTGACCTGGAACCCACATACGAGGCTAAAAAGACAAGAACTAAACAGACGCTTTGGGCAACTGTACAGACTACTTCGAAGGACATCCCATCTCTGAATAGAAAATAAATTACTAATCTACAAAGTTATACCTAAGCCAATCTGGACATACGGAATAGAGCTATGCGAGACAGCAACAACCGTACCCAATCCTTTCAATCAAAAGTCCTGAGAACAATAGTAAATGCCCCTTATTACGTCAGCAACAAAACCCTTCATAACGATCTAAATATACTCTACATTCTTGAACTCATCCCTTCCAAGTTCATAAAACTCCACAGTAACCCATCCAACCACCCTAATCCTGTAGCACAGTCATTACACTGCACCACTCATCCCTATAATCCTCCTCGGAGACTAAAACGGCAGTGGCCTCGTGACCTGCTATAAATGCGTGACAGTGGGAGCCCTGGCAATGGCCAGTTTCTCCAATCGTGTCCTGAGCGTCCGTGGCCCCCACGTTCTTCGTCAGCCTCTACTGGCTCGTATCCGGTGACGCGGCTGACGGAGGAGTGTTGGGGCACTTCCCAAGACTCTGCTTTCTCTTTCTCATGCGAGGGAGGTGACAAAGATGTGGATTTGGGAGGTCTCTTGGGTGTCTGTAAATATTGTATGAATAAGCGAGTGAATGATGAATTATAAATATGGTATGAATGAGAACATTTGTCTCAATTACTTATTGCCTAATAAGACAGATTGTAATTTTATCACAATAAAGAATTATATATGTATTAAAAAAAAAAAATTATTTACTTATTGCATGTTCTTTTTTTTCAGATGCATGGGATAATACTCATTGTATTGGTCCTGATAACTATGACAGGACAAGCGGTGGACCCAAGTGAGTAAATAGCTCTAGCCTAACGTATAATGTATTAAAGTGTTTGCCTTAACCAAATTTATGTAGCTAATCTAAAAATTTTACATTTTCATATATATTTTATAGTATATTTTTCTAATTTATATTAGATGATTACTTCCAATGCATATATTCAACACTACAGAGTGCAGTTTCAAACTTAATGAAGTTACAATTTTAAGATACTTTCACTACTAATGATAACGATTTGCATTGAAGAGATAAAATCTGTCCTGAGTAACACAGCATAAAACAGCAAAAACAAGCATAAAAGTAGGATAAATAAAATTAAGAAGATTTTTGAGAGTTTCATTCAACATCGTGAAAAAACACTCCATGAATCATCGTCTGGAACATGGTGCGGAAACGTGTCAAGCAAAAAGTGATATAGAGAATTATATATATGGTTTTTTTTCACCAGTTAATATCACTAATATTATCTGTTAGATTTATCGGAGTAGAGACAATGTCGATAGAGACAGGGCTAGCTCAGACAATGGCCAAGCTGTTTTTTATTGCCACGTTCTATTGAATAGTATAACTTATCCGCGTTTATAAAACGGGACCGTCAAAACGCCGGAAATAGTATAGCACTCAGGGGAGTGGCTTGGCAGCAATGTGAGTCTTTTGTTTTCGCCGTTGTCTACTAACCCTCACGATGAACCATTTCCCGAATCAGATCTATAAAGAGACATGCGCCCGTTATAACGTAGAGTTTTTGGTTGTGAGCTTTCACACCAAGTGGAATGTGGTAACCAGGACCTAAATTAATAAATTAATCCACTTTGTTTAAAAGAAAAATGGCGTTTTGGTTTTAAATACAGCAATAGCTATTTTTATATAGTTGCTACATGCAAGGAAACTCATTACGTTATATGGAAACCATCCTGTTTATTAGCCTAATGCGTAAACCACTAAAAAATGGTGACTTTTCGTAAGGGTGTTCTTATAAATTAATAAAATTATTCTATATCTTCCAACAACATTTTATTTTTCGTGTTGTAGTCAATATCTATAAATTGTGGAGTCAAAAGTTTTACTAGATTAATAAAAATTGACTATTATTATTATTACTATTAAATCACATCACATACACATCAACATTCAAACTACTACTTGTGAATGTTACCACAAAAATGGCCGGCCCTAAAACTTTTTTTTATTAAATATAGTGAACTTTTAAGAAAATAGACCTAAAAAAAAAAACTGTTTCTTATTGAAACATCACCTTACTTTATAAACTCTAAAAAACTATAACAACAATACATATTTATACTAATTGTTCAGAATTTAACAGTGAAAGCGAATAGTGAAATACTAATCTACAAGCCACCAAGAAATACAACTATTTAAGAAAAGTTATATGAAATTTGTATCGTACTTTCTTGGTCAGAAATCTAATATGTATATATATACTAGTTATTATTATTATAGTATTAAAACTCTGATTATTGATTATAAATGTTGAATCAAAAGTTATTTAATTTTTTAGAACTTCCTTCCAAGAAAAAAAATACCACACCCACCCTCACCCTAAACAGAAAAAAAACGATTCCCATATTAGAACAATTAAAAATAGAACCCACAACAAATTGTTTATTAAAATAATTTTTATACTCATCTAGTATGTAATGAGATTATATACATAGAGCTATTTTTCCCAAGTATGGTACGTATGGTGTTTTAGTCTTAATGTAAAAAAAAAGTTAGATTTTATAAAATATAATTAACATTATTCTTTCTTGTATTATAATCACAATTAGCCTGTGGACATACGTATGTTGAAATGTAGTCCAATAATGAATTTCACGAAAGTCTGGCATCTCGCTTTCGCCAGCCTAAGCCGATAACCCAGCAACAATCTTATTTACCCTCAGGGTAATGGTATTTATCCGTCATTTAAATTACGAGAGTTAGGAGATCAAGTTTCTGAGAGTTGTGGTGGTAGTTTCAAACTTGAAAAGCGTAGCTCCTCTGTACTCCATTGATTTTTTTCTTCTTAACTTTTATTCAGGGGAAGGCGAATCCTCTGATTTTGAGAAGCCCGACATATCCAAACTCTAACTGAATGTGGATTCCAATATTGTATTCTTTCAGTGATGTGTGGTGAAGACTTGACGACTTTATGAAGTTCCCCCTAAGTGGTCTCTCTCCCCATCTCAACTTGAAGTGATAGGGACTTCCCGAACTTCATAAGTCAACAGAAGGCAGATCAGAAATAAAAAAAATAAGTTGAGCTGTGACAGATGAGATAAAACTTTAAGTAAATAAATCATGCCTGAGGACCTTTAAGAAAAATCTGACGTTGAGAGTGGAAATATTAATTTAATATCATTCAAGAAGAAATACAATTTTGAAGTAGTTTGGAAGTTATGTACAACAATTATGTAAAATAAAGCAAAATAGATATTTTTTTCTTGAGTTACAAGAATATTAATCAATTTAAAAATTGAAATAAATGATGCTTCTGATTTTGTTTAAAACATAGGTAGACATAAGACACCTGTTACGTAAATGTACAATCAGCGGATGTGATGTCAATACAACTTATTGACCTCCTGCCTTAAACACGTTAACAACTTATAGTCAATCACTCACCCACTTCAATTTTAATAATTTTTCTCATGTTGGGTATATGAAGAGTGTGGTTTTAAGAGTTATGTAGGTTATTGGGGATCGTATCGTTGGTTTATGTTTTCGGTACATGCTCGTGTATTTCCAATCATGTATGTATACTCCCAAGCAATGTCAACAATTTAAAATTATCACGGAGTGACTTTTTTGTTGACATAATGCGGTTCTTCAAAAATAAATAAGACCTAACACTTTCTATCATTACCAAATTTAGGTTTTTGCTTGAGTCTTGCATTTGTTAGATTGGTTTCAGTAGCGCCTATGAGGGGAATCTAATGCTATCATAAGTTGTAATTTGTATCCTTTGCGATGTAGTGCCTTTGGAAATTGTAATCAACAGATTACAAAGGGTTCATCTTTATAGTCTTGTGTGGATTCCATGCAAGTTAGTCCTAAAATATGAAGCCAATTTGGGAAATAGAATGATTATGTATTTATAGTGCCGGGTATGTATGTAAACGGGACTGTATATGTTATATGTTTCTTATAACATTTTTTTTTTATATAGGAAGATATTATCTCTGATACGTTTTCAATTAACCCGATTCATTCTCTAACCTATATCAGATAATTTGTTAGTGGAATACCTTTGAGATTAAGAGATAAATCATCACTACCATAAGACCATAAGAAATAAACTCACCATGCATTTAATTTTTAATTATCAATTAAACATTCATCTGTCGTGTGTAATATAAGTATGTAACGATATAATACGGCACGTTATTTTACGGTTGAGAATACAATATAAATTAATTGTGACCTGCTGTTACTGAAGGAAATAAAATTATTCTAGAGAAAAGATACCGAGTGTTGTTTTCATAATACATACATACATAATTCATAAATACAATTTTATTCCTAGTTGATACTTAAAAAAAATGTTCAATAAAAATAATGTTTTACACATTGATGAAAAAAAAATGAAGTGGTTGCTTTTCACTGGCTTAACTAGTATTACATTTATTGAAAGAGGAAACAATAGAAATTGAATTGTTATAACTAAACCCGACCATTCGGATAGTTATTTGTGAAGACCCCATCGCATCTGACAGAAGGTATAACTTACATTTGACAAAAGACAGGACAGTTAATAAAACCTGACGTGCAAAATACAATGTCAGCCACGACCCTAGCAAAAATATCACTTCTCATTTATAAGATTTTCTTCCATTGCTCCTTCCGGTTTAGCGAATTGAATTAGACTCCAGTTGACAGTAGAATTTCACTACTTAATTCGCAGTCCATTTTCATATAGTTTTATTTTTGGTTCTAATGCGGTAACCACAAAGTATGAATTGATGACAGAATTAAAGTGAATTAAGTCAGGCAAGTTTCACTTACCTTTGAGATATCCCAAGTCACAGCTCAGAATTGTAAGAATATGTTTAATGATATTCTAAAAATACATTTCTGAAAGTAAAAAATCTAAATCGCCTATTTATCATTTTCCAAGACGGCTTTATTAGGTTTGATATAAGACTTACTTTTTAAATTAATAAAATGAACTTTTTGATTAAAACCAATTCATAATTGTAACAGAAGTCAATTTATTTTTAAATGATTGTTTCGATGCGATTGATGAGTTTGACAGACAGTTATCCCATTTAGTCACCAATTATCTACTTTTAAACTGTTGGAAAATTTGACAGTTTTCTCACATGATAGCAAGACAATTTGAAAAAATAATCTATAAATTAATTCTTAATAATGTTCAAATGAATTAAATTTGGGACATTGTTGGATTACAGAAGTGTTGAGGGATACTTTTTGTACGCAAATTAATTGATTAAAACATCTTTTGTCTTCCCACAGAATAAACCAATCACTAATTAAACCTGGCTGCTAATGTTTTGACAAAAATTAGTCAAATTAAATATAATTCTAGGTGTATGAAATTATTTGTCAATTCCCGTCAGTTTTTTGTTTCTTTTTCAAATCTCAAAATGGTTTATTTGGCTTAAACATTTAACTGACTATTTTTGTACGGTTTGTTTTATAATTATAATGCCACCGAGTTCTATTCAAAACTAGATGGTGTAGTTGATTCGTCGTCGGAAACAATCAGTAAGATTAACATGTTACTTATTTTGCAAAGTACATACGAAACATTGCTTTAGAATAAAACTATATAACAGTCCCATAATGTCCACGAACGAAGCATTAGACAACAATTAAATGAAAATAACCAGTTATTATTTCTGACAGATCAAAATCAAATTGTTCAAGTACTGGAACATGTTGAAGTCCACCAGAAGAGGAAGCAGTGATATGGAAGTTGTAGGAGGAAGTTGGTAGGTAGTTCGTGGGGGTTTATTACAGTGCGAGAATACCTGGATACTCAAGCGTGGAAGTGACGTCAGAGACTACTAATGAACTGTACACAGACCACACAACAACTAAGTTGCCCAACATTTCAACTCAATCCTACTTTCTCAGAACTGATCGAAAAGAAGAAGAATTTATCTATTGAGTGTTTCCAATGGAATCAAAATGAAAGTTTAAGGGGCAAGGATAAGTAGTCGTTTTAATCAGCTCATCCATTGAAAGTTGCTTATTCAACTAATAAAATAGTTGATAAGTATTGACTACTAGAATTTTATTGTTAGCTCTCAAAATTTTATTTCATTGCCTGTAATTTTTCCGTGAACATGTGGGAAAAAACCTTAAATCTAACATTTCTTTTATGTTATGGCTAGAAAATCCTGAAATAAAAATAAAAGTAACTTTTTTGTCGTTTTTTGAAATATACCAATAAACTTTCAAATCGAACGTTTGATAATTACGACAGTTAATGGACTGCCCGCAGACTGGTTGTCGGTCTACTAATCAAAGGGGAACCAACGCCTTCGGGCTCCGCAATAACTCAATTTAATATTGTTACGATGGTATCATGAATTGTGATGTGAAAAAAAAAAATAACTGTGTTTATACTTCCATAAAGTTTTTAAAAATTTATATCAATAAATTCCTTAAAATTTGATTTCACTCGTCTTTATCTCAAATTCTGCACTTAAAACCTCACCTGTGATCATTATTCTTGAATATTATTAGCCGAAGACGTAGTGCTTTCAATGGAATAAGATAAAAGTTTTCTATGTAAGTAGATTTTTTCAATAAATATACGCTTTATGATAAATTTAACACACCTAATACTTGTGAAGGTATATGGATGGGCTTTTAAAGTTATGGATGTTTGTATCTCAAATTCCCACGTACAAGAATGTTGATGATATATTTGACGTTCGACTGATTAACTAAGTATGGACGCAATTTCAGTAACACATAGTTGGCTCATTTGTTAATCATTATTACTTCAGTCAACGGGTCAATCTTCTTTTATAAATCAATAATAAATATAATATTGTTCATCACAATACCGGTCAACAAATGCATTCAGTAGTCAGCTATTCATAAAATTATTATAGTAAATTATTTGAAGATAAATCAAAACTTTAAATCTTAAATAGCTTCTAAGCAAAATTTTTTCAGGTTTAATTATTTGATTATTATTATAATATCAAAAATTAATCATGACATTTAGGGCTTTTTTCTACGACCCGTTTCGTAGAACACATGTAAGGACACACAAAAACAGTACCTTTCCTTTCGGGCTCAATAATTAGGAACTAAAATATATTTTTTAAATTCAAAAAGTTTTAATAGCGAATTATAATTAAAATTGGCCCGTCATACTAATTTTTCTCCCGTGTTTTTTTTTCCAGAGACAGCTGAGCATTGCCAGGTTTTAAAATATTTTTTTGCTGATGTGACCGAGGTCTTTGTAGAAATGATATTTTTTTAGATTCCACAATATACACTGTTTGCGAACCAGTGTGTCTGTCTACATGGGGGAAATGTAGCAGACACATATCAATGGCCCTGAGTATGACAATCTGAAATTGCAGATAGCGCTCGCAATTAAATAGAGAATATTTTATGGAAGCTAGAAAAAAATCAATTTGTACAGACCTAACTGTTACTTCACCCAATCCCTACCAAATCATATGAAGGAATTAAAGTTGTTTTCGTCAAAACACAATTTAATATTTTAATAATAATTTCATACGTTTTAAAGCAATCACATGTATAATGGCCCTTTACCCCCTCCCACCTAGAAATGGCCGTTTCCTGTAACAAGTAAATAAGCTCTTATGAGTACCCTAACAAAATGTTTCAAACATTTATTGTAGTTTTAATAAGTTCACGAACTTACTTATTTGTGGTAATAAATATATATTGTAACATTCATGATATTTGAGAATAAAGACCAGGAACCCTCACATCTGGTAAGCATTTTCCCTTATGCTCCTAGGAGTGGGGATGAGATAAACCAGCAGTCTTAGCACAACCGTCGAGAAGACCGCAGTTAGCAAGCTCCCGAATTGGCGTTTACCATACAGGAAGAGAGGAGAAGAACCAACAGCAGAAAGTAACGTTGATTGGATTACAGGAAGATCATCGATTGGGTGGTATTAACATTGTTTTTATTATGGATCCATTAAAAGAAATTGAGCTCAAATTCATGTTTGTAATTAGTAGTAATTATCCTAATTTAAAATGAAATTGAATATTTTTTTATACTTTTGTCAATAATCTATGTTAATTATAATTATTTGTTATAACCATTTTATTTGAATATATTTCACAATTCCTAGTTTCTCAATTTATTAATAACTACAACATTAGCCTTGAGATTGGGCGATTCAATCGGGATAAATTCCTATGTCAAAGACATAAAACAATTTGAATTAAAGATCTCATGACGGACCTGCCAAATTAGTTAAGGTAAATTGATCAAATAAAGTAGAAAGGGAAATGGTGAAAAATGAGGTAGGTCGCAAAATATATTTAGCTGAGTGAAAAAACGCAGATAAAAATGAAGCGTATCTCATACAATAGGCGTACGTCAGAAGAAAAGAGATACATCCGAAATGGCAGCATTATTTCCGGCAGTGAGTTGACAAGCGGAAGAATTGTCGCCGACCGCTTTTCCGAAACAATGGACTTTCTCTGTATAGCCTAGTCGCGCTATCGTTCCACTCCAAGCTGCTTATCTTCTTAGTTACATCAATGCTGCACAACTTCACTTGAGCATGAACGTATCAACTCTTCCTCCTGCCTTTAATGCTATCTACAATAGTCTTTCTTAAATTAGGTACTTTTTCTAGCTTTCCGCAGCTGTTTTAAGTTCAAGTTAAAGTTCTTTCTACTACTACTTGATAAAATCACATCTTCTTTTAATAGGGAATTTCCAATCAGTTTAGACGTCTATAGGGCACAGTATTAAGATATTTTAAACGGCTGTGATGTCCGGTTATTTTTTATTGATACACAAATACTTTATTTTTCCTAGTACACACCCTGTTTTGCATATTAAAATGGGCTTCTGGTTAGATAATTCTATTTCTAATAGAAACCATCTCTTAGTGGGTCTCAGATGTAGTTTTAGTTCGGATATGTCATCCCTAAAGGTCGCCCCTTTTAGGCCCCTCGCCACGCTCAGGGAGCATATGAACTGCTCGAGGGAATTGTACCTGTCTACAAAGTGGTATACAGAGCCTTTTGTGGTTTCACTTTAAGTAAGCTCGTACTGAGACTTACATGTCTTACTTTTTGAGTCAAACATATAGTTAAATGCAAGACACGCAAGATCAACCAAGGAATTTCCGGGTGGAGGTAGGTTCTTGCGACCGTAGATTCGATTTGAGACAATTACCAGTAATATATATATATATGTATAATCGGTATGGGAAAGCTTTTACACTATCCGAACACCGGGTGTCGTCCATTTACCTGCCAATCTGTTAGGGGACGGCAGGGTCTGGGTCGCCAGAGAAAGGGAGTCGAGCCGCTGTCTCGACGGCGTCGCCAAAGAACGACACTCTTGGCTTAAATATCTTTCTTTACCTGATCCGTGAGGTTAAGGGGTTTGCCACGGGAGAGAGGACACGGCCGATGGTGGCCGGCTCGTGCTCCACCCGATATAAGTGGCAAACCACAGGTTTATCTTACATTTTATTATTATTTTACAGTCGTCTCTCATAGGCGAAACATAAATAATTCGGGTAACTCGTAACCTCACCAAGAGAGTCTTCACATAAACATTAAAGCAGGTGTGGAGCGGGCCGTGGCTAGAGAAGATCCCCTGGCCGAGAGACAAGGACTCACTAATCCTAGGGTTCAGGGGCGTTGTTTCGCTGAAGGCGCTTGTGTGATTCGCTGGGCACTGGTTAGTTGTGTTTACACCTTGTGGCCGTTATCTAAGAGCGTTAAGTAGCAAATTGAACGACTTCAATTGATCCTAACCTATCCTTTTCCTATCATGTTGCATGTACGCCTTTCCAGTCTATATTACTATAGGAATATTATTGATGGCCGAACATTTAATTCTATGTCACCTCAAGGGTCTGGGCCTCATCGGTTCCTAGTCGCTTTTGACAGTCATTGCACTGCACCACTCATCGCTATAATCCTCCTCTGAGACTAAAACGGCAGTGGCCTCGTGACCTGCTATAAATAAGTGACAGTGGGAGTCCTGGCAATGGCCAGTTTCTCTAATCATGTCCTGAGCGTCTTTGGCTCTCGCGCTCTTGGCCAGCCTCCGCTGGCTCTTATCCAGTGACGCGGTTGACGTAGGAGCGTGGGGGACTTCCCAAGACTCCGCTTCCTCCTTCCCACGCGAGGGAGGCGACAACCATGTGGACTTAGGGGCCTCTGGGCTGTTTGTATATATAGTACAAATGAGCGAGTGAATGAAAATTGTAAATTGGTATGAACGAGATCATATAGCACAATACTTATAGCCCAATCAGGAAGATTGTAATTTTATCATAATAAAGTTGTTATAAAAAAAAAAGTCGCTTTTGAAACATTACTTTTTACTATGACTGTACAGGGTATTTTTTTTAACTGTACATGTCTTCTTTCAGTCTCAAATTTGTTAGACCTAAATATTAAACAGCCTTTTGTGCATTCCTTGAATAATGAAAAATGACGGATCTAAATTATATTATGTTATATAGTAATAATTTCAGAATTTATGATGTTCTTCGCTGTTTTATGTTATTATATGAAGAGAAGTGCCCAGAGCTTGGTGAATTTTCGATTGGACGAGGGAGAAGGATAGGAATACAGTCGAGCTTAGGTCAGATGAAATAATAATGGAGCCCCCCCTACCAGTGGCGATGGTATTAAATATTCAAGACCAATAACGTGTTGTTTGCTCTGTAAGGCTTATTAAGAGGTTCTATACAAACGATCACACACAATCGGCGTTTCTCCACGCTGTACAATCGTCCATTTATTGTGAATAGCCGGATGAAATGAAAATTAATTCTTTATATTGTGAGGGATGGGAACTGCTGTTCGCTGTGCTCTGTAATAAAACACGATTGTATAATTACATGTTTGTACGATTGCACTGAGGAATTAGCTTATTAAGGTTTTTGCTCGTCGATGCTTCAATATTACCCTTCCAGTAAAGTTCGCACAAATCAGCTCATATCTATGGATGCATTTAAATAACACAATGAGGGGGTAATAATGTATTGAGTATTGGACTGAGGCGATCACGACGGAGAACGATTATAACGTAGGGAAAATAAAATCAGTTTGCATCTAAAAAGGAGAATGAAGAATGAACTTATTATTATGTTATTTTTATGTCAGCACCCATTGTAAATCATTTTTAGTTTTCCTTATCTAATAAACTACAGTTAACATCAGCTTCATCTATTGACACAATATTTTATTTTGTACCACGAATGGAACAATATTTACCTTCAAAAACAATAATTATCGACAAATTAAGTCGTTGTCTGTTAAAATTAACAACATTTTTTGTTAGGAATGAAATTGAAAAAAAAATTATTCTGGGAAATTTTTCCTTAAAACAACAAGAAGGAACATAATAAGTTTTTATTGATAAGCTCCAGTTTTCTCAGATCCTTTACCGGTAATCCCACCTTAACCCATAATAACCATCCCATCACTTTCTGTTCTACCGTCAAAAACTTATGGATAACCAAACCCGCTCATGGAACAAACATATCTCCCAAATTTCCCGTCGGCCAATAGGCACCCTGAAACTATTCCATCTGATCCCCCGGTCTTCACGTCTCCTTGTACCCTCTTTCGTTTTGACCCACTTTGACTATGACTGCGTGGTGTATGGGTCTCTCGGTGGGACTTGAGGACAAGTTAAAGCGGATCATAAATTGCATTGTTAGATCTGTCTCACCTTTATGCGGGTTAGGATGGCTCATCCCCTCCTTCCGTGCATATTATTTCCTCGGTTCATTCATTTTTGAAACCGTCGATTCACATCAACCTTCCTCATATATACAATATTTTACAGTTCAAATCCTAAGTCCACTATCGAAACACAAGATCCCGCCTCTCTGACCATTATAGCCTTGCCCACAAAACTGCAGCAGACGATCAGTTCTACTACTCTCTGGAATTACCTACCTCCTAATCTCCGCCATGCATCATCCTTGCGAACCTTCAAAGCTCTCCTATAATAATATATTTTTTTACTTTTACATGTAATTAATATTTTTATTTTATTGTTTTCTATATATAGATAGATGTTGACTCCCAGGTTGTTTGCCACATTGTTTGGTTACTTTTGTATTAATTTAATGGTTTTTATTTATTGACATTTTTATTTTTTTGTTTCTTAAGTCCAGCAGCTAAAGCAGTTTAACAATTTTTATTTTATTTCATAATCAATTATTATCCTTCCTTTAGAGGTTTACACTACATTTTTATCTAATTTCTTTATTACGATTTATTAGTTATTTTTATTTGGCAAATGTGAATTTGTCATTTGAATATTAATATTATTCATATGGGACACATTATCCCGGAATACATTTTTTATTCTAATGGGAAAGTGTACTAACAAAAAAAAAATTAAAAATACATAACACACAGATTTGATAAGCTGTAATAATACTATATACAAATTTAGAATACGATGTGCTATGGTGTTTGTAAGAGATCATTGTAAATAAGCGACATAAACAAATTGTAACAAAAAACGATAAATGAATATATATGAAAAAAATAAAACATAGCATGGAAGGTTACTGGGATTAATGAAAAATAAATAATAACCAGAAATTATGAATTGTTAGATTGAAGATAGATATGGAGCTGGGAAAGTCTCGATTTAAAGATTGGAAGAGCTGATGAACGACGAATATCGATAGGAATAGAGCTCTAATGGTTCGGGCACAAAAAGTCGTAAGGGTAGGATCTAGTAGATTTGATCGCTGAATTGGAAGAAGTTGTGAAGGGGCACTTTTAATCATGGCAGTATTGAAGAGGAGGGAACCAAGGAAGTATTGGAGATGGGTGAAAAGGTGCTACCATCTCAACTCAGTGTAGTGCCTCGAAATGTAAAGGTCCCTGATGATCCCGAGAATAAATCTGGTCAATGGCCAAACCCAGATTTCTGAAGTAGAAATTGGATTGGTCGACCATCGATGGGTAAGCTGGGAATATTAATTAGGGCTTTAAGGAGAGGACGTGAACAAATGAAGATTACTTTGAACCACTCCCCATTCAATTGAAGATTATGGAGGCATTGAACAGGCCTCAATACTGTTCAAGTCTTCCCGAATCAATAGCGATGCGGATTTGAGCTGACTAGGGTGGAAGGGTATGTAAATTTGGGCTTCGTCGTCGTATAGGTGGAGTGATTAGCGATGAATAGATGTATGAAAATCGTTGATGCTGACACAGAAAAGTAATGCCAACCTCGAAAATAGAAAAACCGAACTACATCGAAAATCAATAAAGGGGTTAGGATGGAGGATGGCCACAGATAGGGGGCATAAGTTTTACTTGGGAGCGATTATAAATGAATGATTTAAACCAGCTGATGGCACTGTAAGAGAAGGAAATCTACACAAGTTTAAGTAGAAGGCGTGTCCAATGCCTTGCTAAAACAGTGTAAGAAGACATGAATATTCGTTATTTTGGAAAAACCTCGCTTGAAGCCGGATTTTAGGGGATTTGAACATGTTTCTAGAAAGGAGGAAAATTGTGATTGAACTAGTCTTTCTAAGGGTTCGAGACGGATAGAGAGAGTATATAGGCAGATAGTCGTCTTTGGGGGAAGTGGGGTTAGGAACTTTATTTATTGGATGAACATTTCTCTTTTACAGGAAGAGGGAATAATGGAATTTTGAAAGGAAAATTATAAATGTGAAGCAATAGGGAAAGAATTATAAAGCCACAGAGCTAGAGGAATTTCACCGGAACACCATCTGGACCTACCGAATTAATTCTTGATTTCACAGTTGAGGAAATGAGGTCAAAAAGAGAAAATAGTTGTCTGGATGGATATTACAGGCGGTGTTGATTTGGATGAAGCCGTTGTGATGGACATAAAGTGAGATTTAAGGCGAGCAAACAACAAACTTTTTAGGTTTCGTTTATTTATTAGAAAGACAAAACACGTATGATTTTAATCCGATTAGTTATGTAATGTTAAAACAACTTGTACATAGTAACTATAAGCGTGAGTACAGAGCACAATAACGAAATTGTGGGCAAGTCTTCAAATGGAAGTCCTGACCAGCACCAGAACTCTAAGGTATTGTGAGAGCAAGCATCTTTCCTGGCCCCTTATCAGCTAAGGACCCGGTTCCAGCCACTCCTACCTTTACTTCTAACTGAGTTTCTTTCTTCTCCCCTCACTTTTGCGTTAGGCTTGTATCCAATCAGTGGAAATGGTTAGCGTAAAGGTACAAGATTAAATATAAGTAAATAGTGGAGTATAGGAATTTAACTAGAACCAATATTATATTTACAATAATGTCACTTTAGATCAACCTTTTTTTTTCTTCTAGGAAGAGTGTGTAGCTCTGATTTTTAATAAATTCAGAACGAAAAATCCAGAAATTATTGTTTAGGCCACAGTAAAATATGACTGAGAAATATGACCAATAGGTTGTATTGTGATTTTAGAATCAATATAAATTCATATTAGCTGATTTTAGGAATTAAAATAGATGAGGAAAGTAGCCGAACTCCAGCGTTTATATGCGAAAGGAATGCGCTGGGGTTAGATAAACATTTTTTAGCCCTTGGGATATGGACCCATACCTACCCAGCATGCCAAAGGGAATGCTTGGAGAACACATTTCTCGCAGCAAGATAGGCTAAGTGGTTTTTATGTTGTGTTAATGTGATTGCAAGCATCACACGTGTTCGTCTTTCTTTCTTTATCTATAACTTTCTTCTCCTAAATATTATTTACCCATGATTGCCATAGGCAGGATATTATAATAGATCTGCAGAAATAAAGGTAAGCCATTTTTATTATTGTTGTATCGATAATTTCATATTGCAAAATTACTTATCGAACTAGCGCTTGTACTGTATTTCCCAAGTGAATCAGTTGCTTATAAACTTCAAATGGCCCGTAAAATAATGAGGTGTTGTCTCCCCTTGCTGTATTGTAGTTGAAGTCTTCGCGATCTATGTTGACTACAGTTTTATCGATATCCGAGAAAGATAGCCTGGTAGAAGTTGGAATAAAGAAGTGTGGAGGGATCGTGTACTTGTGCAGTGGGAGGTGGTATATCGAAAGGGGATCGGACGGAAGGCTCGAGGACTAAGTGTTTCCCAGGATCGCTGAGTAAGACCACTGTTATTTATTGTAATCGGCTTCACCATTCCTTGGACCCCGGCCAGCTAAACATATTTCTTGGCCAGTTTTTAACATTTTCTCAGGACCGTTAGCCCCTTCTCATATTTATTTTATGTAAAACATAGTGCCATTTTATAGTCTCTCTCTTATTTATTTTTTCGTGATATAAGAAGATCTCCACATTTCATTTCCTATGAAAAAAGCTTGTGGTAAATATGACTCTTTAAAGCACTAAATATAACAAGTATTACTTTAACTCTTTGCGTGCAACTGATGATATTTGCCTATTTTCCCCTAAAGGTTTGTTTCTGATATTTAGCAAGTCAACCAGTAGGTTAGCTCAAGTGGCAAGGAAAGTCAAAATTGAGGTCAAGTTAATGGTGTATGTTGATTAAAATGTTTTATAAACTTTTTTTAACATTTGTCTTCTTAAAACCAAAGTGTATCGACCGCTAATTACATAGGTTAAATTACCCTATACTCTGGTGCATATATAATGTATTATAATATAATGTAAATCATGGTGAAAGTCTAGCAATAAACGCAGGGAGCCGGCAGTCGTAAAACAAGTCAGGTAACAGGAGGTACACCGGCCTAAAAGCCACCTGGCCGTAAGAAAACAGACCCTCTTACACCAATCGTCGCCTCCCGGCGGTCATAAACCTACATGGGTGAGTCCCTAGCATGCCATAAACAGTCGTAAACTAAGCAACCCTTGTCTCCGGTCACACGCCTTGTGACCGAGGTGCTGGTGTGCCATCATAAACATACCCCTTTCAGACCGACTCCACCTTCTGTCAGGAAGGGGAAAATACTATTTAATCCTGGGGCTTCTATCCCAAAAGCCTACTCTCTCTTCAGCGCCTCTGAGTCTGACCCTGTCTTTCAGCCTCCTTGCAGACCCTCTGACGACGTGTACCTGTGACACTGCCGGGCCACCACTAAAACTCTGAAAACTGGCCTTATTCTTTATGAAAGCTCTGTACTTCTCTTGAACATAGTGCATTGTCGGGGCACATACCTATCAAAAATGGAGTCAGATATTAACGCCGTCCGGGAACGATTGTCCAGGTTATTAACTCGAACAATCCGCACTTGTCACCAGGGCTAGGTGATCAGGCACCTCCTAGTGGCAACCCGACACAAGGTATTATTTTCAGACCGTTAATTTAAGTTGAACTAGTTAATAAATGGCGTCTGTAAGACGTCGATATTTTTCCTCTTTAATTTAGCAAGCATCAATACCTCTTATTCGATCTAATCCGATTAAAATTTTTCATCCACCTCCGCAAGAAAATATGTCATCTATCCAACCTATATTCTTGGCCGATCGAGCCTGAAACCAACGGAACCTGTCCCTCATACAATTTTACACTCCCCTTCATTGGTAAAATTTTAATTACTCCGAGTTGAGCTTTACTACCTTTTGCATGGCGTCAATATTTTTTAATATCTTTCTTTGATTCATCATATCAATCATAAACCCACTGTCCTTATTCAACCTAATTGACTTTAAATGAACCATCCAGTGCCGCAAGACTAGATCTGTCTTTGCCTTCCTTTATCATTCCTCCCATATATCTTCGTTGTTCCAGAGCCTAACCAATGTAATTTTGTCCAACGCACTATTTTACGTTCCTCCATTCTTTTTGATAATTTTAATTACTATAAGTCGTGCTTGCTACTACTGTATGCATGACGTTGATATTAGCATTGTCATTTACTCATTAAATTAACCAATTCGTTCTCCTTTGGTTGAAATCATCAATAGAGCATGAGATCTCGTCTATCCCACGAATCTGCTTTCTTAAAACTAGAATTTTATTAAATTATTATCCAATCAACTTCATCTAAAACATATAGATTGTCCTTAGTTTAAAATATAATATTTAGCTACAAAAGTTTTTCCTCTGTAAAAGTAGTCTTAATATAATTTTTTTTTAAATTCGAACGTGGAAACGTTAATTCCTAGTTTTATTCAAAAATATTTTCGACCACAAATATTTTCGACACACGTTTATGCCCATAAGAAACGTAATAGTAGATACTGAGCGACTATGACTCTTATATAGATCATAATAATAAAAAAAATGAAACAAAAAGTAAAATAAATGACTATGATGATTACTAAGGAGCAGCGCTTGAAACCAATAACCGGGAGTCCACTTGAGATATTGGCAGGCCGTCGAAGCCCTTGAGCAGTCTATAGGGCTCATTAATGTAGTTCGTTTTATATTAGCCCTACAGCCCTCCATTCACTGCCCAGGGTGAACCAATAAATATTAATTTACTTCAAGGGACCTTTCGACCTTTATGCTCCGGGTCATTAAATCGACTGTTTAAATATTAAGTTGAAAATAACAACTTTAGTTGTTTATTTACTCCCTAATGCACTTCCATTTAGGGCTCAAAGTTAGGCTGTTCCGGGGGAACTACACTTTTTTATTTGTGGATACATACATTTACTTTCTGCCTAGAGATTTGAATAAGTTATGAGTGAATGAATCAGTTATGCTCACCACCACATCACACAGAGCTCTTTATTACCACTACTTATTGTTTTTTAGTTCTTATATATATATATATATATTGAAACCTACCTCATTTTCTACCATTTCTTTTCCTATTTTAATAGAATATAAGGGCAGATGCTGGACAAGGTGGGAGGGTGGCTGGTCATGATATTCTCAAATATCATGAATGTTACAATATATGTATATTTCTGGTTAAAAAGTATTGGGACTAGTTCTGACTACACTAGTTCTGATGACACATGTATGTAAAACAGTGGAGATGTTTTGCAACATCTCAATCGCTTATCAATTGCTTAGAGAGAAAATTTCACATCTGGAAGCTTAATTTTATCTCCTAGTCCTTCGTGACAAAAACATAACATTGTAAAAGTATACAACATCTACCAGACTTATAAGTATATGTTTAACCCTCAGCCATCTATATATTTCTTTATTATTATTCCCTGGAGATAACTGGGCCTCCAGACCCTATTTTATCTAAGAGTAAATTTTTCGCACAGTTTATCCCTCCCCTCAACATGCGCACGCCATTTTGAGCAGAGCTTTTTCGACCTTCGTCATAACAACACGTTGCGTACTCTCAGGGCAAAGTTTTTTACTGTGTTGTTGCATTGTGGTTTTCAGAGACCAGAAATTTCTAATCCTCCTTTAATACTCACCACTTTGGTTCCTAATACACCCTTTCTTTGCAGTGATAACCATATGGTCGAGTAATTTTACGATGCACAACCACTGCTTTATTGCTGTTTTATTATACATTGCAAAATTAACACCTCGACTAGTCCGTACAGTAAGAATGCACTCTAATTATTTTAGGAGTCCTTGTTCTTAACAATAAACCATTAGACAACCTAAACGTTTGTAACAGGCTTAAAATTAGATTTGTTTAAATTTTATAAGAACATATGCCATTATGAAACATCTTTATTGAAAAAAGGGACATTCATTATTACCAAATCAACTAAAAATCTAGTGAATACTGGATTCACCCTTAAAAATAAATAAATAGAACAATAAATACAGATACAAATGAGATATCATTTTTTAGTCCAGGTTATGAAAAAAAAAGATTTGTCTGAATGTATTTCATGTTTACGACCGGTTTGGCCACATCAAATGGCCAGCACGTTCCAGAAGTAATTGGTGCTGTATCTCACAAAGTCCATAAAACGGTTGTACATTATAATTTTGAAAATGGATAAATTTAAAGCGAATTTCAAAAGAAGTGGTTCTGAGGTGGGCTGAAATGTAGTTATCAGTCCACATGAACCCAAACGGGCTTAGTCCGATTCTCACTATGAGAATTTTTATCGTTGAGGTCTCAGCACTTCCATCCTGGCGATGGAAACGCCAACATTGATTGAGGTGAGTCTTTGCTGTAAGTATGTATCTGAAATATGTTCGGATATCAATTTATACCATTTAATAGTCAATACATTGTTAATCTTAGATGAGCCAAACAAGGGAGATTTTACTGCCATTCAGACTGATGAAACTGACCAGTAAACTGATGAAACACAAAAACTTCAACGATCAATCGATCATCAACGATTAAAGTCGTCTGAACCATACATTAAATAGTTTGTTCAACTGTTGGGATAAAAAATAAAACTATACAATTAGAAATGTTTTTTATGTTCTCGATTGCCTGAACTTAACACATTAAATTCTATTCACTTGAAGAACGGCAAAAAAAAAAAATTCTATACTTTATATATATATTCTATACCAAAAGAAACAAAGTCAACAAATTTAATTAAATTTTTTTATGCTATATTAAATTTTAAATAAAAATGGAATAGGGGCTTCTGATCTCCTATGAGAAAGGCAAACAGCATGATCCCCTCTGTGCCCTAAGGTAAACCTTGTGATGAAGTCTCGGCTTAAGTAAACTCCGAAAACGAAGCGGCTCTCCATGATTTATTTAAAAACCGATAATCTCTGATAAGAGGGAAAAGGTTTGGAGATGATCGGCCCACATACGGAGCCAATCATTTATTAAATCTGGGATCAGAACGAATTTGTGAGATCAGATCTTAATTCGTTCATTTTTTTTCCTGTTATAGAATAATACTAACGCAAATTTGCAGACTTATAGAAAGAAGTATGAAAATACAGTAGGAGGTATTTATTCAGGAACGTCTTTTGTCTGCCTGTATTTTCTACAATTACCCTCCTCAGAGCAGTAAAGACTTAAAAACCATGTTCTCTCTTGGTAATTTAGAGGGAGCTAAATATTACCCAAAGATCTAAAAAGTGATTTTTAGGTGCTGGTAACTTATTTGAAACATGAGAGCTGAAATAAATGGTTGAGTGGACTTTACGTTAACGGTTAAGTAAACTCTACTTGGAAGAAAGGAAAACTCTAAGGTACAAGATGATAATGAAGTTTAACGCTGTAAAATACACGATATAAGTTTGAGATACGATAAAAATAAAGAGAAGTACAGAGTGTTATGTTGACTGAAGAAGAGATGAACCTGAAGTGATGAATTAAGTGGTTGAATTTTGTTTGAAGTTTAGGTGGACCTACTTGGAGTTAGATGCATTAATATAAGATACTGGTATGATATTGCTTGCCAGGATTATATTCTTCTCTCCATCTTCCATGAAGATTGAATAAAATCTACCTACTCGTGGTGGAGAGTAGTGAAGAGGCGAAACAAAAGATGTTAACTACTTAGTCCATGCGATGTCCTATCTTCCTGTTCAAAATGTAATCTCCGTAGTTATGTGAGAAAGAGGGCTATTGTAATTTTCTGAGCTGCCACCAGGTGGGGTCTTCTAAGATAGTTTCTCTCACTTTTCTCGTCGGCACTCGGTGTTACAATGGTCTTGAAGATGCGTACAGGGGGAGGGAGAAAATGATCACTGAAGACACCCTTTATTATTACAAACAACAGCCAATAATATCGTAGTTAACAGTAAAAATGCGTCGCCTAAGAGATTCTAGCATTGATGATAGAAATTGCTTGCTCGATACCATCGTGGAAAGTACTCCATCCCTTTTCTCCAATATTTAACACCAAACCCACTCCCAGGAACCATCCTACGTCCTTATCCCCGTAGAACTACAATATTACAACAAATCTCAATTTCCTTCTCGAACTCGTCCCCCCCTCCTTCATTTACTGTTCCTTCATTAAATGTGTCCAAACAATTTTTTTTAAATATTTACGAACAAATAGGTATCCTCATAAAGTGCTAACTAGTAAAGAGTGTTAATTTTCATTACATTATAATTATATATTGTTGGTTACTATCATGCAGAATTACATATCAACCTAGAGTGTTTTGATTGTATTCATTTATTTTTTAATGTTTAAGTCTGGATATCAATGTATTTACCTTTAATGTGCGCTTATCCATTTGTGAACAAGATTGTGCGTGTATTAGGGTAGATATTTTATTTTTCTAACAAGTCTTTGTTTTATTTTGTTCATATTATTTTGGTTACATTTTCATAATAACATTTTTAATTCTTTGTATATTTCTTCTGTCTTTTATGTTTATATTTTTTATTAATTCTTTCTTATTTTATTTCACCTTTTTATTTTTATTTCTTAGTTGTACATTATAATGGAGGCTGATACTATCGAAGAACCCACTTAAGGGACATTGTCCCAAGAAAATAATGGTATTATTATACTTTCTTCAGGAGTACTGACTTAGAGAAAGGAATAAAACAGATAAAGAGACATGTACGGACTGTTGAGTAAATGAACTTGTGATCAGTGTTCTACAGAGTTTAAATAGCCCTACTTGATTCTACTTGAATTGAAGAGGGTTCAGTGTTCACATCTTTTCTTCCTTACTTCGGTCTGAGCATTTAACTCCGGATGTATGACCTGATATCTGCTCGTAAAAACCTACAGTTAAGTCGTACAGGATGCTTTCTTCTTTGGTTTATGTTAGGCCGACTATTGTTGGGCCACGCAGACTTAGAGCCTAACACTGCTATTGTAGTAAAAATGAATACACAGCCGGAATGAAACATTTCTCAATCCAAAGAGTAAGCTTTACTCAATCCGAAATTGTAACCCCTTAGATAGACGGCTTAGCTAAAAGAATATTCGGCAGATAACTATATTCCTAGTGAAAAGTGCAAAATAGCAACACCAAAATGTATGCCCATACACGATACTTGCCAGAGGAATACAAAGAAAGCAGTGAAGGTTTTCAGATAGCCAAACAGTATAGAGTCCACCAATCTAACTCGATCTAGGTCAGTAGGGAGGTCCTCCTTTAGAATTTTATATAGTTTGACCATTCACCAGTCCCAGTTCGGCAGCAATTGTGCAATTTTTATTATTTCCAATTCGATCTTCCTCTAATATTTATTAACATTGACCAATATATATTTTTACCTTGGAAGAAGAAATTTTTCCACATACATAAAATTTAGATTTTTTCCTTACAAGGTTTGCACTTCATTTTACTTTGTTCAGTTAGCTTGCCAGAGATGAACTTCGTTGTTATTCATAGGATACAAAGTCCCGGAATAACTTTTTCTTTCTATGTATTTTTCTATAAGGTGTCTTTTTATAAATAACGAACTAGTAAACTGCACAATTTTGATAACATTGAAGGTGCGTTTTCGCTGGAACTCCCCAGGGTTAGTGGTTGTAACGATTGTATTTAACGCTAACCGTGACATCAAAAGAAAGAATCACGTCTTCACAAGCACTGCTGAGCATTTCCAACGAAATATTGCCCCGTTGAATTCCCTCTAATCAGCAGTCTCAGTACCTTTAAAACCGCAGTTTAAATTATTATTTTGACGAATACAATATACTAATCAAAAAATTTTCATTTTTACAGCACAATCACTTTCAACAGTTAAATTGTCATTATCGGATGCCTAATATATGCTCGTGAATTTACACATTGCAAAATATTATCGGAATGAAGTTCTTAATTCAAACTTTTCTACTAGAAAACTACTAATACCGTATAAAACCTTAGGCCCTTAATAGGGACTAATCGCAATTTGACTTGAAATAAGTATTTCATATATCTAAAAGTAGTAACAGGATAATTTCTTCATCTTTACATATTAGCTCTTATAGGATGTGACCAATATCGAATGAAATTTTATGTGGCAACATCAGTTGAATTTCACAAGTGGTATACAAAACATTACTCTCAAAAACCTGGACATAGGTTTTCATCCGAAATTGCTCTACCCAGAAGCGCATGATCGCGATTCATTCATCTTCAAAGCCATTACTTATAATTTAATTGTTTGAATTCGCTGTTCTTTGGCAGGTTGATGAAAGCATCAAAACTATTATTGAATGAGTTAGATAGATAAGAAACCATGTTATTACATGTTCCGGTGTCCTTCCTTTCATTTTATGTTATATTCTGACCGTCACAAATAACCCTAATAATAATGATATATTAATTTAACAAGATTTGGTTAGTTCTTTCATGGGTGTATCTCAAGAGAGAATTTCTTCTGTAGTTACCAATCTCCCAAATTAATGTATTTTCGAAGGCTATTGTTTTACTAAAATATTTTAATTTTTGAGAAGTGATAAATTCGTGAATTGTGGGGAGGTTTATAATATGGGTTCATCCTATTAATAAATAAGGTTCATAAATTTCATTCATGATTTATTTCTATCACGTATTTAAAAAAAAGTAATTCGAAGAAATGCTTTCTTTTTCTATTACAATAGGTTTTCATGCTTGTTCAATTTAAATCAATTCTTAGATCTATGAGAATAAAGTGTAAATGAAATAAGAGCCTCTTTTAAAATTCGCAACATAGTTCTGTTTTATTTTTCTTCTTTGTATTGTTATATGAGATCATCTTCATATTAGAATATTCAAAGTCTAACATTGTATAAAAATCGATTAGTTAGTTAAATTTTTATGACTTGAAACTGAAACCGAATTCACACTTTTTTTTTTTCTTTCATAGCCCCTTTAAATTTACAGATAATTATATATAATTATAGATCCTCAGGCGAATCTATTTACAAATTATTTTTGTATTTCCTGTAGCATCGCTACATTATATACAGGTTTTGTTATTTTATAAAAATTATACAATGAATAAACAAGTATAATGATATACATTATACGTGACTGGACTAAACTGACTAATAAAGGTGATGGGGCTCACCTATTTGATCAACCTTAAAACTAACTTACATACTAATTCTTAACCTAATTTTTCCTCGACAGTCTGTTGACATCGATGCGGGAGGGGTGGTGGGGTCATAGTGTTAAACACTGGGTGAATTCACATTTCACAAATGAAAACTATTTAACACAAGAATTATCACTGTTGAATTGTATCACCATCCCGAAATACATATCACATAAATATGACATTTTGAAGTTAATAGTGTTAGCATCATTTTAATACATTTTTCTGTTCTTGAATGGTTCCTTGACCAAACTCTATCCTAGAAAGACCACATTTCTCGAATCACCCCTCAAACTGCTTAATCGAGAAAATTTCCTCCCATTACTTCGCGCCTACTCCTGGTTTCCTTTCTTTTTTTCCCCTATCTCCACTACGGTTGTGTGGTGTAAGATGGATCTCGAGGCTTGGTTAAGCGGCCGTTCAATTGTTTCCTCAGATACTTGTGATCCCCAGAGACTGTCGCATTACACAGCACTACTCCGAATTGGGTTGGCTGTACACTTCTGCTCGTCACGAATACTTCCTAGGATTGTTCCTCTTCAGTACTATCACGACTAAAAAGCCTCCATGGTTTTACAACCTCCTCCAATTCGAATCACGCACTATTAGATCCCACCCTTCTGATCTGTAGTCTCCTTCTCACAAATTTGCGTCTTTTGACCGCACCACAAATTTTCGGAACTCTATTCCCATCAGTATCCTTCGTTCCTAAACTCTCCCATTCCTTAAATCTAGACTTTAGCAGTTCCTTAACTCCCAACAATCATACAATTAAGTAATCCTTATTTCAATTACAACAACTTATTGTGATAAAATTACAATCTGCCTCATTGGGCAATAAGTGATTGTGATAAATGTTTTCATTTATACCATATTTACAATTTTCATTCATTCGCTCATTCATACAGTATTTACAAACAGCCCAGAGACCTCCCAAATCCACAAGGTTGTCACTCCCCTGGCATGAAAAGAGGAAGCGGAGTCTTGGGAAGTCCCCCGTCAGCCGCGTCACCGGATACGAGCCAATGGAGGCTGACGAAGAGCGTGAGGGCCGCATATGCTCCCTTATTTCATTCCCTCAGCAACATTTCAATCTATTTTACAACTTGTACCAACTCCTATATTTTGTTAGTCATCACATGCGCAGATACGCCTTTTTTCATTTTATGTAATGTTTTCTGTTTTTTTTTTATAGGCATTCAAATTTTCTCCTGTTCGTTATTAGTAGGGTATAATGCTCCAGAATGAAGTGATTTTTTTAAATATAATTTTAGATTACTGTGGCTAATTGAATACTACTAAGGTAGTATTAACTAGGTAAATAGTTGAAGGAGTACTTCAGCTATAAGTTAGACGTGATCAAGACTGCTCATACAGCTACTGGCTAGCTAGGTCAGTCCAGGCAGTGCTCGTTATCAGCTAATTATCAAACCGAGTGGAACAGTTTAATACGGTCAGGCTAAATAGGGGAGAGGCGACCTTGTTACATTCTCTACCGCCCCTCTGCTCTCTAGTAATGCAAGGTTATCGATCCCCTCCCCGCAGGATTTAGAGTATTTGGAAATATGGGGCAAGTGGAACTATGTGATAACAAATGTATTTAATTTGGAAGTCTTTTCACTGCATGGGACAACGATTGCTTATAAATTTTAGTTTAACGTTGATCCAGGCTCTGTAGCATGTGCCCAATCCCATGATTTGTGCTCTATTTGCTGGCCTGGTAATCCAACATTGGCGTTTTGAAGCAGTTAAAATAATACCCAACGTTTAAAATAGGCTAAAAATAATATGCTAAAATAATTTTTCTTTGTAATAAATCGATAATTTCATCTATATTTTTTAAGGAGCAGCTTTCATTTTTAGCATATTTGGGGCATTGGGTGAATTTTTTTTCTCAAAATGTCATCCCTATATAAGAAACTGTGATTGCAAGAAAATTGTTCAAAACATTTTGATTGAAAGTTGTATTAATTTTCGTGGCCATAGTCCATTGAAGACCCAGCACAGAATAAACATATAATATCACATGTCATGTCATATGATATTTAATGTAATGCCGTATTTAATATAAGCTGGAAATATTTTTATCACTTTTAATTCATCGATAACTGTTCATGGTCAAAGGATTCGAACTGCGACCAATTTAAATTTGAACTGTTATTTAGGCTAAACGTGAAGTTTTAGGAAAAATTAAAAATGACATTTCAACCAGTTCAGTTAGTGGAAAACTACCGGAATGGTCTTAATTGTGAATACACTTTTTTTTATCGTCGGTTCTGGTTAATTTTTCTTTTCCACACAACTTGTACTCCACTCAATTTAGTAAAAATATATTATGCGGGTAATTAGAAAACAGCATAATATCAACCAATCGGGGAAAAATACTCAACAGATTCAACATTCGCTTATTAATTAATTCGTCAATTTAAATAATTGGCTAATCAAAAAAAAATGATACCAAGAAAAATAGCCCTTTTTCGGTACGTTTTCATTTGAAACGTTCTTTAGAAACTTACAGGGCTCATTAAGATTCTTTATCGCCATCAAGCTTCAGGCTTTTCAGGACTTGCATAAATTTACAATTATAATTGAAGCGAAGCTTTAAGTGCGGGATTTTTATGTTCTGCCTTTTAAAGGATTAATTCAAAATATCTACATTTTAAGAACCACAATTCAGAAATAATTCTAGACGTATAAGCCGATTTCACCAACTAAGAAACAATATTAATTTTAGAGAAAATTAAATTTAAACGGACTAAATTATACAGAGGCTTAACAATACGGATAAAAACAGGAAGTGGAGTATCTTTCTTTTTTGAAATTTCACATAATTCCTCTCATAATTTTTAGAAATTTAACTGGTTTGTTTATTATTTGTAAGACTGTAATTGTTCGGTTAGTTACTTGACTAACATCAAATACATGGTGAGAAAAAATGTTTGTCGAATCTGAATCACTGATAATTAATCATTTATAAAATAGAAATAAAAATTTAAATAAAATGACGATGATAGGATCACGGATCCATAATGTTTAGAAGAAACTATAATTAAGAATAATTTAAGTCTATATTATAGGTACAGTGTAGATAGTGTTGAGCAAAACCAAAGCAATGAAGCCTAAGTAAACTTCAATTAAAACTAAAATTAAAAACTAAAATAAACTAGAAGATTGAAGTAATCTAAAACTAAAACTGAATTAAAGAAAGTAGATGGAGCTTAAAACTAAAATTGAAAAAGTTAGTTAAGAGAGTAGTAACACACAGATAGCTTACTTAATGCTTTCTCTTGTTTGATTTCCTAAGTTCATAGAATTATTTTTATTGAAATAAAGAATTACAAGCAGTATATGTAACAGGTCTCCTTCAATGATTGTCATTGTTCATGGGCATTTGTCACCACGGTCTTAGCTGTTTTATTAAAATACTAAAACAATAAAATTGTATTTGATCAGAATGATTTATTGTAACTTTAGTCTACTCAATTTCGATTATATTCTGAATCTGCACATCGAGATATTTAGCTTGATATCGTACAAAATATTCTGGGTAAAAAATTATCCTTTCATAAACAATAATTAACTGATATTTGACGCTTATTATTTTTTATAGGATTAAGATTAAGGTTTAATAGCATTGGGGAATCAAATTGAATTACCTTGCAAAATAGTATAAATTGGAAAAAATCAGTGGCTGAGTTACGAAGACCATTTTGATTACAGTGTTAGTGCCTTAATGTAATTACGGTTGACAAATAAAATTAGGTCTGATCAATCGTTGCAACGAGATATTTAATTTGATGCCTTACTCAATATGAAAATAATTATTTTTTCTCTTACCAGGTTTAATTAATTATAACAATTTTTCATTTACTATAGGGCTGGTTTTATTATCAGCACCTTTTACGAAGTTGAAAATATTTTTTAGTGATTTTTTCGGGTCGTTAGATTGACTTTGAATATATAATTTCATGTTTAGATGTCAAACACAATCGCCAGCACAGTCAGACAGGAAATAAATCTTGGAAACCCTAACTAAAAACAGTTAATGTAAATTATAGATTTGTAATATCACTGTTTATTTGGTCTCAAATGCCATACAAAAGGCATAGAAAGAAACTAAATCAAGTTTGACTCATTTGAATATGTAATCGTCATTGTTTTATTTTAGTAGAGGCGAAGTTTGCAAAAACTTCAAAAAACAAAAAAACATTGTGAAAAGACTCGTAAATACAAATGTACCGAATTGATTGACGATTAAAAAAAAATATATTCTTACATTACTAAATAGTTTAAATTAAAAGTTTTTTTGAATACTAATAATTCTTGACATATTTTAACTATGAGTTTTAACAGGAAGTTTTCAGTTGGAAGCTTCATTAGGACAAAATTAATTCTAAATTTAGATCACTTCTATCCACAGATTATTTAACGTCAGAAACTTTTGAAATTAATAAACTTTATAAGTGATAAGACTTTAGAAGTAAAGTTTTACCAAAGAAATTAATCCATATGATAGGGGAGTGCAAATAAAATGTCTCGCTAATGCTTAAAAGCAGTATTTAATTAGAAAATAAGACATTATAATTTATTTATATAATTAGAAATAAGTATATATAATTAATCAAACCAAGGAACTAACAGGGCAGTAATGTCCATAATCTCGTATAAGTCAGTTTTAAATATTATAGAAAGATTTGTTATTCTCTCTATTCCTTTAGATAGAAAGTCTGATTGAAATATTCAAAGAAAATGGAAATAACAAGTACAAGAAACAACAATTAAAGAAACCCGCGTGAGAAATATTAATTAATCATTATTATATATTAAATTTCCTTAATCTCATCTGCTACAAAGATTGGGTATACCCATCTCAATAGCTCGAGGAAATAACCAGTTAGTTATCATGCTACAGCAATGTTAGTTTTAAATTTCATCCCAGAAAATAGAATGAACTATGAAGTTTAAAGCCATTTTACCAGAATAATGGAAAGATGTATATAATGTAGTGATGCTACAGGAAATACAAAATAATTTGTAAATAGATTCACCTGAGGATCTATAATTATATATAATTATCTGGAAATTTAAAGGGGCTATAAAAGGGGGGGGGGAAAAAAAAAAAGGAAAGATGTGAACCCTGGTATGTAAGAACGGGTCGGGGCCATTGGATTCTAAGGCACAAGAACTTTAGTACAAAACTAAACCATTTAATAGAAAATAAATTAATACTTTACAAAGTTTTACTAAAGCCAATCTATAATACGGAATAGAGCCATGGGGGATAACAACAAATAAAAAATTCAAACTTAAAGCGTATCCAATCCTTTCAATCAAAAGTCCTAAGAACAATAGTGAATGTTCCTTATTACGATAATTGTAACAAAACCCTTCATAAAGATCTTAATATACCAACATTCTCGATCTCTTCTCTTCCAAGTTTATGAAATTCCATAGAAATTTGGGTGCTTTGAAATAAGCTGCGATCTCTCAGATTCACTTAGATTTTATTTTATTGTTTTTTTTATTTTCGTGATCATTTTTGGTGACAGGGGCTACTATGCGAAAAGTTCCAGTGTTTTATCTTAGCTATGATAGTCAATACCTGTTTGAAAAATACACCTTCTGTGATGGGTAGCTCGATTTTCGCTTGTTAATTTCATATACTACAAAGAAAGGGTTGGTTTCGCTTGGCCGAAGCCAATGTGAACAACATATTAATCCTTTCACAGGAGTAGGCTACTGCCAGCCGAAGCGAACAGAGCTCCTACAGATTAGTTTCTCCATCCAAGTTTTTTTTTCCCATCAAGTAACTGTTCTAATTCAGCACCAAAACTGAAACTCCTGCCATATTATAAAACTTGTTCTCCCTTTAGCGAAAAATACTGCGACTCTGAAAAAGTACCTAGGGTAGTCTTTGCAATAATCGAGCATGGAAAATGTACCCAGGTAAGATCAGCTGTGTCTTTAAGAAATCACATAATCGAAATTGTTTGTTATTGTTAATTGTTAAAAAGGAACACCCTACTATGACCCCACCATTAAGTTTGATCAAAAAGATGAGCCCTATCACCTTTATTATAGTCAGTTCAGTCCAGTCACGTATAATGTGTATCATTATACTTGTTTATTCCATTATATAATTTTTATAAAATAACAAAACCTGTATATAATATGAAATACAAAATAATTTGTAAATAGATTCGCCTGAGGATCTATAATTGTATATAATTATCTGTAAATTTAAAGGGACAAAAAAAAAAAAAAAAAAAAAAAAAAACGGTAGAAGTTCTTTTCATTTACTTGTTTTCGATTGGAATGGATGGTGCTGATGTTTGCGGTGTTAAGTTGTCATGGATGAGGCTGCGAGCAGTGGATCAAAGCATTGTAGGTTGTAGTAAAAGTATTGTAGGCTCTGAGAAAATTCAAAGTACAACAGCAGCACAAAAACTCTACTAGCCCGACACTATCGCTGGGGGAGATTTTTGTCTTCTGATGTCGATGCTCCTCAAAATTCATACCGCATTATTGGAAAAATGGAGGTAAAACCACTGTTCACCGAAGGAGATAAGTATCCTTTATGGACTGAAGCAGATTACTGGGCACTAGGAGCGTCAAGACAGGTCATACATACCTACTCTCACAGGTATCGCTAATTCTCAGCAAAGACGACTCTCCATTAGCGCCTGATCTGCAGCTAGACTTGTTCAGCTCTGCCAAAGAAGAGCCAAGATTCTTCAGGTGTTAAAAAACTATATGTTCATAAATTTCTTTCAGATTTATTACACATTTTTGTTTGTGCCAATAAAATATGTCTTCATATGCATTCTCGGTAGAAGGTTAGGATTGGGTTAACCCTTTATGTATTTGCGGTATCATGAGTCTGTTCGTGATTGTAATTCAGAATATTCCTCTTATCTTTTACAAAAATGTTATTGTCATGGTTCACTACCATTTGTATTATTTATTCGTCATAAGTATTCAAACTGATAAATACTAAAAGGTAAGATTTAAGTTTTGATTCCTGATTGTGGATATTTAATAAGTACTGTTTTTTATCTATCTGACACGAATTATTTTTGGAGAACGAAGGAGGACTAAATTATCAACCCAAGACAAAATAATATGTTTTTTTTTTTATTTATCTTCTAGTCTATTACCAGTTTTCAATATGGGCTGAATGTATTATGAAGAAATGGTGACTATGTAAGCCAGAAATATGATGCCTTTGGGAGCGTAGGTACTTTTACGACAGTAGAGCCTTAGCCTCAAAGTTATATATTGCAAAATATATATTAATGTATCAAACAAAGGCGGTATTAGTGACAGTATCAGAGATGTCGACTTCCGTAATTATAACCAAAAAGTAAGGAAACCGCAGAATAACTGAAAAGAGGCCATTTATTCCTTGCACTGACTCTTGGGACTCCGACATGCTAGACTGACCTAAATGTATCTTCTTCTCATCCTCTAAAGACCAACGTTCCATAAGTGGAATTATTAACCACTTTAACGTTCACAACATCTTCGCTGGAGTGAGCTACATCTGAATGCCGTGAATTCAAACTGCCCGGGAGAGAAACGGGCGAAAAGAACGGTGAGTCGTCCCTAATGATCATTAATACTGATGCGACGTAAAATAAAGATTATTAAAAAACAAAACACTTCGACATAAATACCATCAACTTGTAACTTGGTGGCTACCACTGTTTTCATTTAAGAGGTGTTTATGTTCGTAGTGGGAAGTTTGAGAACTGAAACATTGCCTACAGCTCTGCACAAACTTTACCCCAGTAGCATTTAACCAAACAAGTTGAACTTTCTTCATGTGTCCGTCATATTGACCTAACCAGCTCTGCTAAATGGCACATTTTATCAAGTCTTCAATACAAACGATAATTATTATTTACTGTGCAATGGTATCGACTCGTAACTCTTTATAAATAAATCTTAATGTCTAGCTCATAGCCTGTGAGTGGAGTAGTGCGGCAGGCGCTTATACACCAATATTTTGAAAACTTTTTATAAGAATATGAAAGATTGCAATATGAAGAAATTGCCAAGAATGGATCTACCGCGTAAAGTAAGTACGGTAGGAGTTCACAAACCCAGTGTTTAACACTATGACCCCACCCGCATCGATGGCAACAGGCTGTCGGGGAAAAATTAGGTTAAGAATTAGTATGTAAGTTAGTTTTATGTTTGATCATAAAGGGGAGCCCCATCACCTTTATTAGAGTCAGTTTAGTCCAGTCACGTATAATGTGTATCATTATACTTGTTTATGCCATTATATAATTTTTATAAAATAACAAAACCTGTATATAATGTAGCAACACTACATGAAATACAAAAATAATTTATAAATAGATTAACCTGAGGATCTATAATTGTATAGATAGGCGCTTATACACCGATACTTTGAAAACTTTTTATAAGAATATGAAAGATAGGAAATATTAATAATAATTAATTGTGGTGTGTAATCCCAATAAATTTATAATTATTAGACAAAGGAAAAACATATTGTTTAGTGTTGGACACAGGAGTACATGTATGTCATGCCGGATAGGGCAAGCTAAAACAGTGACGTAGATGCCTTGATTTTGCTTTGGGGATGATTCCAGAGGTTATTGAAAACTCAGCTAAATATTTTGGTTATTATATATTTTTGCTTGTTTTAAATTGCAAGAGCAGTAGATATCAGAAGGTCTCAGGTTTCGGGGACATGCCACTATCATTTTCTGTTTGCTAAGAACTAGAGGAGCTATCAGCCAGACTAACATTTTATATCACGAAGATGGTCTTTGTCAAAAGTCTCTCCAAAATGACTTAAACGTCTTTTTCAGTTCGTCTGGCGAATACGCGGCCAAAATGACTCAGCAGACGAGTTTATTGGGAACAATATAGTCCAAGAATAAGTTGTAGTCAAAAAATCATCATTTTACAAATATTATTTCATTTGTTCAGGAAATCTTCCTCTGTGAGGCGTCAGAAATTTTCATTTATTTCAATTAGTAATTTTATGTTCCTATACAAGTTGTCATATCATGTTCGTATCAGTTATGCGTCACTTCCGAGACTGTAGACCTCGGACACAACTCGATTTTCACATAATCAGCCAGAAAATGTTTATTCGTGAAGGATTCAGATATTCAATATTCCACAATTATAATATGGGGAATGGAATTTCCTCGCCATATTATTATGGCACATGAAATTACACTTCGATTAATTAATATCTTTAAAAATAATTAATCTTAAATTATCCTTATTTTATTGTTTAATTTAAAATAGTTTAAGATTAATGTAGAAAATTACAGTTTAGCTCAGCATTGTTAGAAAAAAATTTCACTGGGTACAAAATCAATATACTGAAAAAAATGACTAATCTACTGTGTATTACCCTACAAACTGTATATATCATACTATGTATTACGGGAAGCCACGTACAACTTACGTCAAATTGACGAATAAAGATAATTTCATCAAGAACATATGTGGAGGGCACCTATAACCTTTTTAGGGACAATAACATGAGTGCGATTCAAATTGAAGAAAATAACTTTGGTCCTAAACTGGGGGAGACCCAAACGAAGAAGAAGTTATCCGCCTGAGTTGATTAAAGTCGTATCGAATCAGCTGAGGCGGGTCTCGGTGAAAATTTAATTCACCTGCAACTTCTTTATTCGTCGGAGATACCCTTCTCTTCACTTATTTTTTTTTTTTTCCTGCCTCCTTAAACCATCTAAAACCTATCCGAATGCTTTGCGCAAATTTAAAAAATGAATTATAAATCTATACGTTAATGGACCAATATGAGCTCGCGTGCAAACATCTGCTACGGCGGTCTAACAGTCTAAATTGTCTAGACTATTTCAGTGCCAATATGGATTTCGATAAGATGACTTATATTGTTGCTCGATGTCACGAATTCGATATAAAAAGAAATGTAAACGACAATACTGGGGGCATCCTATTGTTAATACGACTCTCCCAAATCCCCAATTCCATAAGATTCCCATTTTAAATTTTAAATATTAATATTTTGATATACAAAATAAAAGTTCAACAATCAACCACTTTTGGACTTTTTTATTTAAATATGAATTTTTTTTAAATTCAAAAACTTTATTATGATAAATTACAAGATCCCTTTTTGGGCAATAAGTAATTAGCAATAATAAGCATTCGAAAGAGGTTGTGGAGTCTTGGGAAGTCCCCCACGAGAATCCGAGAGAGCCAAAAAAAAATTTGATGCCCCATATGGGCATCTAGACTTATTTTAACAAGACCTTTAATAGAAACCTGTATTCAGTTATTTATATATAATATTTCTGGCTTATCCATCTTAACCAATTTTTTCATCCGAATCATTTGACATTACATATTTGACGTTTGATAGAATATATTTTATGCCCATGTTCATATTAATTATCAGTGAATTATTGTTGAATTTGCAAACCATTTCAAAACTATAATTACTTTTATAACTGTCCTCTCAATTAAATTCAAAATCCCTACATTTTTTATGAGTTCCCTCCAACTTACTTTTTTTTTTCCTTTCTCAGTCAGCCCCTTTAAATTTACAGATAATTATATACAATTATAGATCCTCAGGCGAATTCCAAATTACTTGTAAATATCTGCTCCATATATACTATTCCAAATTCACATATAAAAATTCATGTTCTTTTCTTTAGCGCTCTCTACATTTTCCCATTATTTCAATTCGTTTTTAACTCATGTTCGCTCGCTCATTTTTCAAATTCATTATGCTCGGCTGTTCCAAAGCTAAAATTTTATTTCTATATATAGGGCAAATCATTATGCACTTATAAAGTCGATTATAGATATCTCTTCTTCCATTTAGCATTTACGACATGGGCAGTACTTAAGTTACCAATTAAGGTGGGACCATGGATCGAAAGCCTACGAAAGAATGTATATTTTTTTTTTTTTTACTTTTCGCTGACATGAAAACCACTTTTTACAATGTTATAGGCTTCGCGATTGTCAATACCCACAATTAAAATAAGAGTAGTTATTTTAGCTTTTAAATATTTTCACGTTCACAGTCCATTCTTGACGCAATCCAGAGTTACATTGGCCCAATTATATTTATTGCCTAGACCGAAAAGATTCTACTAGAGCATTCGTTATTCATAGGTCGGTATGTCCCACGATAGAACAAACCAACGACAAACAACATTATTCTGGGACTGTGTTAATTATAATGAACAGGCTATGCAGACTTATTTTGGCATTTAAAATGATAGAACAAAATTTCAAAGAGAAGGAACACACACCTAAATAACAAGTATCACCTATTAATAGTAGTCAATTAAATGATTCGATTGATCAGCATAGAGAAAAAAAAAAGATATTGAACTTTCACAATTTCTCAAGTCACAAATATAGTTAAGATTTAAACTTTTAACCTCTCATTTTCGTTAAGAAGGAGTTTTAGTCAGTTGCACAAAAATGTATCAATTATATCATCAAAAACTTTTTATATTATAATAAAAATATATCAACAAATTATTGTTCCTAACTCAACTTTATAAATTGTATATTTAATACGTCTTGAACTGTTTTATGCCCAGATTTTAGCCGTTTACAATATTTTTTTACTTATGACAAAGGTGATTTTCACTAAGCACAATAAAAAGACAACCTCGAATGAACCGACTAGGAGACTTCGGTCATGATTCGGGTACTTAATATTATATAGTATCGGTAGTTAACTTTCATCGTCCTTCAATTCCTAAAATATTTATAAATATTATCTAGTGGGAAAAAATGAAGAGGCTTATTTCGTTTCGACGTTGATTATAGTAATACTTTTTGTTGATGCCATTTGTTACTGTTATTTATTTCAAAGACGTACTTCAAAAAGTAGGGGCTCAATAACCTGTTTACGTAAAGTCCGGTGAAAATTCGTTCAGATTAAATTTACAGATAATTATATACAATTATAGATACTCTGGCGAATCTATTTAAAAATTATTTTTGTATTTCCTGTAGCGTCGCTACATTATATACAGGTTTTGTTATTTCATAAAAATTATATAATGAATAAACAAGCATAATGATATACATTACACGTGACTGGGATAAACTGACTAATAAAGGTGATGGGACTCACCTTTTTAAACAAACTTAAAACTAACTTATATACTAGTTCTTAACCGAATTTTTCCCCGACAGTCTGTTGCCAACGATGCGGGAGGGGTCACTGTTAAACACTGGGTTTGTGAGGTACTGCAACAATGGGTGAACTCACCCACCGACGGCACACAGGTCAGCGTTCTTTAACCTCTCATGAGAGGTACGTCGGACCAATTTTCGCATGATTCTGGAAACGTTTGAGACATTTGGCTGTATTGTCAGTCAAGTGGGTGATGATTCGTTCAGAAAATCTATTTCTATTGAATGTATTAATGGAGGGGAATAAGTTATTCGAGAAGAGAAATAATGGACTGGCAAGTCTCATGTTGGCAGTTCATTCAGCCAGTCAACGAGGCAACACGAACCACTCGAGCCCCAACGGATATATTGTGCCTACTGATGTAGACACACGAGAAGGGACAGGTACAGTCTCTCACTACGTGAAGCAATCACAGGCCCAAGGTGATGTGGAACCTGAGGAATACAGTCACTGCTAATTAATCACTTCTGCCACAGAGGTCCCAGCCGACAGGAGAAGGGAGGCACCGAGTGCTAGTATAGAGACAATGATGCCGATTTCGAGACTCCTTCAGAAATAACATTTTCTTAAATTAGTCAGTGGCCTTTGAATTTAAATAAGATTCGTCACGATACATCTCATGAAGGCAGATAGGGCAGACCGAAGCTGCCGCCAACTGCAGATATTCTTACTGACCCCATTGGCACATATAAGTTACCATTTAACTGTTGAGGTTTTATAATGTTTGGAGAATAATTATATAAATTGCAGGAATTATTATAACTCTACAGGTGTGACAAAAACGCAAATATACTACTGGCTTCCTTATGGAACTTAAGTATTTCTTCAAATAGACATTAATAATCAACACCTACAGAACTGAAGCAATATTTTTAATCAAAAGAAAACCTAAAACGGAAAATAAAGTAGTGTTTAGCAATAAGGTTTCACAGTGGCAGCTTATCATTAAAGACGTTAGGTATTATCTCTATAAGGTATCAAGTCACTCACAAATTTGTTCACACAATCTTATAATTTGTGCGTTTTGATAATATATGCCATGATCTGAATCTGGAAAAAAAATAATGCCCGGTTTATGGTTAATATTATAAATATGATTAAAGCATAAAAATATATTAATAAAGCGGCGATGTTTTCGGCAGATCTTGCGTTTTGTCGACATGCGGGTGTTGGGTGATTGTTTACTGAACCATTGGACTCAAATTTATCCACCACACTGCGAATAGTCCTCTTGGTAGGACGGTTAGGGCGACCGAGGAACGTTGCCCAAACAGAACACCCATTTTGATAAAACAATTTTATCATTTGCACGTGCTGTTGAACGCTATATTCGTCCATGGTGATTTGGCCAAACAGACTAAATAAATGACAGCCAAGTTGACCGGTGCAGCTTCAACGATATGGCCGCTATCAACTGCCAAAGTTTGGAAGTCCCTAATGGAGGAAGCTATACATCTTCTTCTCATTTATCCATAGAAATTTCAAGATTATTCATTTAGAATTGTTGAGTAAAGCCCATATTTACCTATAATACACCTAGTCAGAACTCAGTCAGCATTATTTTAAGAATAATATTTGAAAAACCGATGTAGACTAAAATACATCAATTGCACGATGTATCCAAACCTGATAATATTCTAGATATTTTAAAACCAATAACCACAAAATTTATAAATAAATGTAAACAGTTAATAGATTCATAATATTGCTAACACCCAAACATAATGCCTCAGGGCGTAATATATTAAGAAGAAATTTTTTATAATACCATCAGTTTGTTTTCATTTACGTTTTTTCCTAAATTAAAATACCTGTCTCCCTCAATCAAGTTTTATTCATTTTCACAAGTGGATTTGGTTGATTGAGCTCAAATAAATGTTGAAATCGAATTTATTTGTACTTGAAAATAGTTTGTGTCAATTTCGAACCTCCTTTTGTAAGGGTGTTGTGGCCACCTCTTAATCACAAATAATTAAAAGTTCCCCTCTTCTCATATTATACCTATCTATATGTCCATATTTTGTTATTATTAAAGATTATGACGTCTGTGAGAGTAGAGGAAGGAGTCAGTAGAGGGGGCCCATCGCCACTTTCTCTCTAGCCACCTGGTGGGGAGCCATCCCCTCCAGTGCGACCCGGCTATATAAGCCTCGCGATCTGAGTCAGAGTGCATGACTGACTGCGTAATTTCCTCTTTCCAAAAGGAAAAAAGCCCACTACCTACTAGTTACATAGTAGGAACGGAGGAAAATTCACCAGCCAACAACCTGGTATATCTGGGAATTAAAATGGACAGACACCTCCTTTTTAGTAACCATTTCGCGAGGAAGTTGAAGCAAACCCGCACGAAGAACCGGCTTACGCATTTACTGACCTCCCCCAATCTATCACTGCGTCTCAAGCTACTGATCTACAAGAGTATACTCAGGCCTACCCTGTTGTATGTTGCACCGCTTTTTCGCTATCTGACGTATACAACAGCTCGGCGACTCCAACTATTCCAAAACGTAATATACTGATGAAAGTAGTCAGAGGTACTTCATTCGAGCAGCGGAGCAACAGTGAGCTTCACGATATCTTTGATCTGCCTACGGTGGATGAGTAGTGGATCCAACGTAGACATATCAAATGTTTTGACTCCCTGCAATACTTGACAAACCTGGTGTTTAACACGATAACCCCCGCTCCGTTCCCCCATCGATGGCAGGACGCTGTCGCGGCTGGAACGCTTTAATCTTAGGTTCTAGGTATAGGTTTTAGTGTTAGTATTTTCCATGGTCGCAAGCTGAAGGTGAGCCTCATCACCTAGTGAGTTTATGTGTATTGGACTTATTAACAACAATCTGAAAGTATTATATTTTATGCACTTCTTAATATGCATCTGCGAATGCAGCACGAGGAGACAGCTGTAATTCTGTGACCGATAGACTTTTATAGCCAATGTAAATTAGCGATTTTTTACGCCTGTAATTCGTTTATTTTGTTTATTGAAGAAAAAATTTATCATTCATTGTTTAAGTCCGAATAAGGGGTCTTGCGCTGACAAGTAATTATCTAACAAAGTACCCTCGTAAAATTTATTATAAAAAAAAAGTGTAAATTAGAGATAAATATATTTTTTTTGTTTAGTTTATATAAAGAATTAATAATTATTGATAATATTATAAATGTTCTAAGAATATCTTTGTGTTTCGAATGTGAGTGTATTGATTTTGTTTAAGTGAAATATGTTGGAAAGTAAACGAAACGAATACCGATACGGGACGCCTCCGAGGCCCCGTAATCGGATTGAGAACACTACATCCTTTATAGAGGATTAAAAGGACGGAGCACCGGTTGATAAGTCGCTCGCAGAGTCAGAGTGGATCCAGATTTGAGTTGGCCAACACACACCAGAGTGCCCTCCATCATCTCACCGCCTTATCGGCCTATTGTTTACTTATCACCGCCTTATCGGCCTATTGTTTATGTGGAGCACCTCTGGTGGGAGTTCGTCTTGGAAGTCGTAGCAGTGAGGACCTCGCTCAACTCTCCACTAATCGATTACCTGCCATCGATGCCATCGATTATTAGCAACGATGCCAGATTGGGTACCCAATGAAGCCGTCAATAAGTACTGTACTTTATTTACTTATTAGCAATCCTTAAGTATTCTTTTTTATCAGATAGTTTAAGTATTTTTTTTTTATCAAATAGTTTAAGGAGTTTTTTTTATCAAATAGCTTAAGTATTTTTTTTTGGGTTTTTAATCAAATGCTATTTGTTTATTATCATCTAATAAATGTCGGTAATCTAAATCTGTCTTCCCCTAGATATGTCAATTCCATGTAATATTTCAGGTTCCCCTTTCCTTAAGTAATGCCCTCTCCTGGCATTAATATTTTCCCAAATTCCTGTAAACATTTAGGGGGAGGAGGAGGAGAGAGAAAGTCGGGGGTTTACAATTCCAAATTTATTTATTTATTTTTGTCATTGTATATATATTATCAATAAAGAGGTTTTTAAAAAAAAAAAAAAATCAGAGTGCACTCGGAAACCAACCGGCACCTTGAAGACTTCTCTCTCTCTCTCTCTGCACTGGCGCCAACTGCTCTACTCAAACCATGGACTCTCATTCAGCTACCTCTGCATCTCTCTTTCCTAATCCGCTATGTTGTAGTCCGGCGTTTGTCAGACCCGCACCATCCTAGTGGGATTCTCTGCCTTCGTGTCGCTAATACTAGCACCTCCTTGGGAGGGACCTCTCCCTCGCGGACAACGGTTGCCTTGGCCCCTGCAAATGAGACCAGCAGGGACTCCCATGGAAATCCAGTCTACTTCTCTCCGGTTTACACTCACCTTTGGGATCCGGACGGTTTTCGCCTACCCTTAGATACCAAGTGTGAATTCGTGGTCATTCCAAGACCACATAAACTACCTATAAAACCTACCCTGTACCTCTTCTCCTGAACACAGTGCTTTGTCGGGGCACACATACCTTCTAAAGATCTTATGAAGTCAGATCGAAGCCAATTAAGCTGCCCGGCCGACTAGGCCGGCGGCCAGGGTGAAAGACCATAGGTCCGCCCGCTCTATCTCGCTGGGCGCTCGCCGGACGGGGGCTAAGAGGTTGTAATGACCCTAGACCTCTCTAGTCTCCTCGCCACTTTGGGGGATAGTCAGGTATACTGAGCCCCCTCGTGACGACCCGACAAAGGGTATTAAAACTCTTTTTAAGTTCTTCTCAAAAACAATATCAACTCGTCACGCTGCATCTCATGAAGAGATAAGGCTGACCGAAGCTACCTACTACATATAGAACCACACCCTTACCATCTCCCTAGCCATCAACACATACTGTTATATATAGCTTTTCAAACGCCTGGGGGATAAGATTCAGGAATAACAAAATTAAAATAAAATAATAAATTAAAATTCATGTCCTGTGTGATGCATCGCACAATAAGGGTTACGGTTATAAAAATGATTTTAATAAACTTTTTCATAATCGTTCACTAACGCCTAAGCACATATTATTGATCAGGGCATCGAAAACTTGAATGGATCGCCTAATTGACAATTATAAGAACCAATTTTTTTTTTAATTAGGGAATAATTAAGCCTTCACTACTTTTCATAAGGTAACTTTTATGTTAGACATCAAGCGAAATTATACAAAAGTGAGATTGTCCCCAAAAAAAATTGCGAAACAGTTTTTTTTTTCTATTAAATACGCGATTGCTGTTGGCTCTCAAAAGTTTTTTTTTAACGAATATGTTTCCAAATTTTGTTACATTGCAGTCTTTGATGTGCCCTTAACAGTAGGGATTGACTACAGAATTACATTTTTAATAGCGTTTGAACTGTCACAAGAGTTTTTTTCATTCTTCTTGTTATTATATTTTAACAATTACGATGCTATCAGTATATTTTAAGAAGTTACTGATTATACCCGTACAATATCAAATTCATTGAATAATGTTTACGCCAGTATGCGTGGAATCAGATAGATGAACAAAAAACGACCCACCAGAATGAAAGTATTATACGTTAACAAAAAAACCGTTCTATTGCGATATATGGAGATGGTGCCATTCCGACCAAACTTCCTCCTTGAGGGTTACAATCGGATCCAGCGTTGACTAATCATGATCACCTTGGTGCATTGTTGTCTTTTAATATAACAACACAAACAGTCACAAAGCTAATCTAGTTGACACAGGAGCAGTTGGTCATTGAGCGATCATTCTCTTGATTTGCAAACAGCCATGGTAATATGTACACATAGTATGATGTGTAATGTAATAGTCTAAAATCGGGAGACCAACCAAGTGTTAAGTAAGCAGTCGGTTAGTAAATGAAAAAGAACCGTTTTCCCAGCAGAAAAGGTTGATTATAATAAAACTGGTCTTAATGACATAATAACACTTTTATATACTTCACCCCTTTTAGAAAATAATTTCCTATAAGACAATAAATGCCTAAATGAACACTTTTTCACCATTAATTGTAAACAAAGATCCGTTTTATGTCTCAGAAAATTCAAATAAAAAGTATTTAAATTCAGAAAGTTCCTGCAGGGTATCAAGTAAAACGTTTATGCCAAATGGCATGGGGTTGCAAACAGGGAACCACATTGACAACAGTTTTAATGACTTTACGTAACTAAAATTAATTTCAACCCCAGGTAATATTACATATAACTAATCAGACATCAAGTTATATAATTTGAATCCTACATGATAGGCAAATAGCAAATATCTGTTATTGAAATTGACAATCAATGCACACGATTGATGACATTGTATCTGACAATTTTATTTGATATTTCATACGAAATATCTTTATGAAAGTGATACCAGTGACATGTAATATAGATCTCTTTGAATACTTTTTATTCGATTTTTTTATTAAATGTTGTATCATTGAGATACAATATCGGAGATTAATTCCCCCCCCCCTTTCATAGCCCCTTTAAATTTACAGACAACTATATAAAATTATAGATCCTCAGGCGAATCTATTTACAAACTATTTTGTATTTCCTGTTGCATCGCTACATTATATACAGGTTTTGTTATTTTGAAAAAATTATATAATGAATAAGGAGATTAATTGATACGTTTTACGCTTTTTAAATTACAACTATATTTGTTTTTGCGTATTGCTTGGGAAAGTCAATATATTCCTAAGCAGTTTATATTGTTGAGGATTTCTTTTTTTTTTTTTACCTTAGCTCTCAAATTTTTAAGGTTATAGATAAGGGGAAAATAAAGGGAATTTATGTGCGGTGAGCGGATCCTTTTACTAGGAGTACCTGTTTGAAGGTGGTGTGAGGGAATTATGGAGTGTGGGAAGCCTTAGTAGAGGTGGAAATGTTGCGGTGCAGTGGTGAGAGTCCACTGAAGGGTGAGCCTAGAGTCTCTCTAGGCATCTAGTGGAAGCTCATTCAGTTGGAAAGCAGTGATGGGTGCCCGTCAGAGGCTTGTTGTTGGTTGGCCAAGGGCCGTAATGTCCACCATTTGGTCTGCTTTCTAGAGATTTGCCATCTTACCGGTAGTGGTGGGGGTGTCAGGTCTTGGAATAGGGGGTTTTGGCAATGTTTCATCGAGACGAAGAATTTGATGTGTCTTCTTCTGATGGCTTCGGTGATGGTGGGGAACTCGAACTTTTCGTGGATGTCAGGAGCCTTCATTTCACGAAAAGGTGCGTGCGCCGGATGTTGTTCTGGAAGCTCTGGAGTTTAGTTATGGTGCTCGTGTGGAGAAAACGGAAAAGCGGAGTTCCAAAAAGTAGTTCTGGCCTCAGGACGCTCTGATATATGAGCAGTTTCAGCTGTTGTGAATTAAATTACTCGGGTGAATTAAAGTAAATATTAAATGTTTGGTTTGACGAGCAGATTGAGCTCCAAAACGTATGGCACATTAAAATTATGACCACTTCTGTTTTTATCCTATAAGATGAACCTATAATAAATTTTAATTTACGTTTTTGTTTTCTGAGGCAGAACAGTGTACCATTTGACGTCAATGATAACATTACAGATGCTATATCTTTTTCATTGACAATGGTTATTCATGAATAACATTAAATGAAATTGTCAACCTTAAGTAATTCGATAATATAACTAGTTATATAAAAAAACACGTAGAATTGGTTTTATATCACACCTTTTTTGCTCCAGAATAAAACCAGTCGTCAAGAATAAATTCAGTGAAACGTATACTTAAATAAAACTTTTTTATGAGAGTTTTACTTAATGCTCCAGAGATACTATAAATAAAAGTAAGAACAATAATAGCGGAAACCGTCATTGAATAAACTGTAAATAAAAATATTATATATATATTAAATATATTTTCCTACCATTTTTAGTATGCTATTCAATTGAAGTTCTTGTCCTTATGATTAATAATATGGTACATGTTTTAGAGTCTCAGTGGATTATTATGACAATAATAATGCAATAAAACTGTCAAATATACAGCAAACTTTATGTATAAAGTAGTAATAATAAGATTAAAATATCCTCAAACAATTTTTAAATAGTATTTATTATACCTTAAAAATGTATTTGCATTCATTTATTTTCAATTACTGAATGTTATTAAGTATGGTATAAGTTTTATTAAATGTGTTAACTAACACTAGGTAATATTGTTCTTCTCCATTCCGTTTTGGACCGTTTTTGGTGTTTTTTCTGCAATATTTTAGTTCCTTGAGACCGCAGCTAAAGCTCTCATTGTTCTTAAACCAACTAATGAATCCAGATTAAAACAGACAGTTCTATTGTCAGTAATGACAAGCGGGAGACAAGGCGCAAAGACAAAGAGGTTTCTTTGATCAAAATAATGATGATCATACCAGCATGATTGAGCTTGTGTTTGCTCACTTGATAGTACCTTTCTAGTCATATTTCGTCAGTAAAAAATTGACACCAGGAAACTAATAAATTTATTTATGTCATTATTCCGACTGTAAAGGACACATTTCTGATTTGGGGAAGTGCAAGGAGATTGTGAATGAACTGTGAAATGTTGTACGAGCCATCCTAGTTTTTTTAATATTCTTTATCGTTTCCATAGTGGTCTATCCTTACTAGGATCATCCGATTGTCATGTTAACTTGGTACAAATTTTCGCATAGTATGAGTACTTAGTATTATAACTCATACAACCGGAAATGGTATGTGATAACAACAACTTTATTATGATTGAATTAAGGCAATCTGCCTTTACTTAATAGGCAATAAATAATTGAGATAAGTGTTTTCATTCATACCATATTTACAAGTCATCATTCGTTCGCACATTCATACAATATTTACAAACATTTACAAACAGCCCAGGGGCCCGCCAAGTCCACGGTTGTTGCCTCCCTCGCAAGCGAAAGAGGAAGCGGAGTCTCGGGAAGTCCCCCACCAGCCACGTCACCGGATACGAGCCAGCGGAGGCTGACGAAGAGCGCGAGAGCCACATACGCTCAGGACATGATTGGAGAAAATGGCCATTGCCAGGACTCCCACTGTGCGCATTTATAGTAGGTCAGGAGGCCACTGCCGTTTCAGTCTCCGGGGAGGATTATAGGGATGAGTGGAGTAGTGCAATGACTGTGCTACGGGATTAGGGTGGTTTGATAGGTTACTATGGAATTTTATGAACTTGGAAGGGATGAGTTCAAGAATATAGGGTATATTCAGATCATTGTGAAGGGTTTTGTTGCTGACGTAATAAGGGGCATTTACTATTGTTCTCAGGGCTTTTGATTGAAAGGATTGGATGCGCTTGATGTTCGACTTTTTTGCTGTCCCCCATAGCTCTATTCCGTATGTCCAGATTGGCTTAAGTATAACTTTGTAAATAAGTAGTTTATTTTCTATTGAGAGATGGGATGTTCTTCGAAGTAGTCTGTACAGTTGTCCAATGCGTCGGTTTAGTTCTTGTCTTTTTAGCCTCGTATGTGGGTTCCATGTCAGTCTTTTGTCGAGATGGAAGTCTAGATACCTTACTGTCTCAGACACAGGGAGAGGAATCGAAAGAATTAGTTAAGAATTTTGAATCGGAATTGGCCGAACCAAGCGTAATTGGGACTCACCACTTTTTCATTTTCAGTCGACAGAATAGCTCATTATGGGTACAGAGGTCACCATAATATAAATAATCTTAATTGGAAGGCTTGATTTATTTTATTTTTTAAAACATGCTCGACGGAATACATCTTATCCTTTGCACGGTTCGTTAGTCAAAATACGGCAATAATATTGTCCCTCTGGCGAATCTAGGAGTCAGTGATTTTATAGATGGCTTCACTATGAGTAAAATTATTTGCTTGAGTTAATGTATATAGTTACGAGATGAATACTACATTATTAATATATAAATAATATGTACGAAAATCTCTTCTGTACTATCTATACATAACATTTTTGGTTCTGTTCAAGCCCCGCCAGAACGTAATGCTAAGGGACAGAGATTGTGAAAGTGAGACAAAGATCGAACACCATAAACGACTAGAATTCGGCATACCATAAACCCCTGGTTTGAGTGGGCAACTATTCTTTTTTTCCTATCATGAAAGTAAGTGCCAGAAGGGATATGGGACTCTACAGTTAGGGTGGTCCGAGAATAGTGTGCGTAACCCATTCACAAGAAGCCGTGAAAACACGAACACAAAGGGACATAAAGAAAATACCCTTCTGTTGAAGTGGTGGAGATACGGTCCAAAAAGTATACTTCGGGGCGAGACAGCGGAGGGAGGACTTCCATAGAAGCTCTGCTGAGGACTTGGTCTTGGGTAAATGTCAGGTGCGGGTCTGCCGCTTGATGTGCTGAGGCCGGTCTCGGGCAGACCTCTGATACAGTGAAGTTTCTTGATCTTGAATCCATCGATGTAATTCAGCGATAGATATGTTTTATAGGTAGGCTAGTAAGATCTCTGTAATCTTACTACCATTTAATGTTAATCAAAGTACATATTATTTCAGTAAAACATTAGTAATAAAATATAGTGTACAAATTCATATTTTATATAAATAAATCCTTTCCATTTTGACCACCACGTTAATTTATTAAGTTATGCTAGTTTGGGTGTCGATTCCAATTGGGAAAATAGAGAAATAATCGAGTAAAGTATAATTTTAAGTATAAATTCACGCAAATGCAATACTCTCAAGATTCGATAGAGAAATCAAATCTGTCAGTAGTTGAATAGTTAAGTGGCATCCCTACAATTCAAATATTCTAATTATCCAACTAGAGCGTAACAGCGCGGCGTTAGTTGGTAATTCAGGCAAATATATGTATCCGTTAAAGTTAAGTTAACCTTAAGAAGAAAAAGTTTATTTTGAATAAGAATTCATTTGTCTTCGTCTACAATATTTGCTCATTAGAAGAGCGTTGAGAATGTGCATTAACTTCATTGGAACTTACGTCGTCTCGTATTATTTGTCCATCTATTTATTGGGGGATGAGTTCCTCTAAATCTGTAGTTATTGCTTCATATTCTGGATTATCTTCTACTGGAAGTAATTCTATTTCTTCCAAGTCCATGTTATCATCACTGTTTACGTGATTCAATTCTTGTGGTAAATTTTCATTTTTCGTGAAAATTTTAGGTTTTATAAAATTTTTTGCGCGTAATTTTTCTTCTTTTGCTTTAAATATTTTTCCATATTTACTCTGGAAAACCAAAAGTTCGTTGGAAATCTTTTTTTCAATGTGGTCAGTTCTTATTGTTTTATAGTATTTAGTTCATCTATATAGTAGATTTCATTTTCGAGCCTATTTTTTATACCGTTTATTATTATTTCGTCATTATATTATATTTCTGCTTTTAATTCCTTCATTGCCTCGTATCCTAACAAAATATCGAAACGGTTGCTGAATGGATATATTTACATTTTTACCTTTGCACTAATTCCTAACAGCGGGAGGAGTCTACTGTTGCACTGTGTGTACCTTCAGCTTTTCCCGTCGGAGTTTTCATGACAAAGTCTTCTAAATAAATTTTTGTTCCCTCGGGTAAGGAATATTTATATAATTTTTAGAGGCTCCGGTGTCAATTAGCCAAGTTTTGCCTTTTTTTATTTTTAATTTTTGGTAACGAATCCGTGTAATTTAATTGATATTCTGGTTCAACGGAGGCGGATCGTTTTCGTTCGTGCTGTAGCCTAAAAACATCTTTTTTTTTTAGCTTTTAAGTAATTTAAACGTTCAGTAAGTAATTGTATTTGATTGTCTTTATCGTTTTCCGTATAATTAACTCTGTAACTCGCGGCTCTCATGAATACTGTTTGATTTTCGTAGTTCTTGTCTTTGCGGTTGATTGAAGAAATAGGCTCTTTGTTCATGGGGTATTATTGATTATGTTGTGCGTGATTGCTTTGAACATAATTTGGTTGAAAAGGAGGTTTATAGTCCGTTTTATTTTGTTGTTTATTGAAATATTCACGTTTTTTCTCGTGATAGTGTGGGTCAAAATTTCTACCTTTATAGCTAGATTGTTGAGATATTTTGTTATAATTTTCATTTCGTTCATATTTGTCGTACGTTACTTCCATTATTTCAAATGCTGTGGTTTGTGATGTTCTTTGCAAGTCTCTTAAGTTGTTGATTTAAAATTAAATTGTCATATGCGTTCATTTCGGATTCTTTTGTAACTACGGTTTTGTGTCATCTCTCACAATTCTACCTTCTACAATTCTACGTAATTTTGACTTTCAAAGCGATAAACGGTAAAGCATGTACATTTTTGTCTATTATAGTTCCTAATATTTCTGTTATTGATCTTTCAATTGTTTTATTACCCAAAGTGTATTTTTAATTCTTGTATTAATTCATCAATAGTGTCATAGTTTCTTTGGTCACAGACTTTAGCTTGATTAACTAGTTTATTTGTTTTTGTGAAGTTTAAAAGTTGTCTTAAATTGTAAGTTCTGTTGGGATTTTCGGGATCACCAACGGTCTTTGCAACGAAAAAATGTTGGTTTATAAATGTTACTAGATCTCTAAGACTTACATTGAATTCAGAGATTTGTTGAAAGTATTTTCGTTAGTTTATTGTATAGTTGGTATGTTAAGTCTTGCTTCCCTTATAATATTCAGTATATCTGTAAGTTTTGTTGTATATGTGCACATAACATGTTAATACACCTTATAATTACCAAAATACAAAGTTGTTTTCAGTGAAATCCACTTTCTTTCTTCCTTCAGTCTTGATGTTTTCTTCTTCAACAAAAGCGTGGTTCAGAATACCTTGGCGGATGAATATTGAAATATACCAGTGCTCCATTACATCTTGAAGTCCTGTTTATATTTCATCAGCCTTCTCATGAATCGTTATTGTAGTTGTCACAGGTCTAGTCTAGCCATATGCAGGATCAATGAATGGAGAGATTCTTCTGAAGTTACTTTACACTGTCAAAGTCCCGATCCGAGCGCCAGTTAAAGAAAGTTAAAGCAGACAAGACTTTTTAAAACGTTTAGTATGAATAACAACAGAGTATAATGATAAATTACAGGAATATAACAAGGTAACAGTTACAAGTCTAAAAGAGAAGTGAGTGATTTTTTTTTTATTTCAAAACCCCTTTATTGATCAAAAGTTGTACAATTTACAAATTTCTCCTCTTACTGCATACGCAGATGCATTCGAAGGATGGTAGAATTACAATAAAAATTTTTTATTTAAAGTTAAAATTACAAATCACTGGGTACAGGACTAGGTGATGGGGCTCACCTTCAGATAAGTGAGTGATTTTTCAAGAGGAGGGTTTATATAGAGGAGTATTGGCAGGAAATGAAATCAGATCTATTTCATCTGTTAATCCAGTTGGTCTGTTTCCGTAACTGTAGAAAAGATACATCATCTATATATTGCCTAACAGTTTTTTGTATTCGGATACAGTTGTATATGAAATATAATAACGATACGCTAGGAAGTATCCGTCGAAACTTACATAAAAATCACTCAGTTCATCGAATGTGGCTGGTAAAAACCCCCTTTGAATGAATGATGTCTAATATATATAAAATAAAAATGACCGGGTAGAGCTGTTTGTTCAAAAATTCGAATTGGAATTAGTTCAAAACCTCGAAATGTCTTCCATCCTTTTTGTAGAATTTTCACCAAATTACTTCCTTAAATATGGCAGAATAATTTCTATACTAATTAAATTTTACAGAAATGGGTTGAGTTGTCTTCAATTTAATCAAACGGAGGCTTGGAACAGGAATACAAAACCCTCTGGCTATAATATGTAAGGGAGTGGATATCATTGTGGGTGGGTGGTCCTGTATTTCCTTCTGTCCCCCAAGCCTCAACCCCCCCCCCCGTAATTTAATAATGCTAACGCACCTGCGTCATCATCATCTTCAGTGATCTATTAGCCTTATCTCTGAGGCTATCACCGAGACCAGGGGGAGGGCTTCCGAGATCTGCTTACCTAACTCACCCGGGGGAGTTAATTAGGGCTTGGAAGGGAAGAAAATGAACTTCGACTAAAGGCGGATCCGTTACTCCCCGCAACTTATTTTATCTCATAAAAAAAAAATATCGACGAGGGCCTAATAAATAATTCACATCAATTACTAACCGATTGAGTTCGTCAGTCCTAACAAATGTTCAGTACAGGACACCTTAACGCTGACTCGTCTCATATCAAGTAGTGATTGGATTTGGCTTGAATTTCGATAAAGGAATAACCATTACACCTCACATGAAATCTTTTAAAGCAAAAAGCAAGGCTGACATCTCATTTCTGTTCTTTGTAAAACAAATCTAAATTTCCGATGAAATTTTAAGGAATAATTCACAAATTGCTTGTTAGCGAAATTGTTGCTGACAGCGCAGTAAAAGAAAACAGTCAAGTTTCGTGAAAATTGCATAAGTAGCAACAATTTTCTACAATATAGTACAGTGTATAATATTTCAACCAGGAAAGAAATGCATCAAAACATTCATTTTACTTTTTAATGGCACTAAACTTTATTTGAAACACAATAATCTTTAAAAGGACTTTTCTGACTCTTGTAATTGGTTGACCTTCCTTTATAAACCTGAATCTTATAACGTCATCTTTCAACACTCACATATTATATCAAAATCAATGTGACTCCATTATTCAAACAACGACTATGTTGACGGCACAGCACAACTCCGATTTATAATTTCAAAAAATTCATCTTTTCCAATCTTAAACTGCCAGCGCTAGAAAACCCCTAATTTGCATGTATCATTCCATTATTCCCTGCAGATGTTCTTGCCTGCCAACCTATTATGTAACAATACTGCAATTAGTTCACGGATCACCTGCAAAGAATGTTTCTATTGCTCCTAGAATACTAATAATATAATTTTAATTGTGCAAAGAAAGATGAAGCAGTATCACGGTTTATAACGTGTTTAAAAAAAAAATAAAGCAACTAATTATTTCTAAAACCAAAAATATTTTAATATAAACAATTAATATAAACAAATTACATTTTCAATGGTACCTATTAATCTACTTAAATATCAAAAAAATGTTTTATCTTCTAATAAAAAAATAACTTTTTGGCATATTTATGTTTTTAATAATACTTTGTTATTTTTCTTCTCGAAAACATCTTGACTAAATTGAATTCACCGATAGTCTTTGTTTCGGGCTTCCTTCAATTCTTCACGGGAATTTACAATTAATATTATGCTACTATTTTTCACTTGAAATTATTTTTTAAAAAAGTGATATATATTTTTTTTTTCTTCAATAACAACTTTATTATGATGAAATTACAATCTGCCTTTACTTAATAGGCAATAAATAATTGAGATAAGTGTTTTCATTCATACCATATTTACAATTCATCATTCGTTCGCACATTCATATAATAATTACAAACATTTACAAACAGCCCAGGGGCCCCCCAAGTCCACACGGTTGTTGCCTCCCTCGCAAGCGAAAGAGGAAGCGGAGTCTCGGGAAGTCCCCCACGCTCCCCACCAGCCACGCTTTCTTCACGCCAAACACCTTTGATATATATTAGAAAAATGTTTGTTGACGTTTACATAGCAGTGACTAACTAATTTCAATACAAATAAACGTTCGCTCAGACATGATCAAATAAGAGATCGTAGAAAAATTAAAATATTTGTGATAAAATTAGTTAAATATTCTAACAAACCAATATGTAAGAATTAAAACAAAATGTTTTCTCTAAAAATGAATTTTTCAATAATTTAAAAACCAAATTAGTTTTTTAGTTTCAAGTATTGCCCGACGTATCTATTTATGTATACAGTTGTTAATGGTCATTTTTTTATCCATAGCACGTAGTATCCTCTAGCACTGTTGTTAACTGATAATTTTCTGAGAATGGAATTACTAATAAATGTTTCGGTTGTATTTGAACGCACATATTTCTTCAGTGTCTTGAATAATCATCAATACCAACGTCAATACTACATTTATTTTAACAGTACTGGTAGTAGAGGAAAACTCTCTTAGAATTTTATTTAAAAAAAAAATGGGATGAGATTCATTAGTCAACCAACAATGCAATATTAAAAGTTCGGCAGGCGTATTGAAGGTGCAAAGAGTAAGATCTTAACTGTGTTTACTGAGATGAAATTAGAAAAGGCAATCAGTTTGACAGTAAAGTTAGATAGATAGCTGCATTAAGTGCGACGAGCTGAGAATCGAACCCCCTTCACGCCCGGGCCCTTTGACATCAAGGACAATAGCGGACCTTACCCGATCGGTAAGTTAATTAACTTAATCATTCTTAATAATTAACCTTTAATTAACCACGGAGCCCTCAACCTGGTTTTATGAATGGATGCAATCTATTTCTAGCAATGTTAATACAATGTGACGCATTTTTAGGAATCATTTGTATTTTATAATTTATTTTTTTCAGTTATGTATTGCGATATTTATTTGGGGGAAACGTTAAACAGTTTTTACATAAAAGGTTAAACTAATATAATAACTTCAGACCTAACAAATTAATCTCGGCTTGCTTGGGAATCCTGGAGTAAGCTAGCACACATTGGGAGGCACCTAAGAAAGTCCGGGAGGAAGATATTCATCCAGCTGCATCACTGAGCGAAGGGGAATGAAGAAGTTCAGGGTCCAGTCCGTTCAAATGCATCGAAGCACTGCAATAAGACTAAACGATCTATATCGAAGATCAAAGACATTCAATAAAGAGGACAATCTACTTCTGAATGACAGTTGAGAGTTTGTAAGTTCTATAACCAAAAGTTTGGCCAGATCACATGATCATTTATTATTGCTTATATAAACTCAACATATATTTTTTATATATTAAGTTATATGTTAATAAGTATGTGTACATGTAATAACCCTAAATTCCCACCCTAATTCCCTAGCACAGTCATTGCACTGCACTACTCATCCCTAGAAAAATTTAAATATTTGTGATAAAATTAGTTAAATATTCTAACAAACCAATATAAAAGACTTAAAACAAAATGTTTCTTGTCTCTTCTTTTTTCTTCTTGTCTCTGTTTCTTGTCAAAATGTCTTCCTCCTCGGAGACTAAAACGGCAGTGGCCTCGTGACCTGCTATAAATAAGTGACAGTGGGAGTCCTGACAATGGCCAGTTTCTCTAATCATGTCCTGAGCGTCTGTCGCTCTCGATCTCTTGGCCAGCCTCCGCTGGCTCTTATCCAGTGACGCGGCTGACATAGGAGCGTGGGGGACTTCCCAAGACTCCGCTTCCTCCTTCGCACGCGAGAGAGGTGACAACCATGTGGACTTGGGGGGCCTTTGGGCTGTTTGTGTATATAGTATGAATGAGCGAGTGAATGAAGATTGTAAATTGGTACAAGCGAGATCATATAGCACAATTACTTATAGCCCAATCAGGCAGATTGTAATTTTATCATAATAAAGTTGTTACAAAAAAAAAAGTTGTAATTTATTCACCAATTGACGAAGAAACAATAAACGCTCGGTTAGCTGGGATAAGTCTCTAGAAAAACTGAAAAGCAGCTGAATCTTGCAGAGGTGGTTCTTTCTCCGTACTAAATGTGAACATGCACGTAGACACGTGTTAACGAATAACAGATGTTGCGCTACCACTTTGAAAGACCATTAAGAGGCAAAAATAAATGAAGGAAATAATGAACACACTTGCAGAAGAAAATATAAGTTCTATCTATTTTCATAGAACATTTGAACTTCTGAGAACATGTTTCTCTTATTTCCTCTAATATAATTGATTTTCGTGACATATTTCTTTCCAGACGGACTGTACCCACCTCAGAGGCCTACAGGAGAAGCTGAGCAAACAGCGGTGCTAGTTAATAAATTTCACGGTTAGTTAGAAATGCGAGGGTTGGTGCGTGTGGGCTGTATGGGGGCTTTTGTCGTCCAACCCTTCCTCTAAGTGGAACTGAAAAAAGGAAAAAATAAGTTACGGTCGCATTACCTTAATTGGGCAAGGTGTATTTTCAACATTGTAAATACAAGGTGTAAGTTCGACATGTACTCAGATGGAATTGTTTCTATAATCGGGATCATATGTGACAAATAACACTGCCGATTTACTTAAAGAACAAACAATAAATTATTGTTTAAGAAATAAAAGTATAACACTACATAAGCACGCAAAGCGGATAATTATGGTTTAATATGTTCCATTAAATAATTATATACATTCCCAAAATTTTAATTTAAAATAAACTAATCTACTTACTACAAAGCGAAATCGTCCCAGAATCGGTGGCCAAATGTGTATTTTTAAAAAACTTCTTCAAATCTGACCTGTGACCATGAAAGCGGTTCTTCCCCCTTTAAGACCACTGGAATGCATTATCGGCTTAAATTCACCTAACAGGTTACTGATCAAGAAAATAAATAGGATGCACCAAATCATGAACAGCGATCATAGAAGTTTGGACCACAAGTTGAAACTTGCCGAAAGGTATGTGCCCCGACAATGCACTATGTTCAGGAGAAGAGGTGTAGGGTAGGTAGGTAGGTAGTTTGTGTGGTCTTGGAATGACCACGAATTCACACTCGGTATGTGAGGGAAGGCGAAATCCGTCCGGATCTCAAAGGCGAGTGTGAACCGGAGAGAGGCAGACTGAATCGCCGTGGGGAACACTGCTTGGTAAGCTTGCAGGGCCACGTCAACTGTTGTCCACTAGGGAGAGGTCTCTCCCAAGGAGGTGCTAGATTTAGCGAGACGAAGGCAGATATCCCCACTAGGAAGGTGTGGGGTCTGTCAACGCCGGACTAAAACGTAGCGAGGTGAGAAGAGAAAGAGATGCAGAGGTTTTTCATAAAGAAGCAGCCAAGTTTCAGAGTTTCAAGCAGAGCAGCCACGAGCCAGTTAGTTTCCAGGAGAATGATATACAGGCCCCAAACCACCGGCCTTCAATACCCAGCTGGCTTCCTCAGTAGCCAATCAGCTATGGTTTTGTAGTACCCAATGCCAGTTGAGTATGTGGTTTTCTTTGTTATCTGACCAAGAGATATGTCACCGATACGTGACCTGGGTAAGGGTCTCTCGGCGGGTTGGGTCGCTTAGTACCTGCTGCTGGCAGCTTGTGCCCCAGCTCATATAACTAATTGGCTCACAGCTGCATGTTTATTGTTTACCACATTTACAATGATTTATATTTTGGTACTGTTATTAACATTTGTTTACAATATATATCCAATAGAGTATAGGGTGATTTATCTTATGTAGTTAGCGGTCGCTGCATACCTTGTTGCCCAAGTTGTGCTCTTAATTATGGTAAAAAAAACAAAAACTTTAAATCTGTAATAATAAAGTGAAACCTGAGCCAAGACCTTAGAAGTAAGAAAAAGTTAGAGACACGGCGTTTTTCGTGTTTAGTTTTTGCCAACATAACTTCGGTAATTTTACCTTACCACATCTTGAGTTCCGTGGAATATAAAATTCATTTTATTCAACAAATATAAAACTACAGTGCTAACAAAATCTACTAGAGAATATTCTATTGGCTCAGTTCCAGAGGGATAAGCTCCAGCCGACATCTCAGCCGTTTTCGTTTTGAACGTCATAGAGGGTTTGTCAGTAGTGTCGGAATTGGTGAAGTCTGTCTCTTGTTGTGGATTGCTCTGTACCCCCTCCATTTTAGTAACCATTTTACGAAGAAGTTGAAGCATACTCGCACGAAGTCTTACCGGCTTACGCATTTATTGACTTCCCCCAATCTATCACTGCGTCTCAAGCTGTTGATATACAAGAGCATACTCAGGCCTACTCTGCTGTATGTTCCACCGCTTTTTCGTTATCTGACGTATACAACAGCTAAGAAACTCCAATAATTCCAAAACGGTATACTGATGAAAGTGGTCAGACATACTCCATTCGAGCTGTGAAGAAACAGTGAGCTTCACGAGATCTTTGAGCTGCCTACGGTGGATGAGTTCATCATTTTTCGACTCCCTGCAATACCTGACAAACCCGGTGTTTAACACGATAACCCCCACTCCGTTCCCCCATCGATAGCAGGACGCTGTCGCGTTGGAACGCTTTAGTCTTAGGTTCTAGGTATAGGTTTTAGTTTTTTAGTGTTTAGTATTTTCACGATAATAAGCTGAAGGTGAGCCTCGTCGCCTAGTGTTGTAGATGTGTTTTTGACTTAAGCGCATCGCAGTACGAGGAGCAAATTGTAACCCTATAAATTTTTTTGTTCATTGTATTTTTTATCAATAAAAGAGGTTTTGAAATTAAAAAAAAAAAAAAGCTCTGTACCCATTTAAATTTCGGATGTATTTTGGTAGTATGCCGGAATGTAGTGTTTCGCTGGAAATGTACGATGGTTTTGTTACGTGTCCAAGGACTATCGTCCGCCAAGGTCCGAACCAGATGATTCTTAAAATTTCGTGGTAAATCTGTAGTATCGCTTAAATTGCAATTAGATCGGATCATTCAGTGATAAAGGCCTATACGGATTTAGAGGCTATCAGTTATACAGTCAGTTCTACAGCAATGGTGCTGTAGGGATATCAAGCTCTTTGATCAGACCACAATGAAAGTACTTCTATATGTGAGACTCGCATGGAGTGTTCCCCCGGCTAGAGTTAAAATACACTACAATCGTTTTCATGAAGAAGATAGCCAGCCTAGAGGCGTATTTTATTTTGAAGAATGGAACGCTATTTGTAACTACTTCTTTTTTTTTTTGTAAATGATGAGGCTGGATCCTATAAATCGAGAAAGCCCTGACGTACAAGGAAGGATCTAGATCGGGTGGCCAGCTCTCAGCTAGACAGATTACCTTCGCAGGCTCACCGGCCACTGGCTACAGTTCACGTTTGACTGCCACGGAACACTTTAATGTTCCTTGTTTTCTAAACTTCTCTGGCGTTGCTTGGCTGGATACTTTCACCTAAGGAACCAAATTGAAAGACTGAATTTACAGCCTCCTTAACGAGGAGTATGTGAAACAATAAATAAATGGTTTTATTTCTTTAATAAGTCGAAAAGACATTAGGGTATCATCTCTCTACCAAAAATAAGTTTCGACGTATATAACACGACCATTTTTTTGGATATGGTTGTCTCCATGCGAAACAGCATGCGGAGTTTCGTCAAGTCCCCCACGCTCCGCCAACGCCGCGTCACTAGATACGAGCCAGTGAAAGATGGTCAAGAGCGCTAGAGCCACAGACGCTCATGGCCTGATTCGAGAAACTCGCCATTGCCAGGACTCCGAGGCCATGTTGCGAGGCCATTGCTGCTTTAGTCTCCGGGGAGGATTATAGCGATGAGTGGATGATGTTTAATGATCCGTAATGATAAGAGATGGATAGGTTACTATGGAACTTCATGAACTTGGAAAGGATAAGTTAAAGAATGTAGGGCATATTAATGTGAAGGGTTTTGTTGCTGACGTAATAAGGGATATTAACTGTTATTTTCAGGACTTGAAACTACTAGTACTTTTTTAACGAAAATACTTTACCATCTCAATCACGTAAGTGTGGCTGTTCAGGAAATAAAGTCGGTGTAAAGTTTAAACGACATTTAATACGTGCTATCTACTGTTAGCTCTCAAACTTGGTCTCTTAAAATATAAAACGAAAAGTGTGCAAAACAAATTAAAAAAGAAGAATGCCAGGACCGTTGTTCTATATTTCAAATTAAAAAAAAAAATGTGTGTTTAGGGCGTATTAAAGACAACGAAAACATAAACTCAAAGATACTTCAAACAGTTCATTGTGGTTTAACAAGGAAGCAAAAAGTGCTCTTTTCGAAAGGTGAAACATTTGGGATGGTCCTTAGACGTGATGTTATTTGTTGTAGAGACTTTTTGCCGAAAGGAGTTGATTAAACCCAATGACAAAGCAAGGGATGTATCGTACAGGTTTAACAGAAGGCAGGTATTGAGCAGGTTCATCTGAGGATCGGCCAGACCACATTGATATCGACTCATCGCTATTTAATTGGTAATGAAACCCGCCCTACCTGTGGATGCTGTGGATCTCGGCTTACAACAGTCAAGCTTATTTTAGCAGATGGTTCTAAAAGTGAAAAGGATCGTAATTGTATCTCTTTCTTTATCCCTGAAGCCCTTGCCAATTCAGAAGAAACTACATCTGTAGTGCTTCCAGAATCTAGGAGAATACTTCAACATGTTTAACAAATACTAATTTAACTCCTTATTTTTTTTTTGTTTTTGTTCATTATTAAACAAATTATTTTTTTTCCTTCTTCTAATAATAATTTTAATTGTACAACCAATTTTATAAATAACTATAATTAAAATTTTGCAATATAAAATTAAATAAGGCAACGATAAAAAAAGACAATGGAAAATTAATTCCTTTAACTTAGCTTTTAAGGATTTATCGTAACCTCCTACTTGTGGTAATCATTGGACAGAAGGGCTGAGTATTATTAATAGGGAGGTTAGGCGCTTCTGATATTTGAAAACCACTCTAAAATAAACGCTAAAGTCTAACTTGTAATGTGAGAAATGTTGTGTACGTTGCTTTGGCGACGGTGTTGATAGCTCAAAACCAAATCCAAACAGCAGAAGCTCGCATAATGAAAAATAAAACTTTCTTGTTGTTCCTTAAATAAACAATAAAAAGATATTTAAAAAAAAAACTGAGTATTTAGATCAAACAACGAGAGCCATTATTAATTAAGTTCCATGGGAATTTTATTGCTCTTGTTTTTGTTAGTGTTTCTGTTATTTGATTAATGAACCATCCGAAACCAACAAAATAAATATAAGACCATTGACCTGGATGCCTGGAGAATTCCAGTCAAGTGCGACTATCCAGTTCAAACGGACGAATTAGCAGTGAAGCGAAACTGGCTCTTGGCCAACAGTGTGGTTCCTAAGAGTTGCCTCTATTGGCTAAAGTAACCTCGACAGCCTACCTGAGGAACCTGTTTCAATCCAATTAACTTGCCGACCCGAGGACTGAGGACTTTGTTTGATGTCGGCTGTGCTGCCGCTCACGAGCATGCTAACCCACCGCCATCACATCAGCTTTGATGGCTCAGGAATTGAGGCACTTCATATATAAGCGGGCTTAATCAACACTAACTTCAATGACACTGCGTTACGGGGTATAACAGTAGGGCTTAAGAGCTTAATTAAGGTTATGCTGTAATTCTCTTTCCATATTATATGTAGCAGACAATTTTAGAATATTATTTTAATTTTTTTTTAAACCTGGCGATTGTTTAGTCAGGCTTTCAACAGTGGATTTATAAGTCAATATCAGCATTGAAACCTCAAACGAGTTCGAAATTAGGTGATATAATTAATTTGAAAACTCTTATTTATCTTAGGTATGATACATTAACAATGTTTGTTTGACAACGTAAAACATTGATAACCAACAAATTATGCTAATGTTTACATTTAGAATCTGTTGCTGCAGTAAGTAAAATATCTAAGATTGCAATGATGCAGTTTTTTTTTTTAATCATATTTTTAAATCACTACAAAATATGGAATCTACATAAATGCACATCATTCTAATTATATTTACTGTAGCGTAGCTACATTTTATATAATGAGGGAGGTTTAAAGAATTTTTCTATGGTAGCCTGATGTACAGAATACATGGCATAGGAACAAAGTGAATGAGTTTTGCTAATACTAACCTAAACCTAACTCTAACTAAAGTAACTTAACCAAGTTTTCCCGGACAACCTGTCATAGATACGGGAATAGAGGTGGAGTCATACTGTTAAACACTGGGTTTGTAAGGTGCTGCAACGAGTAAAAAAACTTGATTTGTCTCCAGTAGATGAACTTACCCACCAACGACACATCAAGAAATGCAGGTAAGTGTTCTTTAACCTCTGGAGAGAGGTATATCTGATCACTTTTCTCATGATACCATTCTGAAATTGTTGGAGACTATTAACCGTATAACAGAGTTGGCCGGAGGACATATTTATATATCATCAGTTTAAGACGCAATGACAAGCTGGGCGAAGTTAAGAATTCGTAGATCTTCAGGCAAATCTATTTTAGTAGAATTTTTTTTTATTTTTTTTTTCCCCTTAGCTCTCAAATTTTTAAGATTATGGATAAGGGAAAAATAAATGAATTTATTTGGGGTGAGTAGAAGTATAATGCTGAAATATTTTTGATTATCTCAAACTGACCTACAAAAACGGGAATAGACCCTTAATATTGGTTCTTCTATATAGTCACATGATATGATATTAACCATAATTTTACCATATACTATCGAATTATTACTAGCTTTTTACTAGAAGCTTATTACTAGCAGTTCAATGATCAGTTGACTCACCAGTTTTCTACAATATTCGAATGATTAATTTTAGATCAATTGGAATAAGAAGTAGTATTTTAAATCTGCGGTTTCATAGTTAGCCGAGAGTTCAGCCTCAAGCAGATGTATTCGTCAGAACATTAATTGATGGTTGATAACAAAGATGTGAGATTCAAATTGATTATAATCACACCACACTCTATTACACAATTTAAAAAAAACAGGACGAAATTCGGGATTCAAATGTATTCTTTTTCTTGGAAGTTTGTGACAACCGTTTGTCAACGTGGAAGCTGGCCATATGTTTTTATTCAATTCAGGTATAATTATTGTTCTTTACGAATTTACGTTGTTTCACTTTTGTATGAAAATACCACACTATGTATTACTTATTAACCAAACCCTTCGACAGCGTGTATAAATACTTTTGTACGAAGACAGAAGTCGTGGGTTTCATTTTAATAATTCAAACCCACAACCAGAAGTAATAAATAATTATAACTATAAGCATTCTTTTTTTCATACAAAAAAAAAAATATATCGGAATTACCTTACATCGGATAAAGTGGGCATGCCGCATGCCACAGTTTTATAGCTCCTCCGTTGACAATCTATTCTTAGACTTAGGATAATAAAATATTACAGTACAGGTTTTATCTGATTTATGAGCTGGGAAATAAGCCAATAAATTTAATTTTAGCTATGACTTTTCAAATATTACGACCGCCTTTCGTTGAAGTATGGGCCAAATTTAACAAGTGTAATGCTGTATTTATATATATATATATATAAATTATAAGTATAAGTATATGCATGCACACCCATACTGACTAGTAAGTGTTTTTAACTGTTTATAACTATTTAAGTCCATTTGCTCATTTATTATTATTATTGGCTTATAACTTTACTATTATTATAACTCTGGCCAATGAGGTTGGAATTTTGTGAGATTAGTTTAATATACAATATATATCCAAAAGCTTGGCGGTCCTATGTATCTTTTGGTTACCATATAATTTTACTGGAACTAAAAAAAACAACCAAATAATAGTTGATTTTGCAACTATTGACTGCTTAGCAGCTTCATAAATTATTGTTATTATTGTCAGTGATAGATTTAAGAGAGTAATGCCAAAATAAATGGGAAAATTATATCAAAAATGAATCATACAATAATATAAATCAGGAATTAATTTCATAGTAGGCTCGTAATGCATTTCAGGTCAATTGAATTGGAGGGGAAAAAGCGTTCGGGGTCACTTGTCGCACGTGAAGTGGTTGCTTTGCCCAGTTCAATGATGAGAACCAGACGAAATCATATGTTCTCTCTTGCTATTAATTCTATATAGCATTGCCGAATAATGCCCTACTGACAAACACAACATAATTATACAATACAATTATGGAACCTCTAGGGGGATACGGACCCCAATTACAGGATCAAGCTTATGTTAGTCACACTGCATGGATATAGGTTATAGCTGATAATATTTAGACATACTCACCATAGTTCTATAAGGAGCTACATGTACCATACGTGAGGTGATGTAATTGATGTTTTTTGGGGGGGAGGGGGATTTCGGCGTAAAAATTCAGGTCATCAACACCGTTTTTTTGAGTATATGAACTCGTTTGGGGAGGACACGAGCTTCAGGGAGTACAAGGTCGAGAGTAGATCCAAGGACCCCCTCCTCCAGCCTCACTTGTCAGACGTTAGTTGTAAACAGTTTCTCGTAGAAAAAGAACAACACCTAACTTAAATAGATAAATAGAATCAAAAACGTAGCATATAAAAATGGATAGGCTTCTCCATTTCTCTACTCACTAGGTAGACTCTCACTACCTTCCCGAATCCACCCGCCTCTTTTAGGCATCCCACACCCCATATCCTTCTCATAATACCTTCAAATGGGACTCCCCTTAATGAAAGGCACCCATCATACCAAATAATTTCCTTTATTTTTCCTACATCCTATATTTCCAGTCAAGAGCTAGAAAAAAAAAAAAAAAAGTACTAGAAAAAGTACGACACAGGTCTTACCGGCTTTCGCACTTGCTAACTTCACCCAACCTGTCGCTTGGTCTCAAATTGATGATCTATAAATGTGTCCTCCGGCCAGCTCTGATGTACGGTGCCCCGCTATTTACCCACTTGACTGAAAATACAGCCAAATGTCACCAACATTTCCAGAATGGGATCGTGCGAAAAGTGGTCCGACATACCTCTTTCGAGAGGTTGAAGAACGCTGACCTGCACCCGTTTCTTGGTGTGCAGTCGGTGGGTGAGTTCATCCACCGGAGACACATTAAGTTTTTTGACTCGTTGCAGCACCTGACAAACCCAGTGTTTAACACTATGACCCCACCACCCCTCCCGCGTCGATGGCAACAGACTGTTAGGGAAAAATTAGGTTAAGAATTAGTATGTAAGTTAGTTTTGAGGTTGATCAAAAAGGTGAGCCCCATCACCTTTATTAGTCAGTTTAGGCCAGTTACGTATAATGTATATCATTATACTTGTTTATTCATTATATAATTTTTATAAAATAACAAAACCTGTATATAGTGTAGCAATACTACAGGAAATACAGAAATAATTTGTATATAGATTCGCCTGAAGATCTATAATTATCTGTAAATTTAAAGGGGCTAGGGAAGAAAAAAAACTTGCATTTTCATACGCATGGAAAAGTCAGAATCTTCCCCCAATACCTCACTCTTTGACACCAACGACCCATGCAAAGGTCGGTACATTTCAGCAGACACGCTTCCGACAAACACTGACAGGAGAATGGAAAGAAAGTGGCAGCGAGATCTGTTCTGAATCCTCATCCCACACGATTGATTTTTGGCAGATTGATCTTAGTTCTGCAATCTTATTGTGTAATTAAATAAATACATATTAATGATGCCATATGGTTTTTGTTTTATTTTCAAATAAATAAAGTGTCTGGAAACTGTAAGGTACACAGGCTGGTTAAACCGATGACGACAGGGCCCAGTTGCTCACTTGATTATGTTTGAGGGATATGATAAAATGTCACTCAACGAGCGATTTAGCAGGTACTGTTGTTGGGCGCCCAGCAGACAACCTCGGCCGGCCGACAACAAGGCCCTAGTGCTGCAGCTGTCCCGCGACCACCCAGTCATGGTCGTTGAGCCCATGCACTTCTCCGGCCTAGGCGGGGCAAAGCAGATGGAGTATGACCGTCATTCCACCAATCACTTCTGGAGAGAGCTGCAGGCGAAGCTAGCCAGGTATCACACCCCGTGGCCGAAGCCACCACCGCTGCCTTTACCAAATGACCAATTCAAGGCAGGGATATCTTGCCCAAAGCGACCAAAGAGCCCTAAGGAAACTGAAAAGAAATACAATATAAATAAATAATTATTTATAAGATCTTTATTTATTTCTCGGCTAAGTCCACTGTATATTAATTAAAAACATTTCCATACCCAAGCCGTAAGAAGAGCGAACGTTTGAAGAATCAAGGGGAACGCAAGTGCAATAATGCAGTAAGTAAAATTTTGAATGTATGCTTAATAATATCCCGGGTTAAAAAGTAAATTTGTGAATTGAAATATAATAACGTAAACATTCCGTATCTTTTAGGTGACTTATTTCCGTCTGACTTTAAGTATTTATCTATCACAGCACAGAACATATTTTAGATTTAATGGTCTGTCTTTTATCCATACTAGAGAACATAACAAAAATAAAAGATAATCCATAAAAAAAACTGGCCTGTCAACATTCTTTTTTCTCTTGGTCTGTCCAGGATTGCTCACATTGTCAATCAATGCTAACATATACGTATTTTTGAGTGGTTTTGACAATTAATTCGCTATTTCTGAGCAGACCCTAATATTTATAATGAGGTTAATGAGATATTTAATTTGATACCATATGTAATGTGACAGAAACATATTTATTTTTAATTACTACGCAAATAATTAATTAAGTTTTATAGAGTTGTGCTTATGCAGTAGATTATAGGTGATTGTGAGCAGATGGTCCAGTTCGAGGCAAAGAGAAATTAAATTTAAATTAAAGTTACAATTAAAATTAAGATTAAATTGTAGTCTGTATATAGGGGGTTTATAAATTTAATAAGTTACACTGGCATTAGCTCAGAATGACATATATTTACACATTAAATAAATACACGAAAAAGAAGCCACTCATTGTGAACATTTAATATTCGTACTAATAATAATATCATAGTAGAAAACAAAATTAAATGAACTCGTAAAAGCTTAATGCCTATGAATTGGCTAATTTAAATGAATAAAATATATTAGATAACATATCTCGAGTTGGATGTTCAATAATGTATCCATCCGGAGTTATTTGTCAAGCGGATTGCTTCATTTCCCAACTGGAGATCAAATTTGGCCTATCCAACTGGTGAAGGCCCGACATGCTGACTTCGTTCACAAACCGCAGGTGCTTTCTGCAAGGCTATCTCGAGTGGACTGACTAATGAAGAACAACGTGTGTCACCTAAGCTGAGATGCTCTCGGCAGGGCTGTCACGGGTGAGCTTTACAATATGAGGCTAGAGGGTGGGAAGGAAAGAAGAGGGGATTCTTCCCGTGCGCACGAACACACAAAACTTGTTCCAAGAACGTACACAATTCTCGCACATATTAAAATAAAACAAAAAACAAAATTCTTAAATTGATTAACAACAACAACTTTATTATGATAAAATTACAATCTGCCTGATTGGGCTATAAGCAATTGTGATAAATGATCTCATTCATACCAATTTACAATTTTCATTCACTCGCTCATTCATAATATATATACAAACAGCCCAGAGGCCCCCCAAATCCACAGGGTTGTCACCTCCGTTGCGTGTGAAGGAGGAAGCGGAGTCTTGGGAAGTCAACCACGCTCCTTCGTCAGCCGCGTTACTGGATAAAAGCCGGCGGAGGCTGACCAAGAGCGCCAGAGCCACAGACGCTCAGGACATGATTGTAGAAACTGGTCATTGCCAGGACTCCCACTGTCTGCCTGCTCAAAGGTTTTGTTGCTGACGTAATAATAATAACGTTTTCAGGACTTTTGATTGTAAAATTTAATTTTTTTTGTTTATAGATCAAATAGGGGACCATCCCCAGGACATAAATAATAGACAACACAGGTGAAAACACAAGGTTAGCTAATTTCGATTTTTTGTTTGTTTTTTTAATCAGAAATCCTAAAAAAGGACAATTCAGGACATTGATATAATTTTCCTTTCGATAAAGAGAGCTCTACTGTAAAATTATAATGTACCTTCAGCAACATTAATGAAGCTAAAGTCTTCCATTACATCATCATTAATTTTCTTGTCAACCCCTAGGTAATACTAGCTTTAATCACAATTAAGGCACCGCTAAAAGTGCTAGTGCTTATAATAATATACTGATCTCTGGACAGCCAGTGTTGTTATCAATTAATATTTAATAGATAACTACTTACGTTAAATAGCACCTATGTTAACTATGTATAAGAAAAAAAATATTTACTTTTTTAAATCCTAAAAATATAAATTATTAATAAACAGGGTAGGTATGTGGAGAGTTGTCTGAGGAGTTGCAAGTTCGGAATCCGAATGGCTACTACATAAAAAGTTCCGTATTTGGCGAGTAGCTAGACTGGTCCCCACACCTCCCACCAGCTGAATCTAAATCACTTCATATCCAGCTTAATTTTCCTCATTCAATATAATCCAGCTATCTATTCTCGAGAAACCATTGAGATACATTCTACTCTACTTCGGTCAAGATCTTGCCAATAAGCATGATTCTCAGTACTTACTTCTTCCAGCGCCCATCCTAAGGTCACTTGGGCCCGATCGATCAATTTAAACTTTTTATACTCTTAGTCCTAATCACAAGATACATGGATCTTAACGGCAACGGACTTTTATATGGACTTTGTGTTTCCTGAAAGGTGGAAGGCCAAGACCTTAACATACTTTTGTACTTCGCATTCTATTTAGGATACTTTATAAAACTTTTCCAAAAGTACTGCAAAGCTTCTTAAAATCCTCGATTTTAATCCTATTTTGAATTGGATCATTCACGTCCTAAAAATAAAAAGTATTCGGGAGAATGTAGACAACTTTCAAAATACTTCCTTCAATGATGACCATATTGATTGATTTTTGCTCGGCTTTATGTGTTATAGACCTAAGGGAGAAATTATAATGCTATCAATTTTATTTTAACTGTCATCTATCGTTTTTAATTATTATCAGCCAATGAAAATATAGACTGTAAGTCGGAACGGAGGCAGGTCGTGGTCAATATGCCAATATTCTCATGTAAAACGATACATGACAAATATCGCTTATTATCATTTAACGGCTTAAATCATGCATACTATAAACTTAAAAGATTCAGGAGTTCCATTGTACCCTTTCTGACTCCGCCTTCAACACGTCTGATGTTTAAGGTAATTGTGAAAGTCTTCTGGCGTGGTCCTCGCTTGTGTAGGAATCGTTCCCGTGGCAAAGCACTTGGTAGTTGGTAGAGTACCCGAGCCGATAAATCAGGCTCTTATTTATAATTATTAATAAATAACAAGTAATAAAAAATAGGCTACTAAAAGATATATTAGAGGCTGAAATTAATTTTTACAAAAAATAACTCGGAATTGTCATATCTTCTTTAACTGCATACATTAATTCACACAATGCTTATTTACGTGTTCAGCGGAAGTATTTATTTTAATGTGCTTACCAGTATACGACCTCGACGTAAATTCGACAATGACTAGAAACTGAAGGAATATGTAGTGAAAATGAGCGAAATAATCTCTACAAAATTAATTTTAGAAAGACACAGAACAAATTTAACAATACATAGAAAATTAAGATAGAAATGGTGTTAAATTCGAGAAGAAAAGGTAATATGTTAAGTATCAGGCGTTCCTGAAGTACATATCTGCCAATTCGAGGGGAGTGTTTCTATACGTTTGGAGAACATTGCGCTACTTCTAATATACCTATTTGTATATAACTTGTTTATTTAGTTTAGGTAAAATGTAATATGTTAATACAGAGTTTATGTATTTGGAAATAACTAAATGCGTTAAGTAGTTCTATGTTTCTTATGTCTGACCTGTTATTTTTTTTTCATGATTTAGGTTGTGAGTGTTTGGTATATTCTGGCACGTTCGGAAAGGACTTCGGCAGGTTCAGCAGCCCAGACTGGCCTCAGCCGTACCCTGGTGGCCTCCACTGTCTCCTCTACACCTTCATCGCCGGCCACCACGAAGTCATCAAGATAGAGTTCCTTCACTTCGACATCTACAATCCAACTCCAGGGTAAGCATACCTCCATAACAAACTAGCTATATCTCCGTTAAAATAATAATAATAAAGAAATTCTCTTCCTTGTAACATCGCAGTAAATTAGGTACCTGGTCATGTTGGTATCGAAGGTAACAGGCCAGCCAACAGTGCACCTATAGAGGCTTGTACCTAGTGCTCACTACATATCACTGATATTGCGTACTTATTGAGGAGGCGATGTTAAACCCGAATAACGAACAACGTATTTGCGGCTAATAGGTTCAGAACCCGATATCCCCAGGAAGTCTCTTAATCAGTGAAAAGAAAATATCTCCGACCTCAGCTGTCATTGTCATCACTCGTGATAAGTAGATAGGGATCTCAATGTGACTAGAAGCAACAATATATACATCTTAAGAATAGTGACATTGTGTGATTAAGCGCAGTGCCTGCTTGGCCACCTCACGATCCGGGCATCACTAAGGGATCTTAATCACTTGGGAGGATCAAGTTAGATTTTTTTAGGTAATTGTTATTGTCTGCAAATACTCCTGTAACACTGTTAATGTCATGATGAGTTTGTTTACTTTTATACCTTTGATGCTCATAGGGTAGGAAATCCGTAACGACTCCGTGCCTCTAGTTCAGAACCAACTATCCGATGGCGACGAACAAAAATTAAATACCATCGCTCGTCATGAACATGAACCAGTGAAATCTTTTGCAAAGTATGCATGAAGAAGAGAAGTGAGCGATTACAAAACATTGAAGTATAATTTATTAAACTGCATCCGCGGTGAAAAAGTCTTAAGGGCAGTTATATAATGCTTATTATAGCTTACGTTTTCAGTAGAAACATGTTCCACAGTTGAGACTTATGGTCCCCTTTTTTTTGTAAGTACCATTTCCCTAAAATCCTACCCTTTGGACAACCTGATACCAATAAATATTAACAAACGACATCCGATTCCGACAATCAATATTTGTTACCATTGCAGTCATTATCCTACCATGAACGATGCCTCTTGAAAAATTGGTTACTTAGTCCTCTTTTAGCAATTTTCTTTCAGAAAAAAGAAACCTAAAAAAGACCATTAGCCTTTTACCATGTGTTTAGACCTTTCAGAAGCTTTTTATTTATGAACTTTGTTCTTATAGAGGCGTTGATGTCCTTTTTACCATAACTGGAAATATAGTATTAACCTAATTGCTAAAGCTCGGCTAGTGCGTACTATGTCATAATGGGTAAATTAACAGAAGTGACCGTCAAAGCCAATACTTTATGATCAAGGCAACCCCAGAGACAGGTGAACTGTGTTCAGCAGGCCCTGGGTGACCGTAATGTGTCAGTGATCTGATTTGCCTATTCGTAATGGCAACTGCTGTATGCAATGTACCTGGCTTAGTACCTATCTGAATATTTTGGCCATGATGGAACTTCTTAACAGTCTAAAACTTGTTATTTCATACCTAATCCTTGAAATCCAACATGCTTCCATACGCAATAACATCTACAATTGTACATCTGTTGATTGTTAGCGATTGAAAATGCTGCTGCATCGATTTTTATTTTTAACAGTTGACACACTTGACTTAAAATAGATCACCAACTTTCTTTCGCAGTATGTTTCCATTATGAACTTGGTTTTCCTTTTCTTTTCCTTATTAAAATTTTCCGACCATAATTTCTTTCATACATATAATTCGTGGCATTTCCCATGAAGTTCAATTTTCTTAACGACTACACGTTTACAATTAACATAAAGTAAAATTATTCCTTAATTCTTCATAAGATATCGAGGACACATATTTCACCATATCGCAAGGTTTAAATCACTGAGGACATATTTGTTATGTGTTCTTTCAATTTTATTATATTAACCTACAGACTCTAATAGTGAATTAACAGGAATTTTTATAATGCAATATCCTCTACACTTATTAAAAAATTACCACAGTACCGTTAGTGGACTCTGCTTAACCTACAGAGCATGGCTAAGCTATACTATTTAATAGATACACTTTAAAGAGTGTTGTATTATAATAAAACGATTTTCAATAGGCAAACATTTATGAAAAAAACTTTGGTGGAAGGCCTCATGAAGAGGTAAGGGTAGTTGTTAGATGGCATATTATTGTGATAGGTGTCAGGCTTTTACCTGGGAAAAATCCCGCTACCTACTAGTTACATAGTAGGAACGGAGGAAAATTCACCAGCCAACAACCTGGTATATCTGGGAATTAAAATGGACAGACACCTCCATTTTAGTAACCATTTTACGAAGAAGTTGAAGCAAACACGCATGAAGTCTTACCGGCTTACGCACTTATTGACTTCCCCCAATCTATCACTACGTCTGAAGCTACTGATCTACAAGAGTATACTACTGATGAAAGTGGTCAGAGGTACTTCATTCGAGCAGCGGAGCAGCAGTGAGCTTCAGTGAGATCTTTGAGCTGCCTGCGGCGTAGACATATAAAATTTTCGACTCCCTGCAATACCTGACCAACCCGGTGTTTAACACGATAACCCCCGCTCCGTTCCCCCATCGATGGCAGGACGCTGTCGCGGCTGGAACGCTTTAGTCTTAGGTTCTAGGTATAGGTTTTAGTGTTAGTGTTTTCCATGGTCGCAAGCTGAAGGTGAGCCTCATCACCTAGTGAGTGTATGTGTATTGGACTTATTAAGAACAATCTGAAAGTATTATATTTTATGCACTCCTTCGAATGCAGCACGAGGAGACAGCTGTAATTCTAAATTTTTTTTTTTGTCATTGTATATATATTATTAATAAAGAGGTTTTGAAAGGAGAAAAAAAAAAAGCTTTTACCAATCAATCTTAATTGATGTGATTTAAACCGCATTAGCTTTAATTCTCAAAGCTAATAATAAAGGCTGAATAAACCTCGTCCTGACACATCTCCTACAGAAAACCCATTAGGTTACGTTTATTACAAATATTCGCATTCAAACATAAAAAAAAAAAGCTAATGGTACACTATCTCTATATTTAATATAGCAAAGGTAATGAGGAAAAAGTATTCTCGCAGACCCAACTGGTTGCTATTTCCCAACAGGGGAGGGAATAGCAGGGCCGAGCCGGGTGGGAAGGGTTCGATACGGCCGAGCGGTCGACCACTTCTTATTTTGTGATTTTTTAATGTTCCCCTCTCCCTTCCTTGCCGGCTACAGCACCCTCTGTATCCCAGGCCACTTACTATTTCATACAGGATGCTCTTTTAACATTTTAACATCTCATAGGGGAGTGTTTGGAACGGTCCAATTCTCTCAAATATGTAAGTACTGCCCTAACGGCTACTACTACTACCTGAATGTTTTGCAGGGGCGAACTCTCAGGTAATTTAAAAAACAAATTTCTGAATTGTCTGTTCACATTACGATATGCACAATCTTTACACTCAGATACGTCATAAAAGACTCGCTTGAAAAAATAGATAACATACGGTAATAATATCTTCTTTATTCTAGGGTTTTGTCCTTTATTTACAAACATTTATTTAACATAAAGCAGGCTCTTTAGGAGTACCATTCCCCACTTTAATTTACTATGTAAAAAGAAAAAAAAAAGAGAATCTATAATTAACAATGTTGTCGGGTCGTCACTAGGGGGGTGCCTGGTCACCCTAGCCCTGGTGACAAGTGCGGATTGTTCGAGTTTATAACCTGGACAATCGTTTCATGACGGCGTTACTATCTGACTCCGTTTTTGACAGGTATGTGCCCCGACAATGCACTATGTACAAGAGAAGAGGTACAGAGGTTTTTCATAAAGAATTAGTCAAGTTTTCAGAGTTCGAGCGGAAACCAAGCGTCAACGAGTAAAGGTCACGAGAGACTAATTAACAGGGCCAGAAGGCCGCCTTAAGTACCCTCTCCAGCCTTGCCTACTGCGAGGGCTGCAAGGGTTGCTAGGCCTGCGGTTGGTTGGTTTCCACGCATGTGGTGACGGCCGACGCTTAATTACCCAGCCAGCCCTGTCCCCTGGAGGGTAGAGAGGCTACAAAAGGGTTGTTTATGTTTATGCCCTGCGGGTACCCACACTTATATGGTGAGGTACCTGTGACTGACAGCTGGTGACCCTTCTCGTGTGACTTGCTTGGCCTCCGCCTTTTATTGCTTACCCATTTACAATGATTTATATTTGTTCATGTTATTTACATTTGTCTATAATACATTTAGTTCATGTTATTTACGTTTGCCTACAATATATAGGCAATAGAGTATAGGGTGATTATTATTATTATTTGTTCCGGCATTTGTGCACCGCGGCCTCAGTGAGTCCTATTGTGCGCCGTCCATGTCCCTGTCCTATATATGTGACAGGCCCACGGCCTTTGCAAATCTGAGGATACTGAATGGATCGATCAGTTCACATAGTTTGGGGTCTACAATGCGATCACTACCAAAGTGAAGGTATCGCCTTCTAGCTAAGTTATCACAGTCACATATTATATGACGTTCCGTTTCTCCCTCTTTCTTGCAGAATCTGCAGATTGGTGATCCCACTATCCCCAAATTAAAGAGGTGTTTATTTAACCGACAGTGACCTGTATAGAGTCCTGTCACACTTTTGAGTGTCCACCTGTCCATTGATAGAAGTGCTGAGCTTCTTCTCCTACAGGGTCCATTAAGAAACAGTTTCGAGTGTTCCTGTTTCTTAGTGTGATTTATAGGGTGATTTATCTTATGTAGTTAGCGGTCGCTACAAATGTATTTACACGTAAAACACACATATTCTTGTAGAATGTAATATAAATGGAAACAAACATAGTAGGAATAAACTAAAACTACTTGCTTGAAAATAAAAATAAAATATTCACACATACACACACACTACTTAGTTCACTATTGGGTATTTAGATATAAATACGTAAATTTATTTGCAGTTTAAAAATATTAAAATTAAAAATACCTGGATTAGTTTTGTACTAATGTATAACAGTGCTCTACATAAGACAATAACAAGTAATTAAAGTCAGCACTCATTACATTAGCTGTTTTTAATTTATTTTCGGGTCTGCACATGTTTTTACACATGTCCCATTATAATTTACTCAATTTTTTTTAATGTTAGTTTCAGTAGTTATGACGAATTAATTACTACAGTTAATACCAAATATAATAATAAACATTAAATATTCAATTGTCTATTAAGTGAACAGAAAACTCGTAACTCACTCTAAAAATATGTTCTTAAGTGAACGTATTATAATAAGTAATGATATTAACATAACAAATAATTAACTATTACAAATTTAATAGGATGCTACTTATGAACAGGTAAATAGCTCTACTAGAATAGGGTCCTCTACTATTCCACAACCAAGAGAGGCTGGAAATCTAAAATTCCATCAAGTTTAAAAGCCGCTCTTAAGAAGAGGGTTCAACCACATTACAGTTGCACTTCGTTCAGTGGAATTTATTTTCAAAGTCTAGGAGGCCACATCTATTTTATAAAGTGAAAGTATTCCGACAATTTTCATGCCGTTCTGTGTCGTCATAAGCCTTTGAGTGGATATTGTAAGTTTACCTATCTAATAGGGCATTAGCCAAGTAATAACCGTAAACATATTATATCTTATAGAGTCAAAGAGAAAGTCAATTTTAGATCTAAGGGTCTGTAGCCTCGCTATTGTTTATTCATTAATTAAAAGATTTTTACTTGTTTTACACCCACTCCGTCATGATGATGAGTCCTGGGCAGCTTCTGATGAGGAAAGGTCGGGAGAATTTGCTCTGCATGTTTCCCGTACTCTCACACCTCACCTTTCTCATCAAAGCCATACTCATAGCACAACTGTTGAAGATTTCCTCACTTCACCTATTCCTCTCTCACTTCCACCAAACGCCGTTAATTCCTCTGAGGTCAAATACCTTCTGAAAAACGTACTTTACGAAAATCTCCAGGATATGATCTCCTTACTCCTCAAATTTTCAAACACCTTCCTCCTAAAGCCATAATCTTCCTAACCTACATCTATAATTGTATTATCCGAACTACGCACTTTCCCTCTCCTCTGGAAACATTCCATTATTGTCCTATTCGCCAAACCCGGTAAACCACCCAATGACGCCTCATCTTACCGTCCAGTTAGCCTACTCCCTATCCTCTCAAAAATATTAGAAAAACTCCAATTAAAACGCCTACTTCCGCTTGTTGAATCCAAAATCCTTTTTCCTACTCACCAGTTAGGTTTCCGTCTAAAACGTAGCTCAAGGTTTCGACATTGTCTGGCAGGCAGGTTTTCTTTACAAGCTTAAAAAATATTTACCAAAATTATTTCTGAGCCGTGACATTAAAAGCTCAAAAGTAAGCCGACGTAATCACTTTTTTTTTTAAGAGGGGCGGGAGGTATTTTGGCTTATTTGCGAGGCGCTAACTTAAAGAAACGACAAATATCTCAGATGTCATGTACAGTTAAAACAACAATTAATCTATGCACAGATATTGGCTTTCAGCTGCTCAAGCTACTATTTTAAAGCGTTTATAATGCTGGTCAGCGAGACATCTTATTCCTGAATACCGACTTGTGCCTAAACACATTCATGTTTTAACAGTATGTATCACATATCCATTCTTTGTCATTTTTTTCTCATCATCATGTTAAGAGACACAATTTATTTTTAGTGCTCAATGTTTTTTTTAAATCTTTACCTTTTCGAACTTATGTTGATATGAATATTTTTGAGTTCTATTCATTGTGAGTTGATTACCTGTTGCCACATTTCGTATTTCGTAGTTCAACTCATTTCAATTGATAGATAGGAAAATTTTCGCACTGGTCGAAATGATGAGAAATGTTGGGCCAAAAACCATTCCGATGTAAGGAGGGGGATGAACGATTGACATAGGAAATTGACTTAGTCGAAAAGTTTGACATTCTGGCTGACAGTGTTGCTCCCGCTCCACTTGTTATCAAACTAGACCCTCGTGCTCAACTTTTATGTTAGATTTTAGGGTGTTATGCTGGTCGAGAGTTGTTGAACAATCTCAAATGGTCAAACGTTTTGAAGCTTTGAAAATCTGTGGGCCAAACAAACATATTTACTAGCCGCCAGTTTCTGTGAGACTTCAAAACACTCGATTCACTGTAATTTTGTTATAGATTGATTTCATCGCACTTATTGCTAATAAATTTCAAAAACTAAACTATTGCGCCAAACTTAAAAAAGATAAGAAGAACTATGAAATTTTATTTGGAGCATCATCTTTAGTAAATTTTCGCGTAACAGTGAACAAGTAGATAGAAAAGGGCCGGAACAAATTTTAATGATATGCCAAATAACAAAGAGTTGAGTCCTAACAATAGAAGTAGTTAAATTAATGTTGATTGGTCACATTTCAATTGCTGTTTTCTTAAGAAAATCTTGTCATTTTATACACTCACCTTAAGAAAAATCTCACTGGTGTCTCTGAGTAGAGCCCTAATGCTTTAACTATCTCTAACTTTCTTATTATATACCTTATTTAAAGTTTCTAGAGCTGCTTTTCTTTGATTCTCCAAAATTTCAAAGCAGTCGACCAAACTAAAGTCAACGTACATCATGTGTTCAAAATCTAAAATAATATATTGACTCCCGGTCTCGAAAACATTTACTAGAAATGAGAATATATAAATCCTAGCCACCTCACTACGCTAAGAAATGATTAAATTATTCATAAACACTTGTACATGAAAATCTGTATTCTCCATTTATCTATTGCAGATGACATCCCCCTTTTATTCATTTTTAAAAAAGTGTTACCAGAGCTCTAGTCATTGTGGGTCAAAGTGCTGGATTAGTAATTAGTAATTACACCAACTTCAATTTTTGGCCAGAAACGTTTATCAGCTGAACCACGTAGAATAGCGTGAGGCCTTTAAACAGAACTATTCAGACAGCTGCCAAAGCAACATCTTTAGTACCCAGTGCTAGTTAAATTATTATTGGTGTGGTTTTCAGATATCACAAGATTCTTATCCTCCTTTGATACTCACATCCATGCTCCCTAAAATAGCATCAACCAACGATTACCACAGGCATGATATAGCCTCGCACACGTAATAAAGTAATGTAATTTGAAAATGCCTAACTGTTAGATTGATGTATATTATTATATGAAATAGCAAAATTAACTCCTCAACTAGCACATACACTTTTTATTATATATTTTTGTTATTTATATTTTTTTTAATATCTAGGCGATACTGAGATATTTTTCTTATACAGCACTGATTTGATATCATATGAAAATGTGCTTCCAGTATCCTGATCAGGAAAAATAAGATGTATTAGCGAAGTAACAACGGTTATTCCGCAGTTCCTGTCAATAGAAAGCCACCAAAAATTTTCCAAAATATAAGTTTCCAAAATAGCTCCCAATAGTCAGTAACAGTGGGGAGGAAAATCTGACGCAAGATAACGAGTTTTACCAGTAAATGAGCGGTTTGATTGATATTTGCTCGATGATTGAAAGACATTGTTTCGCTTTTAGATAGAACAATAAGGTCTCGTGGTTGTAGTGCAATATCGACTTCGGGTCGTTACCAGACCGTTCGGTTAAAAAGGCAAAGAATTTTTACAACGAATCTCATGAGTTTTTATTGTACATCCTCCGTTAAGAAGGGGATAATGAATAACACAAGTTGTTGTATATCCGTCAAATTGAATATGTTGAGCTTTATAGCTCGGACAGAAGCAGATAGTCTCCAAAAATAATAAAGAGTTGCCATGAAGAGATAGTGGTTTTTATAGATATACTTAAACTAATAAAGAAAAAACAGGTTAACAATTAACAATCATCAATATTAATTATCGTTAGTATCTATTCTAACCGTCCAAATAAGTTAGCGATATACTGTTGTAGATCAATTTTTAATACTCGATGATTTGGCTAATGTAATATCAAATAATATTGAATTAGCTTGGTTATTACTCTACTGAGCTTGCACTATATGTTTAGAGGGACTCTAGGCTCAGCCTTCAGTGGACTCTCACCACTGCACCGCAACATTTCCACCTCTGCAGAGGCTTCGCACACTCCTTAATTCCCTCGCACCACCTTCAAGCAGGTACTTCTAGTACAAGGATCCGCTCAACCCAAATATTCCTTTATTTTTCCCTCATCCTTAATCTTATAATTAGAGAGCTGAGAAAAAAAAAAAAAAAAATATTACTCTACTAACTCTGACCTGCACCCGTTGCTTGGAGTGCCATCGGTGGGCGAGTTCATCCGCCGGAGACACATCAAGTTCTTTGACTCGTTGCAGCACCTAACCAACCCAGTGTTTAACACTATAGCCCCACTATCCCTCCCGCATCGATGGCAACAGACTGTCGGAAGAAAATTAGGTTAAGAATTATTATTAATTAGTTTTAAGTTTGATCAAAAAGGTGAGCCCTTAAATTATACTTGTTTATTCCATTATATAATTTTTATAAAAGAACAAAACCTGACATAATGTAGCGAAGCTATAGGAAATACAAAAATAAATTGTAAATAGATTCGCCTGAGGATCAATAATTGTATATAATTATCTGTAAATTTAAAGGGGCTACGAAGAAAAAATAAAATAAATATTACTCCGCTAGATAAATCTCCTTATAAATAGTGATGAGAATAGTCAATTAAATTATTTTGATATAAAAGAATCCCCAGAACTGGGGATCAGTTCAAATACAAAACTATTTTCAATTTTTTTTTTTCTTTTAGGCCACAACTGCGTTTCACGCGTAGCTCTTTGAATATCTTTTAATTTGATTTCAGTAATACTGATGTGTTTCAGCTATGCCCTAAATCTAGTAAATATATGTGTTTCTTATTAAAAATATTGAAGATGTAAGTGCAAAGTAATTAATGAACTTCAGAAGTAGTGTGATATCAAAACGAGCTATTTTCGTTGCGATATTTGATTTTCAGTTTGAAACACAAACGATTTTGTAAACGTGCCGGTATGCTGTATCTGATGGACTCACTCACGATTGGAAAATGATAATTCTAAATATTTTAATAAGTTTAATAATCTTTACAAATTACGATTTTTCTTATTGGTCAATAAGTACTCATAATTGAGATCAATTTTCTCATTCATATAATATTTACAATTCTTCATTCAATCGCTTATTCATACAGTATTTTAAAAACAGCCCGGAGACCTCCCAAATCCACATGGCTGTCACCTTTCTCACGTGCGGAAGAGGAAGCGGAGTCTTAAAGGCCCCCACGTCACCGGCTGACCAATAGCGCGAGAGCCACAGACGCTCAGGACACGATTGGAGAAACTGGTCATTGCCAGGACTCCCACTGTCACGTATTTACAGCAGCTCACGAAACACCTGATCTTTGAACTCTAATTTTGATATGTGTCAAAAATCTGAACATGACAACGTAGAGAGTTGTCAATAGCGCTAAAAATATAATAGTGTACGAAATATATAAGCAACAATAACGTATCTAATTTCGATATAATAGCCATTTGATGACGTGATGCGAGCAGATGGTATGACACTTCTGAGAAACATTAGGTAAAAGCTCAGAACTGTTAATCTCAAATATGTGCTGATCACGAGTATACATAAAATAAGGAGTTCTGGTAAAGCTAATTTTCTCACTTGGTTCCATTATTAGGCCGGATGGGATCAACTTAATTTTGAACAAGTCGAATATCAGAGAATTTAAATCATTTGCATAACAGATAAGCAAAAAAAATCTAGCCCCCCCCCACCCCGAACGTGTTCTAAAGTACAGCCCTACCATTTGAATTTAGCAGTGATGGTAATATCTGAAGGATGAAATGACTGAAGCTTATTTGTGATTGGATTTGATTAGGTACCCAGAAACAGGAAACGATCACTGATGGTTCAACACTTATCGGACGCAATAGATCATCTGCTTGATTAACAGGCGACATTACATCGTAAATAGCTTTGAGGCATCGAAGGCAATATATCATCGAAGAGGGGGGGGATTCTGGCTTTAGTTTACTATAATACCATATACGTACACCCAGCAGTGCTGTTCCCTTCGATATCAATTTCGAAATCTTCTTTATTATGCTTACTCATTACATAGTGATGAACAAGTGGTAATTTCAAATATGTTTTTTAAATTTCAAACAATACGTGTCTACTCAAACAGTGGGCGTTTTGAAAAACAAATTAGAACGAGTTGCTCTAATTCTAGGAGAGTGGTGACTTAAATAGAGGTAACACTCCCTTGAATAACAGTATTTAACTCTAGTTAACTTAAAACATCTGAAGTAATCTAAGAATGCTTAGCAGTCGAGAGTGGCGTGGTAGTTGTGAGCCTGGAATGTAGTTGTTTATACGCTACAATGCCTCGTTTAACCGCGGACAAATGAAATATAAATAATTCCACCCCAGGCGAGGAAGATTCCAAACTGTAGCAGTTCAAGTCCATTAAAGTAGAGAACGTGCCGACGGAGCTCAAATCTAGAATTTGTAATTCAAAGCACACTCAAGGGCAACAAAGGAGAGAGCAAAGTGAGGCATCGTCATTGTTTATTTAGCATTGAATAATTGTTTTCTTCGGAAGAGTAGAGTCACTCTGATACCAGACGAGTTAATATTCCTAGAACGTTCATTTTGACTATTTTATTGTGTATTTTAAAAAAAATCTCAGAAGGAATATAAATCATCTTTTCTGCTTCGCTAAACTTAATATTTATAAGTAAAAACACAAACTTTGAGATCTGAATATAAAAAGTAATATCTTTACAGTTGCCTAAGCAGACTTTACTGTAATAGTTACAATTAATCGATTTATTATTGTATGGTAATTTGGTGGATATTACACCAACAAACTGGACAAAGTTGGATTCCACAGGTCCAATTTACATGAAGATGTAATCCATAAATTGGAATAATACAAACTCTTGCGTTTTTTTGAATTTTTGATGCATGCAACGCAATAAATAAAAGCAGGACTTTTTTTGAAATGACAGCCTTCAAAAAAAAAAAAAAATATGCCTACTATATAGTTAGAAATCATCCACTCTTTTATGCTGTAAAGTACCTTACTCTCCATCACTCATTTCAAGTATCTCACTGTAAATACTTCAAATTTTACATAAAAAAAACCTTTAACCTTATACAGTTAAAGTTCAGATTTCAGTCAGATCAGGTCACTAGTGGCCCTGAACTCAATTTTCGTCATTTTTAAAGGGAGAGAGAGAGAGAGAGAGAGAGGGGGGAGAGAGAGAGAGAGAGAGAGAGAGAGAGAGAGAGAGAGAGAGAGAGAGAGAGAGAGAGAGAGAGAGAGAGAGAGAGAGAGAGAGAGAGAGAGAGAGAGAGAGAGAGAGAGAGAGAGAGAGAGAGAGAGAGAGAGAGAGAGAGAGAGAGAGAGAGAGAGAGAGAGAGAGAGAGAGAGAGAGAGAGAGAGAGAGAGAGAGAGAGAGAGAGAGAGAGAGAGAGAGAGAGAGATTGCCAAACGTTTATAGTATGTTGTTTCGAAGGATAATGAAAAAAAAAATTAAAATACTTTTTTTTGGGAATTTTCGCTGATTTAGTCCACTGTCGGTTCCCTTGGTTTCATACCATAAGCTAATATTTTTTCTAGTTGACTCTGGCTTGAACCCATTTTTATGTTGTTATTTTTTCCAAGGCGAAGCATTGTGCCGTATCTGTTCAATCAGTTTGTCATGGTTATTACAATTTTTAATGTTTTCAGAAGACACCCATCAGTTCATTTAATCATAACTAGCTGAGAGAGAGGGCTAGAAAATTTTCTCGATTCATTGTTCATTGTACGTTATATTGGCTCATTACATATGGAAGCGAAGAAGTCATGTAACCATAAAACCAATAGAATTTATAATAAAGAGTTAGGAAGTGTTAAATTATCATTTCCAGATAATTAATTTACTGTTTCCCAGAATATAATTCAGAAATTTTATTCGAAACCCGCTTGAATAATACATGTCATTATCTGTAATGCACTTTATCCTATTACACATTTTAAGGAATGGTTTAGAATAAGTCTCCTATGGATAGCAGACGTTTATAATTATTATATATCTAATAAATTATATAATCTAATAATTATCGCTAGTTACAAAACAAATATTTTTTGGGTATAATTTTTAAACACTTTCGACATTGAACCAACCATGGTTGGTGACCGTGACATTGAACCATAAATACATAACATTTCAACTACTAATAATTTGGAAACGGGTTCTTTTATGTAACTTAAATGAGGACAGATAAATTTACAGACCGTCCTGGGGAGCCATATACTCGATTCACTGCGCTGAAACTGAAAATAAACATTACGCCCTAACTTTGGATTCGAATCCAGGTCATGCAGCAGTGCCCATATTATGCTCCGGCCGCACAACATATGATACATAATTTGATCCATAAAGTGGGTAGTTACACTTGACCTATAACCAGGACAGACAACTACCCACCAGCCCAGACAATAACCATGCAAATGAGTCAGAAGCACACACACACACACACACACCGACGCACGCATTCCACGTGGGAGGGCAATGTTTGATATAAGCTGCTGGCCCTTAGGGCTGATTTCATCCTTACACATTACAATATAGGCTGTAAAATATTTAAACATTTCCAGATAATTAATTTACTGTTTCCTAGAATATAATTCAGAAATTTTATTCAAAACCCGTTCGAATAATACATGTGATTATCTGCAATGTACTGTATCCTACTGATGAAATTCTAAACGGACGTCTAAGGTTAAAAAGTAATGAAGGAGTAATGATGAAAGAATTTTGAAGGTAATGGGCAGATAATGTCATTAATACTAGTCCTGTAAGATCCGCTTAGTACCTTATAACCAACAAATCCTTTACATAGCAGCATGTTAGGAATATCAACTGTTATTGTGCAAGTCATTAGCTTCTTGGTTAAACAATAACAATCAATTGTTTTAATCAATGAATCAAAGAGCAGGGTGAGTGAAAATTAAATAAAATTCTTAAACAATTGTATTTCAAAAACAAGAGTAGTTAATCTAAGGATGCTTATGAGATTTTTTTTTAAAGAAAGTATTTATATTCTTCAAAGTAATTGTATTTTCTTGAAATATTTTTAAACGATATAAGGAATTTACTAAAAACCATATTGCGAGATGTCCTAGTTTGAGCCGGATGTTTCATAAAAAAATGACCAAATATTTTTGAAAAACTATTTGTTATTGTTGTAAAAAAAAAATTCACTTTGTAACTTAAAAAATACTTTTAAATAGCTACATATTGTTATAAAAAACTACATTTAAACCTGCTTGGTTGGTGTTTATGTTTTTGACCTAGAAAACTCCATGTTGTTATCGTCTTTAAATAGTTAACAATTATTCACTTAACCGTGTGGCAAATTACCAGAAATTAATATCTTTTGATGTAGGCGGCCTTGAGAAATCACAAGCAGCTAACGGTGTTTTCTGTTTATCTTTTTTGGAACACTTTCCGTTCTGACCAATATATGTTCAAAATTTTAGACCGATTGAATAATTTTTATGGTCGATGCCATAGTAAAATATAAGACAGTTGCCGATTAAACGCGAATTTTCAGTCTTCAGGATTGTCACATATTGATTGCAAAAATTGGTGCTTCACTTCATGAATTCTCCCTAACATAATATTTTTTATTATTATAATCCTTTATTGTGCTAAAATTACAATCTGCCTTTTATAAGGCAATAAGTAATTAAGATAAATGCTCTCATTCATACTATATTTACAGTTCATCATTCACTCGCTCATTCATACAATATTTACAGACAGCCCAGAGACCCCCCAAATCCACCGCGAAGAGAAAGCGGAGTCTTGGGAAGTCCCCCACGCTCCTCCGTCAGCCGCGTCACCGGATACTAGCCAGTGGAGGCTGACCAAGAGCGCGAGAGCCACAGACGCTCAGGACATGATTGGAGAAACTGGCCATTGCCAGGACTCCCACTGTCACGCATTTATAGCAGGTCACGAGGCCACTGCCGTTTCAGTCTCCGAGGAGGATTATAGGGATGAGTGGCGCAGTGCAATGACTGTGCTACAGGATTAGGGTGGTTGGAAAGGCTACTGTGGAATTTCATAAACTTGGAAGGGATGAGTTCTAGAATGTAGGGTATGTTAAGGTCGTTATGAAGGGTTTTGTTGCTGACATAATAAGGGGCATTTACTATTGTTCTCAGGACTTTTGATTGAAAGGATTGGATACGCTTGATGTTCGACTTTTTTGCTGTCCCCCATAGCTCTATTCCGTATGTCCAGATTGGTTTAAGTATAACTTTGTAGATTAGTAGTTTATTTTCTATTGAGAGATGGGATGTCCTTTGAAGTAGTCTGTACAGTTGTCCAAAGCGTCTGTTTAGTTCTTGTCTTTTTAGTCTCGTATGTGGGTTCCAGGTCAGTCGTTTGTCAAGATGGAAGCCTAAGTACCGTACTGTCTCGGATACAGGGAGAGGAATAGAATTAAAATAAACTAGTGGACAAGACTTGCGACAAAGGGTGAAGGTAATGTGGGAGCATTTTGCTTCATTAACTTTGATCCGCCATTGATTGCACCAATACTCGATCTCGTCGAGGTGTTTTTGAAGGTTATGGGATGCTATGTCGGGGTCTGGGTGGGATGACAAGACTGCAGTGTCATCTGCAAATGTGGCCAAGAAGGTATTGGGAGTAGAGGGGACATCAGCGGTGTATAGGTTATAGAGGATGGGGCCCAGGACACTGCCCTGTGGAACTCCTGCACTTATGGGATAGTAGTTAGAGTATTCTAAACCACAGCGGACTTGGAAGAAGCGGTTTGAAAGGTAGGACTGTAGGATTAGGAAAAGGGTCTGTGGTAAATATCTTTTGAGCTTGTAGAGCAAACCTGCGTGCCAAACCCTGTCAAAAGCTTGAGCTATATCGAGAAAGGCAGCAGTGCAATACTGTTTGGTTTCAAGGGCTGAGGAGATGTGATCAACAACGCGAAGGCCTTGTTGAGCAGTGGAATGTCGTTGGCGGAAACCAAACTGGTGTGTGGGAAAAAGGTTTTTGGATTCAACAATTGGAAGTAGACGTTTTAGTAGGAGTTTCTCAAATATTTTTGAGAGGATAGGGAGTAGGCTAATTGGACGGTAAGATGAGGCTTCATTGGGTGGTTTACCGGGTTTGGCGAATAGGACAATAATGGAATGTTTCCAGAGGAGAGGAAAGTGCGTCGTTCGGATAATGCAATTGTATATATAGGTTAAAAAGATTATGGCTTTAGGAGGAAGCTGTTTGAGAATTTGAGGAGTAAGGAGATCATATCCAGGGGATTTTCGGTAAGGTAAGTTTTTCAGAAGGTATTTGACCTCAGAGGGATTAACGGCTTTTGGTGGAAGAGAGAGAGGAATAGGTGAAGTGAGGAAATCTTCCACAGTTGTGCTGTGAGTATGGCTTTGATGAGAAAGGTGAGGTGTGAAAGTATGGGTAAGATGCAGAGCAAATTCCTCCGACCTATCCCCATCCGAAGCCGCCCAGGACCCATCATCACGACGGAGTGGATGTGAAACAGGTTGATACTTTAGGATTTTTTTGGTTACATTCCACAACGAGTTATCCCTGGTAGACAGAGAGGAGAGGTAGGAATTGAAAGAATCGGAACGGAAGGATGCCAATCGCCGCTTTACCAATCGGCAGTACTGATTGTACGAGCGGCGATCAGCAGGATGTCGGGATCTTTGCCACACTGTTCTGGAGCGGCGTTTGGATTGGATTAGGTCTTTGAGATGCTGAGGTAAACGATTATGATTATGGATTTTTGGGTGACGATGGGGTGACGATGCCTCCCAAGCCGACCTCTGGACCAGAGTAGTGAAAGAATGCACTGCATCGTCTAGGTCTTGGGATGTTTTAAGGGACAATTTGAGGTTTACGGACTCCGTAAGAAGCTGGCGGAAGTGGTCCCAGTCAACTGGGCCCCTAATAAATGAAGGAGGAGGCAGTTTGTGAATTGGTCTTAGGGAAATGGTTAATAATAAAGGACTATGATCAGAGGAGAGGTCATCGAGGCGCGTGAGTGAATAGTTAAGTTTTCCTAAACTATTGTAAAAAAAGAAGTCAAGGAGATCAGGATTTCGGTTGAGATCAGATGGCCAATAGGTGGCTGTGTCAGGAGTGATAGTGGAGCAATGTTTCCGTGTGAGTGCAGACAGCAAAGCACGTCCTCGTGTATTAGTTGATCTTGACCCCCAGTGTAGGTGCTTCGCATTAAAGTCCCCACCCACAAGGAAACGATGTCCTATGGAGTCTAGAAAGGAGATGAATTGGGAGTCGGAAATGGATTTATTGGGAGGGCAGTACACTGATGCTAGTGTAAGGGGAAAAGTGAAGGTGGTGATTGACACTGCAGTGGATTGAAGGAAATCATGTGCCACCAGAGGAACTATGTGGTGGGATATGGAGTTATGGACAATGACAGCGGTACCTGCATGAGCTGTTCCATCTGGGTGATCAGTTCGATAAGTCTTGTACTGTCGAACAGTAAATGGTCGTTTACTCGTTAGTCTTGTTTCAGTAATGAGAGCTACGTCGATGTTTTTGTCGTGGAGTAGTGCTGTCAGTTCGTTAGTGTGGGTGCGAACACCATTCGCATTCCAAAGGAGAATGGATAAGGAGTCGGAAGGATCCACTTATGGATTTTGTTTAACGGGGATAAGGTAGGAGACAAGATTTGTAAGAAGGGAAATGAGAGGGGTAATTAGGGTTCTGAACTCTGTAAGGAATGAGGTTAATAGGCTAGTAAGATCCGAAGAACTTGAAGGTGGAGGAATATGCGAGATGTGTGGTTGAGGATGGGATTGAGCTTGAGGGTTAACGGGATGAATGGCATGCTGGGAAAGGTGATCTTGTGGACAGGGAGTGGGCGGTGCCTGTGACTGCTCTCTGTTACAAACGGCATCGGCAAAAGAGACAAAAGGCCTCAAATTTCTGGCTGGGCCGCTTCTTGCTGCAAGTTTTTTCTCTTCTGGCTGTCGACGTTGTTCTGTCCTGGACTTCAGCGTTCTGTATGCCTCGCAGCCCTTGTAGTTGGCTGGATGTCCTTGCTGGCAAAGCACGCATACTGCAGGCGATTTAAGGGGCTTTTTGCACAATTCGGTTTTGTGCTGCCCAACTTCACTTAACACACCTGGGAGGGTGGTGGCAGTAAGATTTTGTATGCCCATACGCCTGACAGTTATGGCACTGGACGATATCGCGATTGGGATACGGTTTTTCAACCTGTACCCTAGTGTAGTACAGGTTTGTTAGGTCGTATATCTTCTCAACTCCAGGTGTCCTCTCGAGATCAACAAAGAACAGTGGCAATGCCATTTTTATTGTTTTATCCTGTTGCCTATAACATAATATTATGACTAATACTTTATTGCTACAAAAACACATAAGAGTATTACTCAGAAAATAAACTTAAATTAAAACTAACACAAATTGACCGTATATGAGTTTGCATATTTTTAGCTTATTGTAAAGTTCCATTATTATAATATGATGACATTATTGTGTATGTGTGGAATCATAATATTCCCTCAGTCGTGTAACACGCCGAGGCGGAATGACAACTTCAATAGTTTAAATTAACAGTTTAGGGTATTTTAAAAATTGGTAGTGAACGAGCGATTATATATTTAATAGGCAGTTATTAGTCATAATATCAATAAAATATGCTGCATTTTGTTTTGAACCAGCAGGATCCATCCTCTAACAAATTATAAACTTATAACTATACAAATATGTACTTTTTTATAAACAAAGTAGTTAAATCAATTGAAACATAAACTTGTCACACAACATGCAAACTTTCTAATACACTTCGTTAGTACTCTGACATGAAAACAAGTCTTACGCAATATACTAGGAACCGAGTTAGTAAATTACACGATTCATAATTTGTAAATGTACAAATTGCTTGAATCATTTAAAGCGCTCAATATTAGTTTACAAAATTTATGGTTTGTAAATGTACAGATTGGTTGAATTAATTAAAATGCTAAACATTACAAGATTCATAATTTGTATGCTCCAAAGTATAAATTTACTTTTTTAACAAAACAGTATTATTATTATATTGTTATTGCAGTCATAAACATGTAATAAATAATAGAAAATTATTAATAAATAATATAATTACTAATTATATAATTAATAATAATAATAATACTAGTAATAGTAAGTAAGTAATAAATATATAATAAATATAACAAAATATTTACTTGCCCCCTAAATTATTTTTCGATATACATGACATAACATGTACGTACATACGACTCCCCTGAATACGTAATAAATAAAGCACGTAATAAAGCTAAATATTAAAATACAAGATTTATAATTTTAAATGTACAGGTTGTTTGAATCAATTGAAATGCTAATTATTATACACGTACGTACATAAGACTCCCCTGAATATGTAATAAATAAAGCACGTGATAAAGCTAAATATTAAATTACAAGATTTATAATTTTAAATGTACAAGTTGTTTGAATAAATTGAAATGCTAATTATTATACATGGGTGGGCGCTACGGGGTTAGATTTAGGCCTTCAGCCCACAGCCCAGTCCACTCTGCCTCGTGTGGGAAACCGAGAATCTTTATACATAAAACAGTCAAGACACTCGAAATAATTTAATTTTATAATTATGAAATAATATTAATCTAGATCATAAATATTCAGATGATTCCCGTACTCATGACCTTTTCCTATGATGTAGCGTGATGAATTGATTTTTTAATTCTTTTTATACTATCTTTAGTCAATCGGTTTTTTGGGGTTATGTTATTGAGCATCTGTAACATAATATTTTCCATGTTTTATGTAGTGGAATAAACCTAAATTTCACACAATTGACATTTTTAAGGGCATTAATGGGCAAAACAAGATTTGACAGACTGTATCGAAGTAAAGATAGTAGACAAAAAAACGAAAATCAACCAATGTTCATTCTCTTTTAATTAATTCACTTTTTGACATTTTTCATTTAAATAAACGATAAAGGACATGATTAAAAACTGCGGTTAGCTATATTTAATTAATTATTAAACATAAACAGTTAAGATTTCAGATAAACAGCTAAAAACTCTATTTACATTTTCTTTAAGAATTACTAAATTTTATATAAATAATTGATTTGATTTAGTTGTATTTACACGCATTTTCTAAAAGCAGGAAAAATAAATAAAAAGCCGTTCAATTGCAAGATAAAATAAATAAATAATTTGTTATTGAGTGAATTAAAAATATTTACAAAATAAAAATACAAACTATGCTGCAAGCAACGCGAAAAATGTGGTATAAGTGCCATAAATAGTAGTGACGGGCAGTGATTTAGTGTAGTTTGTCACAATTTCATATTTTCTGAATGAATGGATTGTCAGATAAAATTGTGTGACTAAGTATTTTGTCTTAATTTCTTTGGGTAGTGCATGTATGCTATTTACATGCTTCCAATTGAAGGTCAAATAAATTCCCATGTTATTGTGAGGCGTAAGTACCGTTTTACAATCCTCATAAACATATTATGAGCTGTTAGTTAGATCGGCAGGTAAAACTCCATACTTGTCAGGCATATGCTCAATTACTGATTTGTATAAAATTAACATATTTTTGGGTAAAAGTTTTTATTTTTTAATATAATAAGGGAAAATTTTATGAATTAGCCTTTTAACATTGTTTATCAATTGAGAACAATGATCATAATGTTAGCGCAATAAAGCATAATGGGCAAGAGGTTTATAATGAGATAGTGGGTTTGGGTTTGGAGGGAAGGACGAAAAAGTGAAAAAGAATCATTTTAAAACCAACAATAACACTGCTCAGAGAAAATTAGATGAGTTATTAAAAAGCTTTTCCGTCAACAGAGAAGCTTGATTAAAGCCTTCTCACAACTTTGCTTAGGGTCGTAACTTGTGGCCACTCATTGTGTCATCATTTTTCCTCTGGAAAGTAAAGTTTCTATTTCCCGCCAAATTACCTCAGAGTGGTCCCTTCTTCTTCTCCGCGCTGGAGCTGTCTCTGGCGGCTGCCATATCAATTACGATATAAAGGAAACCATCAATCAAGCATTAGAGCAGAGTGCGTAAAGCGAACAATTACTGAAGTCTTATCTGATGGTTCCTGACTTAGTGAAAACGGATCTGGGGATTACAGATCGTGTGGCGAATGATAAAGATTTGTGAAAAGCGGGAATATTTCTCCGTCATAAACCAATACCAGAGATCACAGCTACAAAATATATCAAAGAGAGTAGGTTTTAATAAGCTAAAAATATACAAACTCATATACTAACTAAGTTTATTAGAACGTTTGCATGTTGTGAGACAAGTTTATGTTTCAATTGATTTAACTACTTTGTTTATAAAAAAAGTACATATTTGTATAGTCATAAGTTTATAATTTGTTAGAAGATGGATCCTGCTGGTTCAAAACAAAATGCAGCATATTGTATTGATCTTATAGCTAATAACTGCCTATTAAATATATAATCGCTCGTTCGCCACCAATTTTTAAAATACCCTAAACTGTTAATTTAAACTATTGAAGTTGTCATTCCGCCTCGGAGTTTACACGACTGAGGGAATATAATGATTCCACACATACACAATAATGTCATCATATTATAATAATGTAACTTTACAATAAGCTAAAAATATGCTAACTCATATACGGTCAATTTGTGTTAGTTTTAATTTAAGTTTATTTTCTGAGTAATACGCTTATGTGTTTTTGTAGCGATAAAGTATTAGTCATAATATTATATAAGGGAGAATGCATGAAGTGAATCATCAATTTTTTCAATCAATATGTGACAATCCCGAAGGCTGAGAATTCGCGTTTATTCGGCAACTGTCTTTCTATATTTTACTATGATAGCGACCATAAAAATTATTCAATCGGTCTAAAATTTTGAAGATATATTCATCAGAACAGAAAGTGTTCCAAAAAGGATAAAGTTAAAACACCGTTAGCTCCTTGTGATTTCTCAATGCCACCTACATCAAACGATATTAATTTCTGATAATTCGCAACGGTCAAACGAATAATATCCTAGGTGGTCCGTGCTCAGGATCGAATTTTGGCTCTGGTAATTAAAAATCAGTACCCACCTTAATCTGCCAATCTTAACATAATTTACCAGCCAAATAATAAAAAAATATGTTAATTTTAAATTCTTGAACGCAAAATATTAATATGATATTATGTTTATAAGTACGACTTTCGAGTTTGCTGATTAGAGGATCAGTAAAGCTTTCTTTCATGTCAACACTAGGGCAAGATAGTAAAGGAAGTTACATCCAAAGAGTTCATGAACATTTTTTACAACAAAATTGTCGGGTCGTCACGAGGGGGGTGCCTAGTTACCTATCGTTTCATCCTGGACAATCGTTTCATGACAGTCTTACTATCTGACTCCATTTTTGATAGGCATGTGCCCCGACAATGCACTATGTTCAGGAGAAGAGGTATAGGGTAGGTAGTTCGTGTGGCCTTGGAATGACCACGAATTCACACTCGGTATCTGAGGGTAGGCGAAATCCATCCGGGTCCCAAAGGCGAGTGTGAACCGGAGAGAGGCAGACTGGATTGACGTGGGAGACATTACTCGGTAAATTTGTAGGGCCACGACAACCATTGTCCACGAGGGGGAGGTCTCTCCCAAGGAGCTGCTAGTTTTAGCGAGGCGAAGGCAGAAAATCCCACTAAGAGAGTGTGGGGTCTGACAAGGCCGGACTAAAACATAGCGAGGTTAGGAAGAGAGGTCGAGAGGTTTTCATAAATGAAAAGGCCAAGCCTTGAACATCAGTGCAGCTGCGAGTCATCAGTTAGAGAGTCGCCGGGAGAAAGATTTACAGTCCAAACCCTATAATTAGGTTTTATTGTACCCAATGACAGCTCAGTATGCGGTGGCCCTTTGTCCTCGTAGTGACTCAGGCCTGGTTTGGCTCGCTAATTACTACTTGATTCTGGCTATAGGGTGAACCCTCCCAGTCCCTAACTAACTTGCAGCTGCGCTTTTTATTGTTTATAACATTTACAATGACTTATTTATATCAGTTACATTTGTTTAAATTAATTTACAATATATATATATATATATATATAATAGAGTATAGGGTGATTTATCTTATGTAGTTAGCAGTCACTACAGAAATAAAACTAACACTCAATAATTTAGTAAAAATAATGATTGAATCAAAGTTAGAAATTAATATTTATAATGATCCGACTGGTGAAAAAATTTGAATATTTTTAATGCAAGAAAAAAGCAGTATCTCTGATGAGATCCAAACCTCTCAATAACCAACATCATAAAAATAGTCCAATCATTCCATTAACAGGTCTAATTAAGAAAACATGGAAAATCAAAAAGCCTATAGTCAGTCGTTGTGGTATTTATCACAATTATAATAAACCAAATAAAATGTATACTTCCAGGCTCTGTGTCCCGACTATGTGCTTGGAAGGACCCAACTTCAAGTCTGCATCCTGCCAGTTTTTTATTGGCTAATAATTGTAAATAATTAATAAATCATATTTGATGTTGTAGGCTTCCGCCATTTGTTGAAGTCTAGAAGGTCGCGATGTTTATTATTAATTTTTTTTTTTCTTTGAAGGAACATTTTCACCATTATAAATATATACTAGAACAATAGATAAAAATACATGATAAGTATAATACCTAAATTATATTTTAAAAACGAGTTTGCGTCTAAAATATATGTATATATAAACACCTCTTCAAAAAACTCATACACCATAAAAAATATCCAAACTTGTGATGTTCTTTCAGATTATCCGATATAAAAGAGGTGTGGAAAGTCAGTGCTAGGCTTCAGTAGCTGAGTTGGAAGATAACCGGGACGTAAATCTGGCATTTGCCACTATTTTTCTCTGATATAAAAAAACATTATAAAACTTTTAAAGACTTTTCTACCATGATGTCCTCATGGCATAGTAAGGAGTAGCTAACTTGTGTAGATTTTAGCATTTAAAGCCTATTAGAGTTTGTAGATTGTCGGGCAAGAAAAGTTTACGAATAATTAATTCATTCTCTGAATATGCATATTGAAGAATATGTATATTCAATGATTGCAAAAAGAAGAGTAACAATAAGTCTTTTTTCGAAAATCTTAATTTAAAACACCTATAGAAAGAGGAGGTAAGACTGTGAGTTATAGTATTAAACGAGCTGTAATAATAAATGAATACTGGGTATTGCTTTTTGTCCGATTAACAACAAAGTTTTCTTGGTATCGCTTTAATAGTTATTTTATATGGTTTTACAGCATTGAAAAGAAAAGTTGAGAAGCACGTGTATGGCAAATAGTTCTCTGCTTTTGAAGGGTGTTAAAACAAGATTTGGCACGAGATCTAACCATTATGAAAAGATAATTTATAAGGCCTTATTATTCCGGGCACATGCGAGCTCGTTTTTCGCTCCGATTGGCACATTCATTTAACTTAAATTCGAGGAAATGGGAGTAGTCATGAAAACAACGGTTGATCCCATTAACTCATGACATCATTTGTATGATCTTTTTATCAAATAGCAGAATAAAAGGGAAGCGAACAATACTCACAAGCCATATATAGCGATAGCAACAAAACAAGGACATTTAGAATAACAATAACAACCCCCAAATAAATAAATACAACTCATGCTACTAAAATAAAATACATCACATAGAGGGAGAAAATAAAATAATAATATTAAACCTCCAAATGCATACTTCTAATTATAAAACATGGTTAAATACAAAATATTAAAAAAAAGTATAATACACAAATTCAAAAATTAGAGGGAAAAATAATAGTATTCAAAATAAATAAATATTACCAGTTACTGTTTGACAAGGTCCGACTGGGCCGCTAAATTTTTTGAAGGAAGCATTTTTCAAAATAACCCTGATTCGTATGTGTAGCATCTGCTAACTACTTAAGTAAATTATCCTATACTCTGGTGCATATATAATGTATTGTAATAATGTGAATCATGGTGAAAGTTAAGCAATAAAACACGGAAGGGAAACAAGTCATAAACAGCCAGGTACACACTGGCCTAAGAGCAAAGGGGTCCTACCTGACAGCCATAAACTAAGCGGCCCTTTTAGGCCTCTCTTCCGGTCACGCGTTGTGACAAGTGTGCGCGGGAACCGCTGCCGGATTGGACCCTCGCAGCCTCCCGGCAGAAACGGTATTTAAACCAGGGTTCTGGCCCTGTAAATCAGTCTCCTTGCAGACTCTCTGGCGGTCTGTAACTATGCTTGTTTAGCTTCCACTCAAACTCTGAAAACATGCCTTATTCTTTATGAAACCTCTGTACCTCTTCTCTTGAACATAGTGCATTGTCGGGGCACATACCTATCATAAAATGGAGTCAGATATGTTATTAACTCGAACAATCCGCACTTGTCACCAGGGCTAGGTGATCAGGCACCTTCTAGTGACCTTCCGACAGTATGCATAGTAAATTTGATCGGTCGTTTTATTATTTCCAATTTTGCTTCTAGCGTGAGAACAACGACTCTCTCGAAGCGGTCTCAACAAAGAACAAAGCACAACTACGAAAAATATTTTATATTATTGAAAAAAAACCATCAGAGGGGGGTTCATAGTAACCAAAACCTTATTTACACTATTTATGTTTAATAAACACCTTCCTTTGAAGAGAGTGACTCATTAAAAAATTCTAAGAACACAAGTTTACAGAAGTTTACCAAGTAAACTCGTTTCTTTCTTATCTTTCAAAATCTCGTGAAATATATTTACACATAGGTAGCTATATTCCTATGAAAACCGCTTGCTTTATCATAATTAACAATATCCAAGTTAGTACTATTTGTTATTTACCTGAGTAATAAAAGAAACGAAAAAAAAACAAAAACGGAGGGGTTAATTGGATTCCCCGTTGATCGGACCCCGTATAATTGTGGTCTCACTGCAAATTAATTTGTTTTCATAGTAGTACCAAGCTTGAATACAGGTTAAATGGTACAATACGTACTTTTAACAAACAATAAAGGTTTTATAAATAAATGAAGGCATTTTATTAGAAAAATGATGAAGTTCCATAGTCAAATTCACCCCCCCCCCTGCTCTTATTCATATATAAGGGCATTCTCAGAACCAGCGCTTCAACATTGTAATGACTTTACCACAATGTTAACCACAACTACTGGCAAATTACATTCTAGAACACCATATGCTGCGATATTACTCTCCGTTTATTCCCCCAATCGAAACTGTTACCTTAAGTGTGGTGTGTACTAAAATCTATCCTCCAGTTATTTATTTATTACACGCTGACCACGAGTGCCATCATCTTCCGTTATTCTTCTTTACGGCAGTTGCAGAGGAGTCTTCTGCATCCGCTACTTTTCTTCAGCTTTTATTGTTTACTTTTTCAATATTGTTTTGACTATTTCTTTCTTCTTCTAAACTGATTATTCCTTAGAGGTTTCTTCGTTCGTACTAGTTTTCATTTCTTATTTTCATTCTTACTCCCTTTCTTGTAACATAAAGTTTTCATAGAGTTATCAGTGTTGAGAGTCCTAATCATTCATTCAAGTGTTTTTATAAAATAACTTTTAATCCCATAAACGCTTCCAAAATAAAACTACACGGATTTTCTTATATTAACAAACTACGATTCTTTAGGCGTTTTAATTTTTCAAACCTACAATGGGACTTATCTTCACTTATGATAAAAACATTAAAACATTCTTTAGGTAAACAGAACCACTCCCTGTTAGCTCAGACAGGGTGCTGCGTAGGGTATCAACTTTTCTTGATCAATCATGTCAATGATCAGAAAGTTTTAAGATAACCATGTGTGAGCCGGGGTAAAATGGTCCATTCTCAACCTCATTAAAATACTTCACTTGCAATATTGTGGCATGAGCTAAGAGGTCTACAAATAAGCTGTCTAATATTATTCTGTAACGATATTAGGGTATGCACATATATGGTGAATTAAGAGGAATAAGAACTTTTGTGTCAACCTCTTTATCACGAATAATTAGAAGTTCCCCTCTTCACGGTCCAGAAAATATCCATCTATGTTGCCATATTTTAATAATAAAAACGTTAAAGCGTCAGTTAAGAGAGGGGGAAACTAGTGTGCAAAATAGCCGCAGGTGGGCAACCCCCGTCACCGCTGGCCTGCCTATATAAGCAGCCAGATTTGAGGCAGAAACCAGCACCTGCGGAGCACTGCTCTCTCTCACTCTCTCTCTCTCTCTCTCTCTCTCTCTCTCTCTCTCTCTCTCTCGTCCCTCTCTCTCTCCTCTCTCTGCTCTTCTCTCTCCTCTCTCTCTCTCTCTCTCTCTCTCTCTCTCTCTCTCTCTCTCTCTCTCTCTCCTCTCTCTCTCTCTCTCTCTCTCTCTCTCTCTCTCTCTCTCTCTCTCTCTCTCTCTCTCTCTCTCTCTCTCTCTCTCTCTCTCTCTCTCTCTCTCTCTCTCTCTCTCTCTCTCTCTCTCTCTCTCTCTCTCTCTCTCTCTCTCTCTCTCTCTCTCTCTCTCTCTCTCTCTCTCTCTCTCTTTGAGAGAGTTTTTTTGAATCTGTTAAATAAATGAATTACCCCAGCGAGGACTATTTCTTTATTTTTGGACAAATATTAACTGCTGACTTCTCCCAGGAACGATATAAAATTAATGTAATGAAGTAATTTAATAAGCTAAAGACTGAGAGTTCATTGTTAGCCGTGAGTATACAAATGAGTTGGAGATTTTTCGGGGAGATCGGATCGTGTTGATGAAAAAGAGCTGTTGGGTTTTCATCAACTTTAAGACGTTCGGTGAATGACCCTTTTTCATCAAACCGGCTTAATCTCTCAACAAAACCCTTAACTCCATAATAAATTAATGTATAGAAAAGAAATAAAATTCTTCTATAAAAAAAAAAATAACTGAAGCAACGTGACTGTAACTTCATTACTAGACATTTATTTTTAGTTAATAACTCCATTTTTCGGTTCACGACACGGTTCAACCATTTATATAGCTGTTTAAATGATCACATTACAGTCCATTTGCAGAAATGAAACAACAATTCCAGTTGTTTTCTTAGGACGGTTGAAATATAGCGGACGACATCATCGCAGAAATTAAACAGTTATGTGTTATTACTCAAACAGCCCTTCCCCTCTTGCCATTTGTTAGATGAGTACTGCAATGAGGGCAGTAGCAAGCAGTGCATTAAAATGGTTATAATATCTAATATCTACGCAATATTTCAACTATTGCATGCTTTTTAGGGTTTTGTTTATTTCTTTCAAAAACCTTTGTGATTTCACCTGTGTCCCTATCCGACTGTCTATCCTGGTGATTGTGTCCGCAGTTTCACCTATAAACTTGAAATTTTACCATAAGATTCTATTTGAAACAACTTCACAACACATAATAAGTACTATTAATTAATTATTTACTTCGTGATTAAAAATTAACATTCTTCTATGATTTTGAATAGTTTTAATTTTAAATAAGAAATTTTAGCTCATCCCGTGTTTTTCACTTATCCATGATTTTTGCTTGTTAATTTAGTTTAACAGTTTAATGGTGCTAAAAATAAAACTAGTCCCGTGGTTAATTACGGCGTGTTACTATGTTAATTACTTGTAGCATATTGAGTAGGGTATCAAATAAGTAATTATTTTAGATGTAATTACACAAAAACATTAAATTCTTGTGCAGTAATTTTAACTCGTCAGGTTTCACAGAGTTGTGCAAAGAAGCATTGTCAGAAATACCAAAAAATATGTATCACTGGTCATCAATAGCTCTGTCTTATAAATTCACACCGGCAGCCAAACTTTCAGTAAGTAAACCAATAATTCACTTAATTGGTTTGTAAGGTAAATGTCAAGAATAACCTTTCAGCTGAAATAAGAAGTAGAATAATAGCAACCAACCAATGCTTCGTAAGATTTCTGCATCACTTCCGAAGTACTGTGTAATAAAAAGGAACTAAAAACTCTTCTAAAAACACACATCTGACTATCCTTAATGTCAAGGTCTAAAAACCTCTACCATATGTGCTCTCTAAGTAGTTCGCTTCGTTTCATTTTTAAAGTGAGTCAAGTTGGTGGCAAATATTGACGAAGAAACGAACAGAATATTTACACAAAGTACGAAAACGTTTATATAAATCAAGCAGGGGTATAGCGTCCTGTTTAAAAAATGAATAAATAAAAAAAGCTTTTCTAATAAGAACCTTGAGATGAGGGGCATGAGAGATCGAATCTGTTAAGACAAGATGTTGCTAACGATCATTTTTAGTACCCGTAATTGAATTGACAGAACCGGGATGATTGAAGAATGCTGATTGATAATTGAGAGCCAGACTCACAAGCGGGTCACTGGGCAACTAAGTAAAGTAACAGAAATGTGTCCCGGTCTTTCTAATTTCAAGTCAAAAACATGTTGATGTGCGTTTAAAAGATCTGTGTCCACCACACAGTGGCTAAAATAGGGTAATGAAACCGGAAATATACATGTACTTTTATTATGAATATGATTAAAACCAGTTTTGTCATGAATGGAACTGCCGTATTTGTATAACGTATATGTAATGTACAGTAGAAGTGGTGTTGTTTTTAATTTCAATGAATCGTGTTGATGTTAAGTTGCCATGGACGAGGCAGTGAGCCCTTGGAAAAATTCAAAGTACAACAGCAGCACAACTCAGACTATCCTGACAGTATCTATGGTGGAGATTTTTGACACGGCTTTCACTTGCGATGTCGATGCTCCTAAAAATGCAGACCCCATCATTGGAGAAATAGAGGCTGAACCAATGTTCACCAAAGGAGATTACTGGGCAGTTCCTATTCTCCCAGGAGTCGGTAATTCTCAGCTATGCCGACTCAATGCGCCAGATGTGAATAACATCAACACCATCAATTGTAATTAAAAACAACACCACTTCTACAGTACATTTACATACAGTTACATGTACGTTATATAGGAATCATGACAATACTCTAAACACATAAAAACTGATTTTAATCATATACATAATAAAAGTACATATATACATATATATTCCCTTTCGCATTTACCCTATTTTAGTAGTTGCGTGGTGGACTCGGAACTTTTAAACGCATGTCAACATCAACAACAGCGATGATCCTGATCTGCAGCTAGACTGGTTCAGCTCTACGGAAAAAGAGTCAAGTAGATTATATTGTTAAAAACTAACTTTTCATAATTTTCTTTCTGTCTCATCATAAGTTCATTATGGAGTTTTGTTTGAGGCAGTAACATATGTTTTCAGATCATTTCTCCGGAAAATTTTAGCATTTGTTTAAGCTATTACGTATTTGGGAATTGCAGTTCTGTTCATTATTGTAATTTATTGTATTCCTCTTATATTTAATAAAAATGCTAACGTCATAGGTCACTACCATTACCTTTGATGAACGAAGGAGGACTAAATTATCAACCCCAGCCACGAAATATGTCTTTTGATTAAACTTCTAATATATTGTTAAGTTTTATTAAGTGCTGAATGCAACATAATGCTGGTGGCTAAGTGTCAGCAAGGAATATGATGCCCTTGGGAGCAAAGGTACCTTTACGACAGTAGAGCCTAGGCCCAGAAGTTACCTATCGCAGTATTAACGAATAATGAGCAAAGATTGTACACGTTGACCCTCACTTCTAGAATATATATTACAGTTTTCATTGTCAACGAAAATTATTTAAATTTTTAGACAAATATTTGCAACGAAGGACAACAATGTGAGCAACCATCTGCAGGAGCCATTGTGTTTACCTAACTAGGTAAGGGGTTCCTTAACCAGAGTGTACAATCAAAAGGAATTTTTAAAACTCAACTCTGGCTCGTATCCGTTGACGCGGCTGACGGAGTAGCGTGGGGGACTTCCCAAGACTCCACTTCTTCTTTCGAATGCGAGGGGGGTGACAACCATGTGGATTTGGGAGGCCTCTGGGCTGTTTGTAAATATTGTATGAATGAGCGAGTGAATGATGAATTGTAAATATCGTATGAATGAGAACATTTATCTCAATAACTTATTGTCTAATAAAAAGGCAGATTGTAATTTTTTTTTAAATCTTTTCCAGCTTAACAATAATTACCCCCTTCTTCGTCAGTACGTTGCATTTATTAAACATTTCTATTCTGGACCGGATCCCCCCATACTTAACAATTCTCAAGTATAGCTACATAATTAACTTGCCTGATATAGTTAGGCACACTTTACATAACATATTCTACAGGCACATAAGGGGGTCGATAATGCTTTAAAAACCAGGCACCTTATCGACGGCCACGTTTCTCGACATGGAAGTTTTAAAGGAAGCTGTGGATGCAGGTCTACCGGGGTGTACTAGGAAACTTTATTCTGAGATATGGATTCCCCTGAGAACCGTTCAAAGGAGATGAAGATAAAAACATATAAACGTGCTCCACGCATGTCATAAAATAGAGTAATAAACATTTAATTTAATTTATAGCACTTTTATCGAGCCTGTGCGGGTTATGTCCTTAAAAATAAATTTTTAATCCTTGTTTATTTGCCTCTCTGCTCTGAAGTTTTTTTTAATGCCGTAATTTATTTTTATTTTACTCGCTACTAAAATAATTAATCAACAGCATGTATCTTATAATTCCTATAGCTAATCATTAAAAATTTCAAATATTAAAGTTAATTTTCAAATTTAATCAAATTGAAAAGTTACATAAATATAGTTAATTTAAAAAAATTGGGCTGTTTGGAAAAGCCGACATAGGCCTACGTCAAAAATAATATTTTGACAGCTTACACAAAGTTTACATTTGGATTTAATATTAGTTTGCGCGAAAATATGTCTTTTTTTTCTAGACTTTAAAAAGGTGATTCCGGGTTTGCCATTAAAATCAAAAACACTGATATAAAAACAATTGCACTAGGCCAAATAACGGACGCACCCTGGTAACTATAAACATTACACTTAACGAATTTCTTCAGGGATAACTATGAAAAAGAGCTTAGAAGTATACACCATGTACCAATAGCCAACGGGTACGGTACAGACACTACAATGGGAATCTAAACGAAAAATTGAGTACAGAACGTTACCAAACAATGGTAAAACTAAAAATGGTAAACTATTCCATATTTAAGTAATATTTCTAACAAAAAAAACAGGCATTGGTGTAATAACTGTAAAGTCACTAAAATAATAATAAATAATAATAATAATGCACTAATAATAATTGGTGTCATAAGAGTAAAGTCACTTTACACAACCCGATTTCTCAGACTGTTCAGATTCAGTTGAAATATATAAAATAGAGTTTGGGGAATGCAATAAGTCTTATGTCGGAAGAACAAATAGAAAACTATCTATTTGACAGACAGGGGTGTAAATTATGCACATGTAAAGAATATCTTAAACAAAACATAAACCATTTCTACCAGCATCTACAGGAAGGGCACCATGATTCACCAACTAGAGTTGCCTTACTACACGATACGAATGATAGAAACCTAATTAATAGCCTGTAAAGCCGACACTTGGGTCATCTTTCCTTTTATAAACATGTACATACCTTATCCAACCCACATTACACATTATTTATCTACAATAAACCATTGCTCACAACACTGCATTCTCCAAGGCATCTCAAAAACTCTCTGTCATAAAGCTGGATTCAGAGAAAGACTACCAGTTCTCCCATCTTGCCACTTGATGGTGGTGGGGTCATAATTCCAACAAGTACAACAGGAATATTGATTGCGAGGATAATCCTAGTAAATCTAATACACACTTGTGTCACCTAACAACTAAAGAGAGCCTTCATCAATTCATAAACTATTAACAGTTACTAATGAGTGACGTTATTCAATCTTTGACACTTATGTTGGAGAAGATCACAAACGACTGCTTTAAGCTAAAGAGGATATAGTTATTTTTAGCTGCATGCTGTTGCTATACATGCCCCTGCTAAATAGTATTATTACCTTTTTTACTAATACGCCACTTTAGCAAATATTTTCTACTTACTATACGTACCACTTATACATACCGACTATTAGATGTAGATAACCGAAAAGTATTACCCATTAATTCACAAATCCGAATGTTAGTAACATCAGCTGGTGTTATTCATTCACGAGCAGTACCCTCACTATGCAGTACCAGGACGACTAAATCAAAGAACCACAATAATGAACCAAACAGGTATAATATATGGGCAGTGCTCAGAAATCTGTGGAGCAAATCATAGATTTATACCCATTGTTATTGAAGGATCACTAATAAAAAACTTCACTAAATGAATTAATAATATATCATCAAGTGGCTTAATCAGTTAATTAAACCAAATTATGGTCAAATAATTACCCTTAATGATCTAAGATTTTAGTTTAAAACAAAACATTAAGTTGTCAAGTTAAAAATATTTAAATAAAAATAAACCTTAATACCCCAAATATCTCCCATATGATGAGAAATTCTTTTCCTTATATTTATTATTACTATAATAATTATAATAACTTTCATATATCATAACAAAAATAATAATAACAAAAAAATGAGAATAACAAAAAATGTAAATTACCATATAATGTGAAAATGATAAGTAACTTATTTTTAACATTTTACCCTGCAACCAGAAAATTTTTATCAATAAATTGAATGAGAACAATAATTAGATTAATTATTATACCAATGCCTTACTGAATATCATCCAATCGATTAAGAACAATAATTAATTTAATAATTAATACATTACATAATGAGTTTAATATACTTATAAATAATACAAAAGGAGTAACTATTATGAGCTTAACATTATTTATATTTATTTTAATTAATAATACAATAGGATTATCACGTTATATCTTTACAAGATCTAGTCACTTAACATTTACTATAACAATAGCCCTACCCCTTTGAATTAGATTTATAATATTTGGATCAATTAATCATACAAACCATATATTTGCTCATCTAGTTCCCATAGTAACCCCCATAATGTTAATACCTGTACTATAATGCCCTTGTAATATGCATGAGTCATAGAAGAAGTCATCTGCAGTAGAAATGTAGTAATTAAGAATAAATTACAACCTAGATTTTATAATTTATTTCGCCTCTTTTTATTTATGTGAAACCAAGGAAAAAATGGTTCTGGATCGTGAGTTTTTTCGCGAGTCTCCTACCTCTGAAATACGTTCCCTTGGCATCTTTTACACGAGATGTGTTCCTCGCCTCCTTGTATTACCCTCGCCCTAACTTCATTTCTTACAAAAATGGCCTTCCCTTTATAGCAGCCTCTTTCCTTAAAGTTTTTTTTTTTTTTTTAGCATCATTGAGTTATACTCTTATAATTTTCCTTCCACTATCATATTTTAAGAGAAGAAATGTTAAGTCTGAATTGTCAAGAACATTCTATCCATCCTGCATTCGATCTGGAAAGGATTCTACATAAATATACCTAAATGCATTGGCAGTTGAGCAGTATCAATAAACCGTCCAAGACATAAACTAAAGCAACAGGAAAAGCTGCCTACTAGATTTTTGGAAAATTAAGGAAAAGCTAGAAATACCTGATTTCAGTTTCTCCTACTTCGCAGGGTTTTTTTTTGATACCTGATTCGGAGGTCTCATTAAAACGACTTTACATAATTGATAAGTATAAATCGTTTTCGTGTCTTTTGATAGAATAAGGCTTCACATTCCGTTTTCTGTTTCAAATAGGAATACTATTTTGGATGAATAAATGGAATTTTTTCAGTCAACGTGTGCTCCCCCAATTGGTATCAGATACTGATTGAGAAAAAGTGAATCTAATATCAAGGATGATATAACGTACGCTTGTTCGTAGTCTATTTCATTTAAATACAAAACTTTCGACCATTTTTTTTTTGGTTTCACATAAATAAAAAGGGACGAAATAAATTATAAAATCTAGGTTTTAATTTATTCTAAATTACAACATTTTTACTGCAGATGTCTTCTTCTGTGATTGATGAATATTACTAGAGTATTATAGTACTTCTATGAGTGGTAAGTTAGTTATTCAGACAAAACAATAGTAATATATTTTATTTCTGACCAGCACTACTGTGCTATACCTGAAATGTATAAGTTTCCAAACTTGCATATATATATGAGTTATTTATTAGATTTAATACCCTTATTATTATTTCAGAATGAGGTCCCAGTACCGATTAAAACCATGCGACATTCATACTTTTTTGATATGAGATATGGGTAAGTTTGAATAAAACAACAGGCAGAAAAGTCAGTAAAAAAACTTCTGCCGATAAATAGGTGTGTTGATTATTCAATTGTTCCTTTTTGGTAAATGAATGCTGCCTGCTTGAGTGCCCCTCATTGAGTCGGTCAATACCCATTATTACCTGTAATCGTTAAACAAATACTCATTAATGAAATGTCCAATGGCGCTACCTGAAGGTAAAAACAACATTCCCTCATTAGTAAGGAATTTTCACTCAGCGGGTAACTGTACAAGTGTGCTTGTATGCAATATATTGCAGGGCTTTGGATCCTTCGTTGTTCTCCCTCATTTATCTGCCTGGTGGTGCGTTGCAAGTAGCCTATAATTATCTAAGTAGTTTTAGAAAAAAAAAATGAAAAATAATATGTTCCGGTTTCTTGGGAAGTCAAAGAAACAATAATAGATCAGTCCATCAAGTTCATAAGACATTCGGTTTCTTTCTTAAAAATAAGTGTGGAGGTTGAAGGTAAATACTTATCTTTCAACGAAGCGATCGTGTCGCTAACGTTTGAGATTTTTCAAGTGTAATACGTTCAGCTATATCAAAAGTCATGTTAAAGACGATGTTAAGAAATGTTAAAGGTACTCTAAAACATAAAGTTTTAAGATCTTAAATTATAAATCGTGTATTTATTATCGTCAGTATTGTCAGTGCTCGACGGTTTAGGAGCATAAATACCAGTAGAGATAAAAAAATAATTCTCTTTCTAGCAAGTGTCTCAAAATGTTATTAGGTGTTGGAATAGGTGGGGTTTGAGGGCAATGTAGGATATTAACAGAAAGCGAATTACAGAAAGCTGCAGGGTGGGCAAGAAAATAATGAATGCTGAAGTATAGTGAGAAGGAATATAAATATAAAAAACACTGAATCTCTTGTTCTAGGACTACGAGAGGTTACAGGGGAAGGAGGTGGCTTAAGTGCAACTAACTACTGACCGTCAAGATATGGGGTTTCCAGGATGTTTGTTAGGACAATGGTAATGCCTAAGATTTTACCATTGGACCAGGAAGCACATTATACCACTTCCTTCTCATCATTTTGATTTGAGACAGAACACTGATATTAGGTATGAGTAGAGAACTGGACCTGACAAAACCAGTGTTTAACACTATGACCCCACCACCCCTCCCGCATCGATGGCAACAGACTGTCGGGGAAAAATTAGGATAAGAATTAGTATGTAAGTCAGTTTTAAGGTTGATAAAAAAGGTGAGCCCAATCACCTTATTAGTCAGTTTAGTCTAGTCGCGTAAAATGTATATCATTATGCTTGTTTATTCGATTATATAATTTCTATAAAATAACAAAACCTGTATATAATGTAGCGATGCTACAGGAAGTACAGAATAATTTGTAAATTGATTCACCTGAGGATCTATAATTGTCTGTATGTTTAAAGGGGCTATGAAGAAAAAAAAAAAAAAAAAAAAAAAAAAAAACTGGAGCCCAAAGCAATATTTTTTGCGGCCTGAGTTTTCGCAGCGTTTAATATTTTCTCCCATTTAATACAGATTGTCCAAGGCAATGGACCAATCTAAGACTGGAATGGACCAGAATTTCGGCAAAGGCAGCTAATAAATAAGTGACCAGCGTAAAAACGGCGGGAGCCGCAATGAACGGATTTAGGTTCACCATTAATGTATAAATTAAGAAGAAAAAAAAACGCTAGTTTCCTGTGATACGCCAGAGGAATGATTGAGTAGATTAGATGGGGGTTGATTAGGGTTAGAGACTTCTTGAGTACACTAGAAGAAAAATGGTTAAAATCAGAGAATTTAAGATCAGATTTCAATTTGGAACAAATGATCGAGTGGTCTACTACTATCAGATTTGATATTTCTGTCTGGTTGTCACTAGTGACTTTAACTACTGCGGATCATGTCCAGTGGTCAGGACGGAAACCAAGTTGGAAATGTTTAAGAAATGTATATTCTTCAAGGAAATTGGAGATTTGTTACTGCACAAATCGTTCAAGATGTCAATGGCTAAAGTCTTTAAGTAGCACGTCTTTCAAGAATGTTTGTGGATTGCGGATTTATGACACACAAAGAGGCACTCTGCAAAATAAAAATGAATTAAACTAGATGCTAAATAAGCTATAAAGATATTCTAATCTGTTGTCGGGTGTCATCTGTTTTTATTAACATATGGCGAGGGTGGTGACAACCACGCGGGTTTGGGAGGTCTCTGGGTTATTTGTAAATAGTGTATGAATGAGCGAGTGAATGCTAATCGCAAATTACTTATTGCCCAACAAGGCAGATTGTAATTTTATCACAATAAAGAATGATCGGCATAACTGATTAACATATCATGACAAATGCAAATGTTAGTGGGGAAAAGTAATAGGCAGAATATGAATTATATTATTTTTAAAATGTTAAAGAATTAGCGTAGCTTTCCCTGTCTAATAGTTACAATAAAAAAAAAATAGAAAAAAATCGCAAGAGCTACTGTGATCATCTACTAGTTAACTATAACTGTTAAAAAGTACTACTATAATATTAATCGTAACTGTTGATAATTGATACACATTCTTAATAAGATTTTTATGGCTAGATATCGGTCTCATTAATATGTTTTAAAACAGCAACAAGTTTCTATCAATGTGTAAAAAGCAATGTGTACCATTTTAATTCCATGTACGTGCTCCTTTTAGTTTACACACGTAATGTGAATGTTTATGACATGGATAAATTAATTAGAAATTAGAAAATCGTATTACTAACAAAATATTGAATTTTCTGATTCTTGGATAAATTACTTTCCGAATATGTGTTGTACTCCACTTATGACTTGCTACTATTTTTCCCGCTCCCCTCTTTTTCTACATTTTCCGTTGTTAAAGAAAGTAACCTTGCCTCTCAACCAAATACATATAGTTTAGAGTTTATATAAAAAAGTACGACGAACGTGCCCGAGTATAAATCTGTACGTAAATTAATCTAAAGATGGTCTTCTGGGACTTGTGACGGGCTATCATTAAGGTGGGACCTTTTTGGAGGAGCAATTTATAACCGCACTCAATTTAGTTTATTAGGTCTCATTTGTCTAAAGGGAGCCTGCCTCCCCCGAGAATGAAATTCGATAATGGATAATTTATTTAAGCTATTTTTTGCTACCAGAAGGGGAATCCTTTGGTTTGTATCGATTGCCTCTATGCTCTGTGTGTATGCCCGATATGCGCAGATTTATGAGCGAGTCTGATCCGATGGATTTATGTACCACTCTTGAACCAGTATATCGTGCATGGACAGAATACATATAAATACAAATATGAGAAACCTTTTCTAAATAACGCTGTAGCAATAATAAAACACCACAGCCGAGATTTCGTGATTGTAAAATATTTAATATCCCTGCATTTGATGAATAAGAAGAGGCCCTCGAAAATGGAGTCATACGTTTTGTAAGAAATTATCCAGTAGAAATATGAAAATTAGTTTTTCTCAAAACAAAATATGTTAAATCGGTTCAAAGATCAAGGGTTCCACAAATGTTCAAAGTTTGAAAAAACTCTCCCCTGCTTTAATTAGCTTGACTTTAACTTTTGAGGTTTTTTGTGGTAAATGACTGTAATTAAACAGTGTTAATAGTTCAATTCTATTATTTAGTAGTCAATGAAATGAAACGTGAGCTTCTCATCAGGATGTTTTTTGTCTTCATTTGATAATCTAACAACGCTTCTATTTAAGAAGAAATAATATGAAGTTGCTTCTCAACAAAAATCCCATGTCTGTAGCAAAAAAAAATGTTTCGTCTTTATGACGAGGAAACCGTTTTGATTGAAGACAAAGATCGGATACACCTTTTAGGAAACACGGAGCTCCAATTAAAACCTTTAAGTGAATGTGAAGGATCCTTATTTATTTTAAATTCAAATGTAAAGAGAATTTTCCCTTTGAAGTTCTAGAGGGGTAAACGCTTCTTTATGGGTTAAGAATTTTATCAATGATATATAATTAGTAAAGTATTTTTAAAACTCTTTTAACAAGAACCGTCAGGGCCTAAACGCTACATGACCATAACCGTATAACATATAACGATAACCAGACTCACGCCTATCGTGATTTGGTCATGAGTAGCCTAGCGGTAACCAAAGTAATCAAAGGTCACGGTTTTGGATTAAAACTCAGAATAAGTTTAAATGTGTGCGGTATTTTTTCTTCCCGGAAATGATTGTATTATGAGTCCTGCCCCTGCCTCGAGTGACTACATTCCTAATCAGAATCCCTTTCCTGGTCATATAATTATTTATACTGAATGAATGAGGGAGGGTCTTGTTAAAGTTGGAAAGATTTATTTTTCTCAAAGCGATTTGGCCAAGTTAATAAAAAAAGAAAAAAGCTTACCACAAACTACGTCCAAACCTTGAAGCATGGCAGAAAATATTTCAAAAAACTTTTTTTTGGAGAGAGTTCCGTAATGGTCACCAAGTAGATGGATATTTTTCAGATTCTTCTAAAATTAATTTTGACAAATGTTCCAACTCTATTGACCCTCTTCTGTCAGACGTGTAACAGCTGGCTCCGTTTCCCTGCTCAAAATTAGTTTTAAATTAAATACTGTCTTTTAGTAATTGGAAATCCGGCCTGGTGCCGTGTCCGGGGCACTGAGTCGGCCTAATGAATCAAACTGGTTAAAAATTGAAATTCACTTCATTTCTTACTTTATTTTAGAAAAACAAAAATGAAGATATTATTCCATTTCCAAAACTTGATTCAGAGATGCCATCACATCAAGTTTTTATAAGTGCAATACAAAATATATATATAAATCCGTAGTAGAAAATAATTTGGATTTGTTAATGCATTTAAATTTAAAGCACACAATAACCAATTCTACTCGCTAGCGAGACATCAATAAATACGTACAGAATAATACAGTAACTATTAGTAAATGAGTAAATTATTATTGGTCATTAATTTAACTAATGGGTCAAACTAATAAATAACTAATTACATAGGAATAACAAAAGGGCATACATGATTAATAAAGATTCTTTACAAAATAAGAGTTTAAATAATTTACTTGCATAGAATCCATGGATCCTGACTTTCAGACTTAACAATTTAATGGAACTACTACCTGCTGAAAGCACATATATTACATAAATTTAAAGAAGAAATATTATTATACCAGACAAAATACTTACTATTGGTGAAATTTTTTGAACAACTTAGTCCCGTTATTGCAGCAGCAGTGTGCAGACGAGTCTTTATTAATAACCCAGTGTTAAGTTTTATTTTAATTTAAACAAATCCAGTTTTGTTTATTTCTTAAATTTAGTTTTAATTGAACAAATTTACAGTTTCGTTAATAATCGTACACAGATCATGGGTATTTATAAAATATACCGGATGGAGGAAAAATCTATTAACGCTGCGATAAAACCACCATTATCCCTTGTAATTCTTGTAAAGCTAACCAAAAATAAACCACACAAAGACAACTGTTCTAATGTTGTCATTATGTTGGCAAAATATCATTCAAATAAAACCATGACTCAATGTATTATCATACTTGCCAAGAATTCAATCATGTTACGGGACTGATGTGAAAAAAACCGAAATGTATGTAATTTCGAAATTGAAAGAACATATTTCAAAAGATTGCCCCAACATCTTAGACGAAGGGTTCACGCCTAAATGTAGTAATTGCTCTAAAAAACATTTCTTGAGCTCCACACAGTTCACTAAGTATAGATGAAATCTGGAACTGCATCTAAGTTAAAGAAAATCAACTTTAAAAGCCACAGAAAACACTGAACAAATCCGGCCAAGAATTTCCAACTCTCCCGAAACCAAAAAATCACAATAGACACAAAACACCATCTAAATAAAAATATTTACAGCTTCTTTAAAGTAGGTAAGATTGTTACTAATTTTTAAAAAATATTGTCACAGTTAAATAATGCCGATGACGGAATGTTAAAAGTTTTTATTATTATAGAAGGATTTCTCTCTTTTATTGATTAATGCTCATTATATTATTTATAAGTACTTGTATATTATGGATGTATGAAAACCAATGGATTTACTCAAGCACTTAGACTCATTAAATCCTAACTGCAATAACCACACCGCAAAATCACTATTAGCGCATTTCATAAAACGAATTTTCTCTCCCATGGGGTTTTAAAGCCGAATTGAGCGATATCTTTAGAAACAAACAAACAGTCTAAAATCCCCGAGTTCTATAATCATAAACAAACCAGCTCCTCATATTTATTTTATTTTTACGCTTTTTCACTAGTATTTTTTATTACAGAACTGATATTAACGGTAAATATAGAAAAAACGTAGGTATGAAAAACCCAAACCATTCGAGGTAACGCTAGAATAGTGCCTTGGGAGTGGGGAAGCTTCTAAGTAGAATGTGTATACATACGAGTATATATGTATATTGTACGAATGTAAGAATGAATGAATTGTTCTCACTTCCCAATTAATAATGCTGCTAATTGTAAATTTTCAGAACTTATAATAATGAAATAAAAATGAGTGCTAAAAGATTACTGTGTTATTTTTTTTTTGAGACTGCAAATGTGGCCTTTTATGCAAGTGGTAATCTATTAGAACTTTAAATCTTAAATAATTGATGAACAGGTTGTTGTGGCCACCTCTTGATTATAAATAATTATAACTCTCTTCTCGACCAGATCATATCATATCTATCATTTTTTCCATATGTTTAATAAATTAAGCTTATGACGCCAGTCGGAGAGTGGGGGGATAAGTAGTGGGGATACAGTCGTAGGTGGGGAGTTATCCCAAATTTATTTATTTATTTTTGTCATTACTATTTTTGCCGCTCGCCGGACGGGGTTGTAGCGATCCTCGCCCGCGGCGGGCGTCTCCTCGCCACTTGGAGGATACCCAGGTATTCTGAGCCCCCTAGTGACGACCCGACACAGGTACAACTTAACACAGGTACACAGGTATCGTACAACTTAATCCCATTCTCTCGTTCCATTTTTATGTCAACTAAAAACTAGCAGGGCATTCCAAGGTGTAACGGTATGTATTAAGAAATTTCAGATCGATTGAATAAGTTTCACGATCGCTGAAAGACGATAGCCCCGAACCTGAATAGAACTTTAGTGGGTCAACTCATTAACTGACACATTGATTTAAGAAAACCTTCTTAGATTCGGCTGGTACAAAATACAGGGTTTCGATTATTGACTTTATAATTCATTCATAGATAGATAATTTCCTTTATTGTGCAATAATTACAATCTGCCTTTTATAAGGCAATAAGTAATTAAGATATATTAAGATTAATATTATATCATAATATTATATATATATATTAATATATAATTAATTAAGATATCACTGTTGTACAAGCAGAATTTTTTTTAACAGGATATTTGTTGTCACAAAAAAAATGTATAAGGTATTGTTGAGATCTCTTAGAAACCAAATTAGATAATAGCAACCGTCTGAACATTTTTAGAAACAAAATTACATACCGCAATGATGTCTCTTCATCAACTTTTTTTTCCTCATCTGCTTTTTTAGCCACAGATTGAGCAAACACTGACCTAAAAATTATTTATATTATTTAGAGAATGTATAAGAAGATCAAGAAGACGTCCATCTAATCTGCAATGGGGAGGTATTGGAAGTGGTGCCGGAGTTTACCTACCTAGGGACCGTTATAAGTTCTTCTGGTAAGATTGACCCAGAGATATCCCATAGAATTGCTAAAGCCAATCAAGTTTACTACCAGATCTCCAATAGTATAATCGGACACCGAGAAGTAGGTATGGAGACTAAAAGGCACATATACAAATCGGTTTATCTCCCGACCCTTACATATGGAAGTGAAAGCTGGATAATGCTTGATAACCAAGCCAGCCGCATTACTGCAGCAGAAATGAAGTTTCTGAGGAGAGCGGTTGGGAAGACAAGAAGGGATTGCATCAGAAATAAGAGAACAGTTTGAGGTGACAGAACTAAAGACCACACTTGAATCCCGACAGCTGAAGTGGTTTGACTACGTGTGCCGCATGGGAGATGAAAGAGAACCAAAGAAAGTTCTAGAAGCCCGACCATCTGGGAAAAGACCGAGAGGACGTCCCAGAATTTCCTAACAGGAGAACATCCAGAGGATTGGAGGGAAAAAAGGCAAAACACTCCAGCAGATGAAGCAGCTATGTAGGGAACGAGGGAGATGGCTCCAATTTATCGAGGCTCCTCTACGCTGATAGCAAGGCACAAGAGGAAGACTAATTTAATTTAATTTAAAATAATCATGTTCTTCCATATAAAATGACAGTTTTGAGTTAAATGTGTAAAATAATGATCCATCTGACAGCTAACCTACAAAATGACTTTTATTATTCAAATAAAAAAAAAAAAAAAAAAACTCATGGTGTCTGGTGGAATAGATAATAATAAGTTTTACACATGAAATGGTTTTTAAAAAAACTCGTCTAATTAATTATTTTGAGCTTCATACATGTTTTCTATATCTATAGGATCAAATATGAGGCGTCAGTAGTTGACACCTTTAAAATTCAAATTCAAATTCAAACGAATCAGCATGTTTTAACGTTATGTAAAATTTGAGGTTCAATTAGTCACGTTTTGACCATCTCCTTCACGCAATGTTCTAACACTCTGATGAATTATTTTTCTTTTTGCCTAACCTGCCTGGCCTGATGCTCTCTCAATTGGGGCCCCTTCCACTCACTTTAACCAGGGACCTCTCCCGAGTGACTCACAAAGAGACTCCTAATGGCCGATGAATATTTCATAAGAAAGGCGAACCCCCTCGTTATCTGACCGCTATTCAGATATGAAGTCACTTAACCCCTCACGCGCAGGGCTCCCGGAGACCCGGATACCAGGGGCACAGTTTTAGGGGGGCTCTCGTTTATCCGGCTCCGTAGGGGGCTTATCGGGCCCCATCGCCTCGGCCGTGTGAGCACTTAAACCCTGCCTTGCGAAGGGGTAAAAAAAAAACAGGCCGAAACAGCTCTCGAAGTGTGCTTGATGAAAAATATATAAAGGACTCAGCCGAGAGAGGGCAAACAAAATCTACAAAAGAATCGCTGCCGTAAAACCGGCTGAAGATACAGGCCCTACTTTATTCATATAGTGCCTATAACCCCCTTAAAGATTCCAGCCCTTTCCACTCTATAAAACTTCCCTTCACTTATTAAAGTTAGCCGGGGAATTAGCATAAGACCTGCATCCGGCTGGATATAAATTGCGGAAATAAAGATACAAATCCTCTATAAAATTTAGAACGTAGCAGACCTATCTCGAGCTATCAGTACACTTGCAGGTCAGCGTATAAATTGCACGAGTTTTAAGGCTGTTTTAACACCGAGAAATATGTTTACGATATTCAGGGGCTTGAACATCAAAAGTTTTATTAAGTCAAATATCACAAAGACAGTTTATAAAATCGAGCTATTAGTTACGGGGCTGAGTGTACATCGTGAATCAAATCACTGTCTTTATGCTTCTCTCGCAATTGCACACTTCAACTCAACTTATCATAAGTCGTTATAAAAATATCAGTTGAGTTTTTATATTTCTTGTTTCCTTTCTTGTTCTTTCCTGTGACGTCTCTTTCTTTCTTTGTCTCTTGTCTTCAATAATTCAAAAATTCTAAGACCATGCATAATGATTTCGATGGACTTTTGATACAACAGATGATTAGCTCAGCCAGTGCGTAGATATGATACATAAGAAGGTAATGAGAGCTGTAATCATGACAGAATTCCTCCCAACACGAAGGATGAGAGAAATCAAAAGCGTTGTTTGGGTCTCACTGAGTCCTTCCGGAGCGCATCTACTCCCTCCCACCAGGTAATTATCATGAGAGTATTCTTCTTAAACCTCAAACTTTATTTTGCATCAAATCCTGAAACTCAAAATTCTGTTTCAATTCCACTTGATAAGCTATAATACTTGATAGCATTTAAATATAACCTATGCCCAAATGATTCTAGAAATAATAGTTGTATCTAATAAATAACTAGTGACAACAAATGCCCTGTTATAACAGTACATAACAATATACCACACTGTTTTATTGTTGACTACCGGACGGTTTGTTATTTTGTTAATTACAGATTCATTATTTAAGTATCGCGTTATTGTTTTTTTTTTAGTAGTTTTGTTGTATGATTGTTTTATGTTTTCTTTCATTCGTGACAGTGTACTGCCATATCATTTAAACACTATAAATACCTTTGACTTGTCTTACCATATAGTGATATGGAAGCTGCAATTCTATAAAAAGGTAAAAAAACAACAAAAAAACCTTCCTCTTTTTCATTTTTTTGTAATTCATAATTGAAATACTTAATAATTGGGAAACGTTGATGATTCAATTTAAATCAAAATCTAAATAGAAATAAATTGAAGAATTAATTATCTACCGAGGACATAGTCTAAGTAACTCCATTTAAAGAATTCAATTTGCACGTGTACGTAGGAGTTCAAAGAACAGGAAAAAACTTTTAGCTACGGACGGGTGAGTGTTGCCTTAAAGACATCGGGAACGGTTGTATTAACTCTAAAACTACCAAGAAAGATAAATTCTATGTATAGGATGTCCCAGAATTAACGCGAGATTGAATTTAAATAGAAAACACAGTTTTTAGTATTTTTGTTGTTATTTTTTTATTGCATTATAAAGTAAATAGGATAAGGTTATTTATGGAATAACACATCGAGCAAATGTCCTCCACGACTTTGCTGGCACATAGCACTCTTTTTTCGAAATTTTCCATGAACATTTGGCATAAATGTGGTTGAACTTCATTGATGCAGCGTTGAATTTCCTTTTTTAATGCCAGAGTGGATGTGGGCTTGTTGACATACACCTTTGACTTCAAATAACCCCATAAAAAGAAATCTAAAGGTGTTAAATCACACGATCTAGGGGGCAAATTCTGATCACCGAAACGAGAGAGTACACGACCTAGAAATGTCTCATGCAGTATTTGAATTGTTTCATGGGCTGTATGGCATGTGGCACCATCTTGTTGAAACCAAATATTGGCCACATCAATATCATCCAATTTCGGCACAAAGAACTGTGTTTACGACGCCGAATTGATGTTCCTGAATTTTCAACAACACTCTCATGCACTGCTTCGATATTGACATTTGAACGGCTTGTTTTTGGACGACCAGTGTGGTAGTGTCTCCAACTGGTCCAGTCTCCCTAAATTTTACAATTAATCTCTTCACAGTTGATGAAGTCAAAACACTATTCCGACCATATTTTGTATGAAATTTTCGAACTGCGGCCGCGAAACTTTCATTATTTTTGAGATAATGTTCAACAATAAAGACACGTTGTTCTATCGTGTAACGCTCCATTTTTACTAACCCTAAACTGTCAGCTGTCAAATTGTTGTTTTTTTTAGGGTTGCCAGTACTTTACTGCACAAATGGTGGCCAATTCAAATCTTGCGTTAATTCTGGGACACCCTTTATAAACACAGTGGAATTATTATGCAAACGTTACGAAGATTAGGAGTTACCTTGCATCAGCAATTTACCAAGGATAATTTATTTATAACTTATTATTCACTTTATCACGTTATGTATTGTTGATGGGTTCAACAAATTTTTTTGGTACAATGATAAAAATAAAATTCGAGGTCACTGACAATCTAAGACTCTGAGACGAGCCTAGTTGCACTACCTGAAAATTCTCAGCTAGACAACTTAAGTATTTGCTGAAATATAAGTGAAAAGTTGACTTCAATGGAGACCGAGTTGAAGGAAAACGGATGAATGGACAGGACACAAAAGCAGTGAGCTAGGTCCAGCGAGAGGGATGAGATGATAAGGGAACCTGAGGCTAGAGCGAGCAAGGGCTTTTCTTATGGAAGGGCTTTGTGGCAGACCGCTAACGATAAACTATCCACTAATCGCTGGGTCACCGCCCGGCTTTGTATCTGCTCCACTGAGTAGCAGGCCATCCAAGGTGTGGGATATTCAGAACCCTCAATAAAGTGACTCTTCAAACGAAAAAAATAGGGTTGGATAATGCAGTCGCAGGATTAAACGTTAAGTGAACGGAAACTTTATCTTAAAAAGCCACAATGATATCATGAGCCACATTTCTTTCTTTATCTTTTTTTTTTCTTTTACATAATTAGAAAAAAGAGAATGTTATCTGCTGTGAGAAAAAACACTAAGGAACTGTGTTTTTATTTACTGCGCAGCGGGACATTGGTTAAGGCTGGCCCTCCAGAAAATATCACAGAGTTTATTCATAATGCCATTAAGTGTCTTGATCGAAAAAATAGAATTATACATTCGACATACAGACATCATTCATTTCTAACAGCTAGCAAAGTAGTCTGCAATAAGAAATATATATATCTATACACAAAGGCATCAGTATACATTAAATGTGTACATATCGTATGAAAATGTTTAAATTAACGAAATATCTTTACTTTCATGAGTGAAGCTTAACCTATGAACCGCACAAAGGTCAAATATGAAAAATGTAGAGCCGTGAAAATATACCAGAATAGTCGCTGGGCTTAAATATTATTCGGGGAGGTTTGGTGGGTAGATTCGTCAGCGCACCTAATTTTAATTACGTAACGCTTATTATGTAATTGATAATTGTTAACTCTGTATTTCGGACACGTATTCTCTCGAACGGGTTTAAGGTAACAACTTGGATGCAGTGGGTGCAATGTGTGAAGTGAATGATGTTAGAGTCATATTACTGCTTGTTGTCGCAGTTTATTATATGGCTCCTTTTAATTTTCTTTATTATTATAGGTCAGTCCTGTAGTGTTTACAGTGAAAATTGTAGACGGTTTTCACAAGACAAAAACTTAGTTTTTTCTCTTTGTTTCAGCTGTATCCTAATATGTTTTGTTTTTTATTGTCCTAAATATTTTATGAGGTTTTTAGTACTCTAAGTGATGTTGCTACATCAAATCGAGCTTTCTTATGAATTTGTGTCCCTTCATCTCGAACAGGGACCCTTCACAAAAACTTTCAGCAAGATATTATATATATTACTGTAGTAATGAAATTCCATTAACGTCATCATACTTTTAATCAGAACGTTATAATTCTAGATTTTTAGATTAGGTAATCTAAAAGGTATTCATTAATGAGACATTTTCGTATCACTTACTTGTTCTGTCAAACGTTTTTAATTTTCAAAGTTATACTTAAGCCAATCAGGATATACGGAATAGAGCTATGGGGGCAGCAAAAAAGTCGAACATCAAGCGTATTCAATACTTTCAATCAAAAGTCCTGAGAACAATAGTAAATGCCCCTTATTACGTCAGCAACAAAACGATCTTAACATACCTTACATTTTCGAACTCATCCCTACCAGGTTCATGAAATTACATGGTAACCTATCCAACCACCCTAATCCCCTAGCACAGCCATTGCAGTGCGCCACTCATCCCGATAATCCTTCTCGGAGACTGCAACAGCAGTGGCCTCGTGACCTGCTATAAATGCGTAACAGTGGGAGTCCTGCCAATGTCCAGCTTCTCCAATCATGCTCTCTCGCACTCTATGTCAGTCTCCAATGGTTCGTATCCGGTGACGCGGCTGACGGAGGAGCGTAGGGAACTTCCCAAGACTTCGCTTCCTCTTTCGCATGCAAAGGTGGTGACAACCATGTGGCTTTGGGAGGTCTCTGACCTATTTGCAAATAGTGTATGAATGAGCGAGTGAATGAAAATTGTAAAAATGGTATGAATGAAAACACCTTTCACAATTAGTTATTGCCCAATGAGGCAGATTGTAATTTTATCATAATATAGTTGTTTTTATAAAAAATAAGTTTTTAAGTATGACCTTTATGATTCGAGTATCTCGGCAAATTATAGAAGAGTATACATAACAAAATTATAGGTTTTCTGGTTTCGGAAAAGAAAGCTATCTCTAGAAAGTATCAAGGCTCTACAGTGATATAGCATAATATGAAAGGGTATGATTTTTTGATATCTGACATCGAAAAACGAATGCATCTGAACGGTGCGCCATCATCCGGCATCTAATGACATGCTAGTCATTCCTATGCGGCGACAAATCCGTAATTGGCGACCAAGCTCCCTGCTGTGTAAGCAATGAGACCTGTTTGCAAACCATTTACCTCTTGTCGGGCAACAAGGAAAGAGCAATTTCCTCTTTCTCTCTCTCTCTCTCTCCTTTTTTATAAAAACGTTGCTAAAAGCTTCTAAAGGGAACAAAATGGAGCAGAAATAATGGATTTCCTAACTGTATTGTTGTAGCCTTTAATTCAGTTTGTAGTTTGTAAAACGGTTTACAATACGTTCTAAAAAAAAAAAAAACTTAAAAAATCGACTACGTCATCGTAATCAACAGCTAATACTTCAATTGGCAGTCATCAGCGCACGCCTGTCAGAAATGGACTTGTTTTTTTAACCAGCAGTGGGATTTGAAATGAAAATATAAACTTTATCAAAGGGCGTGAGTAGAAAGTGCCTTTCACTACCATCAGAATATATGTTTGTGGTCATAAAACCATTCCATATATAAAGAGACCGAAAGGATAAAATGGTAAGGACGAAGGATCAGTACTGTATAAAAGAAAAATAACTTATGGGTAAAGACCTGTGGTTATTGAAAATCAGAGATAATACTAAATGAATAGTTAATAGGCCTCATAAATAAAAGAAATTTTAATAACGAATCTAATAAAATTTAAATAACACCAATGAATAGATATTATTCATAAGCATACGCGACATGTATTCATTTATAAATAATTGATGGAGACCGCTTTATCGAATAAAGTTGGTTTTTAATTTACTCAGCTTACAAAGCGCAAGTACAAAAATTTTATAGATATACAGTAAAATATTTCATTGTACTATTCACACATTTTTTTTTTTCTAAACCCCTTTAATTGATTATAACATTTTTAAAAATTTACGAATTTCTCCTCTTTCTGCGATGCACTGATGCATTCGAAGGAGGTTGGGTTACAAAACAATAACAGATTGACATGAAAATTACAATGCAATGTATAAATACTAGGTGATGGGGCTCACCTTCTGTTCACAATTTAGGAGAAAAACTTACTAACTAAAACCTAAAACTAGAACCTAAGACTATAGCGTTTATGCCACGACAGCGTCCTGCCATCGATGGGGGAACGGAGCGGGGGTTATTGTGTTAAACACCGGGTTTGTCAGGTATTGCAGGGTCGAAAAATTTTATATATAAGTATATTGATAAATAAAGTTCTCTTACAGTTTCCGAACACAATTCACATCTGTTAAATAGTAAATATTTCACGTTTCAAAACTAAAATAATTATTTAACTTTAAATTTAATACTGATATGGTTGACAAATGAAAACTGGTGAAAGAAAAAAAAAGTTGTTGATTCGCAATGGCATAAACAGCAGCGGAGTTTTCTTTGTGTGGGCTGTTCCCCATTACAAATATTGAACCCCTATCCATTTGAACTGTCAGTTGTCGTACTGCCCGTTTAATCTAAAGCCTGCCGCGTTATAAGGCTCAGTTTCACGTTACGTCCTCACCAACTGCAATATGTTCCCTAGAAAAAGGTCAATATTCAGAGCGCGATATGGATAGTAGCCATTCCTTAGACAATTGTTGAATTAAACGAGATTTGTTTAATGAAATAGACATTCATTTTTTTTTTTATATCACAAAGACATTAAACATTTGCTCAGTGATTTATGAAAACAAGTTGTTGACGTCAGATCATCCCATCTTAGTATTATAACAATAGAAAGTGTACGATAGCCTGTGTACATGGGAGGGTGGTTGGCCCCTACCATCTAATCCCCTTATCTTCTTGTTTGTTCCGAGCTGCACCAGCTAACTATGCCCCTGTGTGTGTTTATATGTTGTTTATCTTACATGTCTGTCCGTCGGTGGGTTATCTTACATTTTCGCCAGTGTGGTGTCCTTACATTATTGAGAAATCTACCTTCCTACGGTATGTGAATATATGACTTATTCAAACTAGTTACTATCTCCTAGAACCCTAGAGAATGACAACCTAGTTGAAACGTTTCTGCAATGGATAAAAAAAAACACAGATTTTTATTTCATCATGTTTAGGAAGTTTAATGAAGCTATTTAGTGTTCGTTTTCCTTACCAATAGAGTGTTAAGGGTTCATTATCAATCTAGAAGAACATTTTATATTCATATGCTGATATTTTTACAAAATGACTACGAGGGAGAAACATAATTAACATAAATTATTTATAACCTAGGGACCCATTATCATTTATCACAGCATCTGAAATTACTTTGTTTATTAAAATAACATTTAAACAAAACAGTGAAAAACTATAAAGTTGCACATTCATTAAAATAAGATTCTATAACAGTTAAAGATTACATGAAGATAAAATCACAAAAATAAACTCCCAACGTCAAAATCATGCCAAAGAAGTGACTAAGGCAGATAAAGACACTCAGGTGTAGTACCTTGTAAAAATAGTGTTTCTAATTGTTGTGGCCACCTCTTAATTATGAATAATTATAAGTTCCCTTCTTCTGGTATCAGACCTTGTATCTATGTCATCAAATGAATATCAGAAAATATGTATCTATGTTTCAATATGTTTAATAAAGGTTATGACGTCAGTGAGAGTGGGGGTTGAGCTAGTGGGGGAAGCAGACACAGGTGGGGACCCATCCCCACCACTGCTGGCCGGCTATATTAGCAGCAGCATTAGACCGAATTAGCATAACGAACATGACCTTCACTTGGAACACTACTCTCTCCTCTCTCTCTCTCTCTGCACTGGCGCTTGCTGCTCTACTCAAAACCATGATCTTCTCATTCAACTACCTCTGCATCTCTCTCTCCCCACCTCGCTATGTTTTAGTCCGGCGTCGTCAGACCCCACACCTTCCTAGTGGGAATCTCTGCCTTCGTCTTGCTAAAGCTAGCACCTCCTTGGGAGAGACCTCTCCTTCGCGGACGACGGTTGCCGTGGCCCTACAAACTTACAAGTAGCGTCTCCCACGGCAATCCTGTCTGCTTCTCTCCGGTTCACACTCGCCTTTGGGATCCGGACGGTTTCGCCTACCCTTAGACACCGAGTGTGAATTCGAGGTCATTCCAAGACCACATAAACTACCTATAAACCTACCCTGTTCCTCTTCTCCTGAACATAGTGCTTTTTCGGGGTACATACCTTCTAAAGATCTTATGGAGTCAGATCAAAACGAATTAGGCTCCCCGCCAACCAGGCCGGAAGCCAGGGTGAAAGACCACATGTCCGCCACCTTATCTCTTTCTTGGCGCTCGCTGGACGGTGGCTAAGAGGTTGTAGCGACTCTAGCCCGCGGCGGGCGTCTCCTCCCCACTATGGGGATACTCAGTTATCTGAGCCCGACACTAATAATTTGAAATATATTAGATAGAAAACATAATAAGATTCAAATACGGTACAATCAAGGTAATTCGTACCTTGTTAATTCATAAATCCCAATTATGCGTGATAAACAGCTGGCCCTTTGGAAAAATCGCGTTTATTAGTAAAAAAACAACAACAAGCAATGCATTTCGGTAATTCGTAATGATTTTTGTACCCAAGATCACTTAAACGTCTAAGTCCCTGTTGGCAGTCTTGCTTATTCGAAAAAAAAACAAAAACCTTCGTCTTTCCACCCTTCAATTATCTTAATCACGTTTTCTTTCACGTTTAATTTTGATTCAATATCCTTTATTTTTACTTCTGTTCACTGGGGTTTCACCATAAGCATAAACCGTACCCATAAGTGTCTGTCCGTTTGTGTAAATAAGGAGATTATAAAAGCTGTTGCCGATAGAGAGAAAAAAAGCAATATGTTAAAACGCTTTAATATTCCTCCATCTACACTGACGTTGATTTTAAAAAGTATGTAGGTCCGTCAGTCATGTGGTGTAGTATTATGCGTTGAGTGGCCTTATATAAGTAAATTATAGACAGTTGATTTTGAAGCCTGATCCCAGAATTGAACTCTATATGTCTACTATATAATGTATTGGTTTTAAAAATACAGTTGTTTATTGTCAGTTACAGACAACTTCGTAGCAGCAATTCGCGAGTTTCTGTGACTTTAATTGCAACAAGTCTAAATCCCCACGTGCTAGGGTAGAGCGAACCAACCTCCAACTTCAATAAATGCATAATCGTAGGTGGGATGGCCCTTTAAGTAAGGGTAAGAGCACTTAGTTCCCATGAGTGATGGTGACGTCGATTGGACGTCAACTACTTCCCCTGACACTCTTTCTTTGCCAACGGCTCACTTTTACTATATAACTGCCAGTGCTCATATGTATTAGTTCTATCTAATCCTTAGGCTAAATGGTACAATGACTTTTAAGGGTTTCGTAGTTTGCTAAAAATATATAAATAAAATAAACAATTACATTTTCTAGGTTTGGAAATCAATGCCGTCCCTACACAAGGATCAGACCATCTTAAGTTCAGCATAGGTTGTAGTGGTGGAGCGTGTGCTATTTAAAATGTTTGCTAAAGAAAACACGTATGAAGAAAAACGAACCATTGATGTTATTTAAAACCTAAACTATAGCTTCCCTTTCAGGCAAATCACCTCGTCGTATATCTTAGGTTAATATTTCCGGTCATTGATCTGATAATCCTCAGTTAGCCCAGCAGGCATGAACATTTCCATGGATAATACCGCACAGAATAAGGATATGAAAAGTACTGCCAAGTGTTAGTAGTTAATTAATTAATTCCCAATATAATAAATATTTTGCTCCTATTATATTATAGTGGGCCTTTATATAAATATCCCAACGTCCTAATTTATGTTTAATTACGATAAATCGTTAAAAATGGCATTAAACTCGTGATCGCTACTTTAGGTCTATCGTAGTTGCTTAAGCATTAGTCTCAATTCATGTCAGACGATAGTAAAAATATTTTTTTTCTAATCTCTGAAAAGTAAATAATTGCATTTGTTTCTCAGATTACTACGGGATTCCCCAATCGATTGAAAATGTTTATCGGGCACAAAAAAAACTTTAATTCTATCGACTGAGAAAGATGATGGTGACCTGACAACATGGCCTCTTGTACATACAGACTTAGCCCTAAATGAACCAATGTACAAACAAGTGACGGTAAAAACAAATGGTTGTTCGTTTTGCCACTAAGAACTTTTGACAAGGTAACACCCCAGGTAATTAACACCCTAAGGACTAATTGGAAGTTATCAAGAAAGTAGTAAGGAGCTAAGAGGGGATGTGTGAGGGCCGATCGGGGGTTTAACTCCCCCCAATCTCCCCCCTCGTTTTTAATCCGGATCAGTATCAAGGTTTCATTATTGCTCAGTCTCACTTAATTCCCTACCGTGGGGTCATGGGCTGTTTGCGCACCATCGCCTCATCCAATTAGCCTTCGTCATCCAAATATCCTATCAACGCTCATCCTGCTTGTTTATTCAATGCATATGGAGGAAAAAAATTAATTTGAAAATCATTCAGTGCGCGTTTACCTTTCGGAGAATAAATCGAAAACCGAGGCGTAAGGTTGATAAAAGGGCGCATAAAGATGAACTGTATGTACAGAAATGGTATTTTGAAATTCTTTTTCTAAATCTGTCAATAAATCATGTACCACTAATTAATTCTTTCTTAGTAACTACAATATTTTAGAATGAGTCAAATTTTTAATTTCACACAAAAAAATTAACCTTCTTTTTTTAGGGAGGGGGGGGGTATTCCATGGAAAACATGTTTTGGCCAGGAACAGGCCTGAGCCAAACTCATTCGTAAAACAGGCCAAGTCTTGTAGGCAGGACACGTATTCTCTTTTAAAGGACTGATCGAAGGATCAGCCAATCTTCCATACAGCACCACAGTCCATAGCGTTTTATATAGTTCCAAGACTTCACATACCTGGGTACAGTAATAGCGGATCTGGGAAGGTGGACACAGATATATCTAACAGGATTAACAAGGCTAATGCAGTTTACTACCAGATATGTAACACTGTGGTAGGGAAGAGAGAAGTAGGCAAAGATGTGAAGCTACACATCTTCAAGACAGTATATCTGCCCATACTTGTGTATGCAGCTGAGAGTTGGATATTAACAGACCAACAGGAGAGCAGAATCACCGGTGCCAAGGGGAGACCGAGTTCGCAATGAAAGGATTCGTCAGGAACTGCAGATAGCCCCATGAAGAGCTTCTAGAAACTCGCCAGATAAAGTGGTTCGGCCATTTTATCAGGATGGACGACCACAGAGATCCTCTGAAGACCATGGAATATGTCCCAGATGGCAGAAGACCTAGGGGTCGCCCTACGATGTCCTATCTCAGCTACATTGAACGACTCTGTAAGACGAGGGGGAAGGACCTCGGACAGGCGAGGAGCCTAGCTGGAAATAGAGAAGAATGAAATTCCTGGCTGGATGCTCCTCTACGCTGATAGGAACTAAAGAGGGAAGCTAAAGAAGAAAAAGAAAAATTCAAAATCTTCCTAAGTCCTCAGAACCAACCGTGCTCTGTTGGGACCGGAAGTGCCATCCAACGCCACGAGTAATGGACCCCAAAAAGCGAAGGACCCGGACCTTTTAAATTCTCTTACCAACAAAAGGAGGAAAATCATTTTAATAATGATAAATTAAAATAAACTTAAACAAGTCGAATTTTTACACAGCTTTGATAATGGCTAAATGTTGGATTGATATACCCTGTTAAATACTTAAATACAGAGACCGACTACAATTCGCATATCGCCTGCTGGTGCTCATTGAAGAGAATAAGCTGGAACAAGAGGAGTTGAAGTAGACGTGGCTGAGTGGCCGGTTGGCCGCAAGCTGGGTTCAAATTGAAAAACCACTGGCCGCGGTCCAACTGTTCTTCTTCACCGTAGAGCTGTGTAGCCACTGTAGGCTTTTAGCGAGGACTTATTCAAAGCAGCCACCGGCAAGTCTCTCCCCTATCCTCTTTTATTTATGGCTGAGTCTCCTCTTTCCTTATTCCTTCCTGTTGCCCCTCTGCTTTTTATTGCTTCTAAAAGATGAACTGAGTGAAAATACTCCTGGCTTTATAAACTAATTTTTAACAATCTATACCATAAATGAAATCAATATAAAACTTAATTTGCGTGCTTTTTTCTTACAAATTCACATAGAATTAGTGATATGCTCGGCAATCCTTGCCATGTCATCTGTTAAAGGTAAATTTAAGTGCTAAGTGATATTTTTAAAATAATGTCGAATAGTAGGGAAAATTATTAAAAGACAAAACAAGGAAGTCTTTCTAACAACCAAAATGGATGTGAACCCACAAATAGCAAGCAAGTTTCCATCAGTGATAGACAAGCAACGATTTCCTATTGTTCTGTTTTATTGCTTTTTCTATAATCATCGATAAATCACTATCAAAATTATGACAATATTAAATTTACATATATAGCTTTTATTCGCCCAATTATGCGTTATGTGGCATTGCCAACATTTTGGATGACATATGGTTGAAACATTTTAAGTAGTTGTCATAACAGCGTATCCAATCCTTTCAATCAATAATTCTGAGAAGAATAGTAAATGCCCCTCATTACGTCAGCAACAAAACCCTTCATAACGATCTTAATATACCCTAAATTCTTGAACTCATCCCTTCCAAGTTCATGAAATTCCATAGTAACCTATCCAACCACTCTAATCCCCTAGCACAGTCATTTCACCACTCATCCCTATAATCCTCCTCAGAGCCTGAAACGGCAGTGGCCTCGTGACCTGCTATAAACGCGTGACAGTGGGAGTCCTGGCAATGGCCAGTTTCTCCAATCATGTCCTGAGCGAATGTGGCTCTCGCGCTCTTCGTCAGCCTCCACTGGCTCGTATCCGATGACGTGGCAGACAGAGGAGCGTGGGAACTTCCCAAGACTCCGCTTCCTCTTTCGCATGCGAGGGATATAATTGAGATAATATTGGGACATAATTCTAATAATTGGTATATTGTAATTTTAGCACAGTAAAAAAGTTATATATATATTAAAAAAGTTGGCATAAAGCTATGTCTTAATTTCATCCTTATCAAGTACAGGTTATTCAGTTTCAGATAGGGCAAATTGTAAAAAAAATAATTAAAATGTATAATCAACGACGTAATATTTTACATTTTATTGTTAATCATTTTACAAATGTACCCGAATGCTAAAATGTTGGATTTTTATAAGCCAACTAGATATTTATTCAATGCTTCTCAATTAAGTTCAATTTCCCAAAACTCGTTAAAAGAATATTCTGCTGGGGACAGTTAAAACCATATTGAGTTATCAATGGCATTTTGCCACTTTTAGATTAAGATTCATTAAAAGTAATAACTTAATAGAACAATTAGGAGAAAAACTAATAATAAAAAAAGGCCTTCATAATGAATGATTATTTATGCAGATTTATTTGCGTGGCTGTTTCATTTCCACGCAATAGGCCGGGTTATCAAGATTAAAGATGTAATAAAATTCCTTATTTTATTTGTTTTTTGTCACCTGAAGTGGAATATTCAAGTAAGGTGTAATTCATTCACAAAATCTAGACCTTTTTTTTTTTTTAATTAACAACTCAATTCTAATTTGCACTTTTACATAAAATTAGAAAGTAGATACCATTAAAATCAAACCTGTCCCCAAATGATTCAGACAGTGATAGTTGTATCAAATAAGTAACTAAAATAAAAATATTTAATTACTTAGTGGTAATGAGTCAGTTTATTGTATAATCTTAATAACCTTCCTAGTAACAACCAATAATGCCCTCTTGCAACAGTAAACAACCGCCACAGTACCACATACTATTTTATTGTAGACTACTCGACAATTAGTAGACTAAATAAACAAATTAATAAAAACAATATTATTAAAAGGTCATTAGGCCTATTAAGAAGTAGAGGTTCATAAATCATTTACTTAATGTAGTCATTATTCAAGTATTTGTTACTATTTTTGTTGTATGTTGTATATCATTTACTCTATATTCTAATTTAAACATTATACATATGTTTTAGTACCATGAGTGTCATGTAATTTAAGTCTTAACTAAAATTCTTAATAATTGGTAGCGTTGATAATTCATAGATAACAAATTAAAAATTAATTAATGTTAATGAATGAAGTTAACTTCTTTTATATATTTTATCAGAAAGTAATTTTTCCATTATCTTATTGATTGTTATGCAAGACATAAATTTGTTGTATTTTGAGCTTCGGAAAAAATATAATCTGTCTTTGTGGAGCAATAGCATCGAACTAACGTGGCAACAGCCAATTCAATTTAATACACTTGATATTTAAAAGTTTTTAACAAGGCTAGGTGCAGACTATACAACGTTAGGTGGAATCAGGGCACTTGGATTGGGTTCATCTATTAGACTTGAGGTCATCAATCAGGTTCAGGAGAGCCGAACCCTTATCCAGCCGGCCATCTCCGCCCTATCTTCCGGCAGCGGCCTTCTTCATCGGCCTTCATCTCCTCCCGGCAGCCATCCTCTATCTCCTCATCTCACCTTCCTCTATGGGGTATTACCTCAACGAATGAATAAAACATGAAGGCGAGTGACTGATACCTGCAGCCTCCGTGTACCGATCGCTCATAGTCGTCAATAAACAGGAAATGGAAACAACAAAGCCACAAAACACGTTTGCCACATGCAGAATGCAGAAATGTCCCGACCCTTACACACTTTACAGATTTGAGTACTGCTGAAGCGATGTCTAGATCTTAAGTCAGGTCATTTCAATAAAGAAGCAGCCAAGTGCTTATTCCACAGCTAAGTCTATACTAAGATCTCAGACAAATTGACAATCATTTGAACCAATTTTGGACTGATTAAATTAAATAACGCCAAACAAACCAATAAAAGTATTTACACATTACAGAGGATGAAGAAATTAACAGATTCAAACACTTCACTGAACAGATAGCGCAATATTTTATTATAAGATACTTAAACTTTTCATAACAATAATGCTAAAAAGAATGAAGTTACCATCGTCAGAGCAAGATTTGATAAATATCAATTACATGCAAGTTTAATGCATTTTTGCTTTCTTTTTTTTCTTTTTATGCTATTTTTTCGTTTGATATTTTTTAAACTTGTTCATAAAATACAGTATTTATTTAATAAAAAAGTAAACCCATACAGAAAAAATTGCGATAATTCAAAAAGCATCAAGTTAATAATAAGAAAATATGAATAAGAAAATGGAAAACGGCTATAATCTAAAATCAAAATGCACTGTAGGTCGCCAAGCACTGATAAGAAAATTTAATCCTGTAAGAATTGACGTATCGATCTCTAACAATCTATTTTCGGTACAAGTGAAAGATTATTCAGCCAAATACGTCGAAGGCAGCGCCTGACTCAATCAGGGAGCAATTTTCCTTTTTTTATTATATTTCAAATTCAGAGCTAAGGCAACATTGGTAATTTGGTAACAACATTACAGAATTTGGAACTAACATTACACGTAAAAAATAAATCCCTCGTATGAGATTAATTATAGGACTCAACTCACAGAAAGGAATAATTAGAGCCCGCGAAGGACATCTTAGTAAAGTGGATACACACATGTTTTATTTTCTGTTCATTATTTAGATTTTGTACTAAAATATAATAAACTATATTTAAAAACCTCTGTTCCCTTGACAAATTGTTGACATAATTTTTTGGTTAAACCTAAAAAAGTGTAGAATTTTTTTCCAAATATTCCAAACTCAATTAACTATGTACTGTTGATCTTTCAGTGTGATGAAGGCTTTTAGAAACCCAACTGAAAGTTTGTTCTATTTACAGAAAGAATAGTAATTCAATTACTGCTATCACAATATGTAAAATTTGTTATTAACTAAAGCAACCTCGGCTACTAGAAATATCTACGTTTCTGCTTTAGGCGACGAAGTATTCGCTCGTGTGAAGTGTAAATTACCCCTACAGTTCACCTAAACACAAATTAAGGAACACAGATATAAAAAGAGTCAGAACTCTTTTTTTATCCTTTTGAAGTCGTTGATGAACTCCTGTTGGTATATCAGTGGAAAAGAGAGGTAAAATTCAGTTGCTTACATCAAGCACACATATTTGTAGTTGCTTATTTGCAAGTAAATTTTTAATTCTCGCACAAAGGCGAAGCAATCATGAGTTAGTAATTGCTAAGTAGAAATTTTTTATCTTTTCTAGGGCGGGTGGCCTATAAGATTAATGTATATCTCGTACGAACGTTAATCACTTTTTTTAATTCGTTGTGCAGTTATGCACTTTTAAATTGTTATATTAATTTAAGTTGTTATTCATTATGCCATGTCTTTTGACAATGACTATGACTAGTTTATTTTGTTTGCCTCTAAACGCACGTTCGATCTTTTATCGTAAGACTTTATGATATGGTATGAATGAGAACATTTATCTTATTACTTATTGCCTTATAATATGCAGATTGTAATTATAGCACAATAAAAGAGTATATCAATCAAGACTTTATGAACGAGTAAAACATTAAAAATAAATGCTCCTTCTCAAGGACCTTTCAAATTAAGCAAGGCCATTAATATATTGAGCTAATTATTGAAATTATAATTATTAATGTATCACCATAAAACACATTTATGCTATATTACGATAAAATTAGAAATTCAATAGAGTAACCATGTTAAGATTTTATTATAACAGCAAGGAAATTCCAATCAATAAACCAAGAAGCTGGAATGGACTATTCGTGTTACAAAAATGGAAGATGAGAGATTGCCTGGAACCATGTGGAAGATGACAGATTGCCTGGAACCATGTGGAAGATGACAGATTGCCTGGAACCATGTGGAAGATGACAGATTGCCTGGATCCATGTGGAAGATGACAGATTGCCTGGAACCATGTGGAAGATGACAGATTGCCTGGATCCATGTGGAAGATGACAGATTGCCTGGGACCATGTGGAAGATGACAGATTGCCTGGAACCATGTGGAAGATGACAGATTGCCTGGAACCATGTGGAAGATGACAGATTGCCTGGAACCATGTGGAAGATGACAGATTGCCTGGAACCATGTGGAAGATGACAGATTGCCTGGAACCATGTGGAAGATGACAGATTGCCTGGATCCATGTGGAAGATGACAGATTGCCTGGAACCATGTGGAAGATGACAGATTGCCTGGAACCATGTGGAAGATGACAGATTGCCTGGAACCATTTGGAGTAGAACATTATACTAAAAGGTCAAATAGTAAATGGGGGGGATATGCCATTTCAGCCTTTCTGTATTGTTTAATGTGGTTGGTACTCTACAATTTAATTTCGGGACACATTTCTTTAATACCACGTCACAAAAAAACTGAATGAGCAGCTTAAAAACCATGGAACGCTAAATCAGTGCAACAAAAAATTATCTACACCCGCATTCTCCTTTTGAGGATAAATTGTATGGCATAATTGCAATTTGAGCAACCACTAGAAATAGTGGAAAGGCATTGAGGGTTATTGTCTGCTCCCAAGCAAACTCCGTAAGACCCACGTAATGGCAAACGTTAATTCTAAGCTCGATATTTCCTAATACTTACAATTAGTACCTATCGTATGCATACAACCTTTTATACCGTAAACTCGTCCAAAACAAGGAAATATATTATTTATGAAATTAAAAATCTTTCTCAACAGAAATTTTTTAAATGCCTTTGAAGCGGGTGTTTCTCATATCAAAGGGTCCTTGCCCTTAATGGTTAATGTGATTTTATGCTAACTCCACTGTGGGCAGCACCCTAAAAAACGGAAACTAAGCAGGTTCCTACTAAAGCAAACATCTATCCAACAAGCGCTAAAATTGATTTAACTGAACAAGCAACCATGCATTGTACACTAACCTCCTCCTACATTGCTTATCTGCTTGAAATTATGATGTAAGATACAACCAATGAAAAAAAAACAGACACATGTTACTTATCATTGCTTTGCTAATGTTGAGACGAGTATTTAGAAATTGAACGCCCATGCTTACAGTAAGGAGGATTATAAAGCATTATAATTAAATAGAGAGATGTAACTTCCACGGCTGCTAACCTCTATTTTGCGATTGTGACGTTAGTGTTTTCATCAATAATTGACACACATCAGCTCATTTACTCATCAAATATTAAACCCACAACTGGCAACCATTCCAAAGGTAACAATCAATGAGTAAATAGTCGAAATAAAAACACGTTTTAAAATTATTTCATCAGCATGGTCCGAATGCTGATTAACTGAAATAAAAAAGTAGCAATGCAGCTCTGAAAAAGTTTATACTGATGGTCGTCCATATTGAACATGTGTGCAGGGAATAAAAGTTTGCATTAGGCCTTAGTGCTCACATGCCTAGGGATACACCACGGTAAATTAATGTTGCATTGAAAACTTCGGTGAAAAGCTCGTTGTATTTATAATGACTTTATAAGTGACTCTATTAATTATTAATTTATACTCAATTCTACATTAAATTATTAAAAACATAGCTAAATATTAAAAGTACCAGATTACCTGTTGTTTTAGTAGTATACTTCCTTTATTGTGCAATAATTACAATCTGCCTTTTATAAGGCAATAAGTAATTAAGATATATGCTCTCATTCATACAATATTTACAGTTCATCATTCACTCGCTCATTCATACAATATTTACAGTTCATCATTCACTCGCTCATTCATACAATATTTACAGTTCATCATTCACTCGCTCATTCATACAATATTTACAGTTCATCATTCACTCGCTCATTCATACAATATTTACAGTTCATCATTCACTCGCTCATTCATACAATATTTACAGTTCATCATACACTCGCTCATTCATACAATATTTACAGACAGCCCAGAGACCCCCCAAATACACCGCAAAGAGAAAGCGGAGTCTTGGGAAGTCCCCCACGCTCCTCCGTCAGCCGCGTCACCGGATACTAGCCAGTGGAGGCTGACCAAGAGCGCGAGAGCCACAGACGCTCACCCTGTTGTTAAGAGTTTGTTTTTTGCTTCTGGTGAACGCAATGAAACTTTATTTTCGTTTATTTATCTTGTTTTATGTTGATCTGACGATCAAAAGATTGATAACAAATACTGACTCCTTCGTAATCGGCCTCATGTAATCAGTAATAAATACCGGTTGTATCCTAATTTTAGGGGTAAACTGAACTGGTACTGGGGTTGGAAAGTCAAATATATACCGCCAGTCCTCTTAAACTAATAATTTTCGTTAGCTGGGTTAGAAAATTTAGTAAATTGTGCATGTAAACATTTTTCTGACTAATTTTATGGCTATTTATATCGCGAAATGAGTCTGAGATATTTGTTTATAATGCCTGTACAGTTTCGGAATTGGCAGGATTTTCCAACAGCAGATCCCCCGTCGGTACATCGTCCTGGCCCTCAATACAAGTGACAACACGCTTACGCGTGTACAAGCAGTGGGGACACTGGTCACTGTCGACAAGTGTACTGCAGTAACAGTTGGTCTGTAGAGACCTCCCTCAAGACCTTTTTTTTTCTGTCTACTCGCTCTTCCATAATGAGTAAGTGGAGACCATTAAGCTAGAAAATGGGCTAAAAAACCACGGAGGTGAACGGTCTAGAAGAAAAGGGGGAAGACAGAAAAACACCAACAGCTACAGGTAAGATGAAAATTCTTTTTCATGGTTTCGTTTGAGAATGTTTTTTTCCTTCATCGCATTAAATGTTCAATTAAATAATTATATGTCTTAGTTAATGTTTTATGTGATTCGTTTACATTCTGTAAATATGACTAAATATCAAGCTGATATTTATGTTTATTATTTATGAGCTGAACTATTAACCTTCATTAACCGACCTTCGGCCTAATACTTTTTTTAATATTTATAAGTGTATTTTTCAATGCCTTGTCAACTTACAACTTACATTCGTCCAAAAGTCATGCTTAAGTGATTGATATAAGGACATTGTTCAGTAAAGTACATGGTTTTATCTTAAGGGACAATACCCGAGCCTAGGGTAAAAAAGACTCCGCATTCCCTGCTGTCATTGTCCGTCACCAGGCTTTCTGCTTCTTCTGATCTCCCGCTTCATTTAGGAATAAATTGTCTATTTCTCATAGTTGTAGCCATTAATTGCATTTTACATTTTAGAATAATATCATACCATTTATTTTTAAAACTTTATCAAACTTTTTATTATATAATAATTATTCATATTCTTTTGTATAATGGGTGCTAAAATTTTTGGCAAGTTTTCTATTGATTCAGAATTTCATCTCTTGCATATGTTGAATTTTATCTATTTATTATATTTTATCCTATTAATAATTATTACACCGAAATAAAATGTTACTGATCTCCTCGTTGTCTAATGTGGGGCTCTACATACTGAGCTAAGCGACGGCTTTCCCAATATGAATTTTCTTTGGCCAAACTATCACGAAGAGTCTCTTCTTTTACATTGGCTGTTAATTATAAATAATAGTGGGCCCAAACCATACTAAAAATCCCTCAATATTTTGGTAAAATTTCAGGGTAATATTTTACCCTTCCATTTATTTGTCTTTAATTAATCCTTGTGGCCTATCTATCTATCGATCGATCTATCTATCTATCTATCTATCTATCTATTCATCTATCTATCTATATATCTGTCTATATATATATATATCTACCGATCTATCTATATATGTATATATATATATATATATATTTATTTACAGAATAGGTTACTCAATTTATGTAAAACGTTATTACCAAGAATTCATGTCAGCCTACTCTACTAATGATTTTTTTGTACAAAATCATAGGTAGTTATTTATAACGCTTTAGTGCCTATTCCAACATTTACAGTGAATTTTTATTTTACTTATCGTACAGCCTAGTTCAGAGTTTATATTGAAATATAAATAAAAAGGTTAGGCATTGTAAAATTAATCCGCGTACCTAAATGTCTGATGCTCTAGCTTAATATCCTACATATTGTAATCACTGGATAGAAAGAGGATTTCTAGGAAGCGCGGGAATCCGTATTAAAGAAGGATTAGACGCTCCTGATCTCTAAAAACCACTTTCAAACAAAACACTAAAATCTAACTTCTTCTCAGAGCACATCACGTGTTGCTTTGACGAATGTCTGCAGAGCTCGATCTTAAACAGATTTTACCAGCCAAGAGGAGAGGTCTGACCGGAATAAATATTGTATAACTAGTCACTGGTAAGATAACCATCAAATAAATTTGCCCTATATATGTGGCATATACAGGTCTAAAAAACTAGTACAACTCATCTGTAATTGATTTGTTCTAATGATTTCCTTTCTACATTTTTTATTATTAGTGCCTGTTAATGACGGTCTAATGCGTTGGAAATTTTGGTGGTAAAATCCAATAATCCGTGGGCCAACACAATGTTAACGCTATTAATAAATTATAATAAACATAGAATTACATAATAACATATTTTCTCTGGAACTCATTACTCAGAGTAGTCGACAAGCCTTCACTAAGCGAGCAAAGAAGGCATTTGAAGTGCTTATGCGCCTTAGTACTGAATGAATTTCATATTACATCTCCCATAGCATTCTCAAGTTGAAATAAGCCAATCAGTTGAGCAAGTGTTGACGGAGTTAAAAATGAAGAAGCAGAGGCAGTTCCTGTTGAGTCCTTGAGGGTTCCTGTTGTTGGAAGCTCATCTTTCCAGGGACCGACCCTGCAATAACATCCAAGCCTGGGATGTCTCTCTGCGTGACCTGAAACCTCTACACTCTTTCCCCTCTCCAAGAGGCAGGCCGATTTCAACCAGGCTACTCGTGCGGCAAACTTATCTTCAAACCAGCAATGATCTCCGTTATATTCGAACCAAGACCAATTGTCCTTGACATATTTTTACTATTGTGAACTAAATTCCATTTTTTTTAAATGCATGAAAATAAGAGCACAGAATGGAAATCGGAATGTTCGTTTTCTCAAATGTCAATGATTGCAGCTCCATTTTATATGTTAATGAAAATCTTTAATTTATTTGCCGAGACACGCCTTTTTCAAAAAAAAAAAATCATTTACAGCAGAAATATTGATTAAACGATTTCTATTATTATTATTCTATATTATTTTCCCTGTTCCATGAGAAAACCTTAATTTTAAAATAGTGTTTGAGCACTGAGGTTAAGTTATTAGTCGGAATGAAGATGGTTAATAAATATACACAACACCTTCATTTTCGCAGATCAAATTTTTTTTCTTGAATTTATTTATACTTCACATTACTATTTCTTAACCAAAATATATAATCTGAGGAATTATAAAATTGATAAATAATAATAACAATATATCACTTTAAAATTTCATATTGACTTAAACTTTACTGCGGCCAATATTGGGACAGAAACCAGCCGAGGAACTGGAGGATACCGTCATTTCACTATACACATAAATTAAGCATGTTTCTTGCAATTTTAATGTGATCTATATTAAGCATAAATAAAGATATGTATCTAAAAATACCCATCTCCGTAGGAGTGCTCAATACATATAGATTATTTTCTGATTATAACAACTTTATTATGATAAAATTACAATCTGCCTGATTAGCCTATAAGTAATTGTGCTATATGATCTCGTTCATACAGATTTACAATTTTCATTCACTCGCTCATTCATACTATATATACAAACAGCCCAGAGGCTCCCCAAGTCCACATGGTTATCACCTCCCTCGCGTGCGAAGGAAGAAGCGGAGTCTTGGGAAGTCCCCCTCGCTCCTACGTCACTAGATAAGAGCCAGCGGAGGCTGACCAAGAGCGCGAGAGCCACAGCCACTCAGGACATGATTAGAGATACTGGCCATTGCCAGGAATCCCACACGTTTTAGTCTCCAAGGGGGATTATAGGGATGAGTGGTGCAGTGCAATGACTGTGCTAGGGAATTAGGGTGGTTGGGTAGGTTACTATGAAATTTTATGAATTTGGAAGGGATGAGTTCAAGAATATAGGGTATATTCAGATCATTGTGAAGGGTTTTGCTGCTGACGTAATGAGGGGCATTTACTATAGCTCTCAGGACTTTTGACTGAAAGGATTGGATGCGCTTGATGTTCGACTTTTTTGCTGTCCCCCATAGCTCTATTTCGTATGTCCAGATTGCCTTAAGTATAACTTTGTAAATAAGTAGTTTATTTTCTATTGAGAGATGGGATGTCCTTCGAAGTAGTCTGTACAGTTGTCCAAAGCGTCTGTTTAGTTCTTGCATAAATTATTAATGGTATGTTTTTTTGACTACTTCAACTTGGTCAGTTTGTATCGGCAACATTTCATTTTTGCGTCGTATTTCTTCTGACCATAAGTATGTCGTCATAGCACCTTTTTGTTTACAAATATAACCCTCCACAATAACCTTAAAATTGAACCTACCCCAGATCACATTTTCTCAAAATTTCATGCTAAATAATTGCTAAACCCTCCTGCAAGAGTACTATCAAGCATCGCCAAACCTTGCAATCCTCCTCCGAGATTGTGATATTTTGTAAATATATTGAGCCACTGGGAGTTCTTCTACTTCTCGGTTTTCTCACCTCATGCCCTAAGCTTCTGCGGTGGCTACAGGAGCAGCGACGGGATCTCGGCGATGACTCCTTCCCGATAACTGGAAAGGTGACAACGCTGCAATGGGATTTGGTGGATCCCTGGGCTAAAGCGTAAACGATGTAAGTTAGTTTTAAGCCTACGGAAAACAAGGTGATTCCCATCAAGATGTTCATGTAATTATAATATGTAAGAATGTACTCATTATACTTTTGTAAAAGCGCAGATCCCAATGTGTAATACTCAGAAAGTGTATAAAATGTAGCCAAGCTATAGGAAATGTATTGACCTATTGTAAATAGATACGTTTGTAGAAGTAAAAAGTACTCTTTGAGGATATATTCATTGTTAGCAACCCCATGAAAAATAACTAGAATATAATAGAGTTATATATTACTTAGTAATCAATAAATAAATATTTTCCGACCATATTAATCATCTTAAAAATCATAATACTGATATTTGTTTTATGTTAGGACCATAATGGACTAAATATACACAATTGTCGTAACCGTTTTTAGACTTCCTCAATTTCGTGATGACTGGATGATACTGAGTATGAAATCTTATGAATTTACATCAGTTTGTGTTAAGATCTTGTAACGTCGAATACAAGAACCAAGGAATACAACTGCACATGGATTGGTGCCGGCCGAACACACAGGCTATTGGTGCAAAGGAGACTCCGCCCATTGGGAATGCACCGTGGCCCACAGGTTAGGCTAATGCATGCCAATTGATTCAAAGCCCCCTCACCGCATCTCCTCCATCCTCCATCCCGGGCACGGGTTTCCGCCTTCAAATAGCAGTTAGCTTCCCATTAGAGATTTGTGATGATTCGATTCAATAATCACTTTTATCCTATTTCGTACTAACAGTATCCTTGTTACATGGCGCTATTGGCCTACATTTAACTTCAGTTATCAGGCATAGATTTTAATTGCCAATCTGAAAGGAAAAGGCTCTACTTTCTCTCGATTGCCGGGTATGTTGTCTTTTGTCTGTGAGTATGTTGTTTGACAGAGGAACAGACCCAATTAATCAGAAATTTTAATTAAATTGTTATATTTACCAACATCTCGAAATATGCTGGATAGGTTTTTGTTATATTACAGTAAGACGTATTATATATATATTATGTTATAATTAAAATTTTCCATGTCTCAACTCCCAAGTTATTTAAAATTAAAACATTAAAGATGCAATAACGTAAAAAATAATTATAAATATATTCTTTGAAACAGTGTATATGTACTATTAACAATTATGTAATGACATAAATCGCGTATCTAATACACCCCAAGCCTGTTTTAATAAGGTTTAACAGCTTAAATAGAATTGTTTTAGATAAAAAAAATTTTTATTTGGTAAAAAGCCGATTTTTAACGTACAAGGTGAAACTATTCATCACAATGAGGTAAAAATATTTAAAATAATAGTAGGTCATATACATGAACAAAAATATATATCAATACATAATTTATAGATAGAAGGACAAACAGATAGGAAAAACTACAAAACAGTAAAAGTATACATGTCCACAATAATAAAGATTTATAAAAATTTATCATACAAAATGTTTAATTTGATTAATATTTGAAGAAAATATTATAAATCATAGCATTATAAATGGCAGAGTGAGCTGCCGAAACCGGTTGTGCGTTGAAAACACATTATCTGTGGGCTATACACCTGAAGTGATTTTTTTAAAAATAAATTAAACCTTTTACTATTTAGGTTTTATAAAACTCTCTAAATCCGTCATCTCTTCGTTTTGTCTGTTCCCTTTCAATGTCCTTTTTTTCGCTCATATACATTTTAAAAATAAAATTTATTTCATAAAACATAGTAAAACATTCTGGGGTTTGAACTGTTACAACTGATGTTATTTTGAATTTTTCACAATATTTCGTTAAAATTTTCCTGTGAAGTAGATGCGTTTGCAATTTGATACCTTTCTTCAAACTTGCTCCTGGCTTTGACCTGGTAGATATAATTAAGAAAACTTTGCAAGTCAGTTAACACACAAAGCATTCCTGGGATTAAACTATGTTACCCTGCCATGACTCGGGGCCCAAAAAAGGAGATGACAGTTGGATTATGCAATAGTAGGTAACTCATTTCAAGTTTTAGCTCATACCATGGCGCACATGACCATTCAAACACTATTCCTGAAATAACTAAAGTTTAACCAAACTAGGGAGGGACTACTATAATCAATGACATGGCAAAGTTTGGCTAATTAGGGAGAGTGCTAAATGCATTCAGTGAGGGACTTTTGCCCTTTCCCACCTACCGTTTGAAGCATTGAGCGGCGCGACGGATATACCTGCCCTTCACAGCAGTTACGTCATACGAGTTTGCCGACCCTCATACTCTGGTCATTTGTAGGCGCTTTTATGTTGTGATCATCAAACCTCTCAGTCGGATTCATATCCCGATATCAATGTAGATTTTATACAATGGATTTCCGGTAGAACGCTGGAAAACTTTAGATAGCCCATCATTACTGCATTTAATATTATCTACAAATATCCTCCGAAATGATTCATAGTCGGAAGCCCGATTGACACCATTTCTAAAATAAATTATATTTATGAAATCTATGTATAAATGAAACAAAATCCATAGACAGTAACGCCATCAAAAGGTTTTATGGGCGTGGTCCATCCAAATTTTTTATATACTTATTAACTTTTTCACACAAATACTTCATTTTATCTGTCAAATCACCTCTTGGTAATTAGATAAATATTTTTTTCCGTTTTAACAGGACTTTAAATATATATTAGGTTACGATATGTGAGTTAATTAAACTTAAAAGTCAGGAGGGGAGGAAAGTGACTCGATTTGTAATATATTATCTTTTTAGTACAATTTTCTTTAACTTAAACAAAAAAATATTCAGCGTAAACATATGCAGTCAATTTAGAAAACGTCTGCTAGCAAGAATTTACTGCAAGTAGTTGCTGTCTAGCATGCCTATATTACATTTTAATTCATCGCATTGAAAGTCCTGGTAACCTCCTTTTCATTTATCCATGGGAGACTCTAAATTGGTAATGTAAATATGAACTGAAGCCAATATCTCAGACATAGTTCAATGATATTTTCTCATTCAGACCAACATTTCTTAATCAAAATGAATGAATAATATAGCACGCTCAACACACAGTAGAAGGTTAACTAGTATTTGCTGTTTCTGAATAGTAGAGCTGTATTCATTATTCTGTCTAGCAGGGGCTAAGAGTCAGTAGCCGGGAGAATAAATTGTCACAAATGAACACTACTGTTGAACACACGTACTATCGGCCTCATATCCTTACAATTAATTAAATTATTTTAATGGAGTCTTTAAATATACATTTCCAAAATGTATTAAATAATTAACGATTGTTTAGTAATTTCTCTCTATATAAACATTAGTTGATATATATTCCAAATGAAAGTCAATCCCTGTAAGGAATCTACATTACATATTCTGATATTGACTGATAATAATAAAAAAACTCGGATTTAGTTCCAAACAAGCCATGCGTCGCTAAAAGTAACTGACGCACGGTGGTGAAAAGTAGAAGCTGATTATTTGGTGCTTTGGTATTCAAAGTCTGCGGATGCCAGACCGAACTTAGGTTTGCCAAGTTCATTAACTAAAGACCGCTGCAAATTAGAGGTAAGCCCCTGTAGTTAGACACTTTGTAGCTTTCGGCTCAGGACAGTGGAAACCGCTCCGGGGTATGGATACTTGACTGGCTTAAATCCGTGTATATTTACTGAAAGCCGTGTTGGCAGTTTTGTTGTTTTTTCTGGGAAACTGTCAGACCGGTAAAAAATAATAAGTTCAGTTTAAAGTGAAATTTTGGAGAAAATTGGCTCTATTAGGGTTATCACGTATGCCACGCTTAACCCTGATCAATAACCAATCTACTGCTGCAGACAGGGAGCTTTGAATATGAGGGGGAAAAAAGACTAGAGCAACACTGTTGTGCCAACTTCTTCACCACGAATAAATAACGTTTTATCAATAATTCTTCTTCGTGGGTATAGAGAGATAGGGGACTAGTTCACGACCCCGACACCGCAAGAGCTCACTAGGGGCGCGGGCGTAGTAAGCTCTTGATTGGCCAAAATAAACGATTATATGATTGGCCCAAATAAAATTCGCTGTAGGCAGGAATGACCTGTCTATTTAAGGCAGAAATTCTCAGCTTTTTCAGACAGTCAGAAGCCGGCACTTGAAGTGAACATGCTCTCTCTCTCTCTCTCTGCACTGCCACTTATTGCTCTACTCAAACCATGATTTTCTTATTTAATTAGCTCTGCACCTCTCTTTCCTAACCTTGCTAGCTTTAGTCCGGCGTTGTCAGACCCCATACCTTCCTAGTGCGATTCTCTGGCTGCGTCTGGCTAAAACTAGCATGAAAAGGATCCTTTCCATGGAGACGACGATCTCTGGACCCTACAAAATGTACCTAGTAGCGTCTCCCCCAGCGGTCCAGTCTACCTCTTTCCGGTTCAGACTCCCCTTTGGGATCCAGACGGTTTTCGTCTATCTTCAGATGCCAAGTGTGAACTCGTGGTCATTTCAAGACCACGTATACTACCTACAATACCTACCTGTACCTCTTCTCCAAAGGGCACTGTCGAGGCACACCTTCTTAGATCTTATGGAGTCATATCAATAGACAACTGCCCGACAACTAGGCCGCCAGCAAAGGTCAGAGACCACAGGTTTATTTATATAACTTTCTAACGCCCGCCGGGTAGTGGCCGGATCGACGAGATCTCCCTCGACAGGTGCTCTCGAAAAACACTAAATAATCATGGCAACATTAGTACTGTTGTAATATCTTTATTATTTCTAATCTGAAAAACAATGTGAGGTAAAGATTGTATTGCAGTACATGTAAAGTCAATCATTTATCACCTTGTTAAATGGAAGAAAAAGAATAAGAAGAAGGAGAACGGGAGGGAAATAATGTATGCTGTATTGATTAGTGCTCTGTCCCAGCAATCTAAATCCAATAAACTATGTCGCTCTAGAAAGGCATATGACGTGGCGGGCCCGAAGAATGGCCATCGATGAGCTTCAATAGCAGCTAATAATTATTTAACTGTTAGCAAGTTTGTAAACATGTCAGTATCATGCGAAAGTTGTTTTATGTATACTACCACTATCTGGATGCAACCCCCTTGTTTTATTTTTAAACCAAGTCAGTAAGATCAGTAATTGTAAGGGCTAGGGACGGCATTTATTAAACAAGTTTACAATTTTTACTAATTTTTTATTGTCCTATAAATAGTTTTGTGGTCACTAGTGATAAATATTGACAAACAAAATTACATTTTTTTAAAACACATCACTGGCATAAAACATTTTTTTTTCCTGAAATATATGTACATTTTGGAACGTTATTAAAAAAAAATACACAAAAATTAGTATTCAAAGGAATTTTATTAAGTCGAGTCTATATCAACATTATTATTTCTGCTTACTCAGTAGGAAATAAATGGGGTCTCCACGTGTTCTCTGTAAGAAAGCAAAGAAAAATACTAAACACGTGACCTGGAGGTGGAAACAGATTATTCTACTTTGGTGTGCCAAAAGCTCTTTTCAGTGTTCGTGAGATTAAACGGCAAAAAAGAAACAATATAAAACGAAAGTAAGGCTGGTAATTAATAAATTGAACCCTTGCCCTGGTAAAATAAATAGAATGCAAAGATGCCTGAAGTATTGAAAGCGAAATATTTTACCACCCCTCAGGTAAAACTTATAAAAAAAAGTAATTGTCGGACCTCAAATTTAAAAAAAAAAAAAACTGAAAGATAAACGGTGCAGCCTGGAATTCCTTCCAACCTAATAATTATTTTTTCACACTGGCAAAAATCTCAACTTCTTCACTGAAAATCTTAGAAGGTCGTCACTCAAGAGCTTGTCTAAGTTTTTAACCATTTGTTAAAGGTTAAAAAAACCATCAACGATAATATAGTCATATATGTTGGGCGACTATTGTGAATAAGAACGTAATAATGGTCTGGTAGGAGAGACACGCCTAAATTTACCAGGAAAAACAAATCAAAAATGAATAATAAATCTTCCGTCTCTCCACAATATATTGTTTATTTACCAATACTGTTTTCGACATTGATAAATCTTATCTACAAAATTTAATATTGGATAATATACATGGAGACATATTGATGTGCTTCAAGGGGAGTCATAAATAATTAAATGAGCTGTCTATGTATTTAACAGAATAAAAACATATAATTTACGACAGAAATAGAAAAAGACAAAGTCATTTTCTAGATCTGACGGTGAGCAGAAGTAGAAACAAACATAGATTCAGAATATACAGGAAAGACACGATGTCCGATGTAGCGATACATAAGGCTTCTTCGCACCATTACAGTCACAAAATGGTCATATTCCACTTCCACTAATAGATCACATAACAGCCCACTAGACATACATAACTATTATATATCTCTTAGAGCTCAGACATACACACCGTGTAGCAATACCTAACGGGTAACATACTGACGACACTATAACGAAAATCAAACGAAAAATTGAGTACAAAAGACTGACGAAATAAGAAGAAAATAACTGGGATCTTAGAATTGGTTCTCCTAAATTAAAATATTGATCGGGCGTGTATATAATAAAGTGTATGGAATGCAATAAATCTTATGTCAGTAGAACAAATATAATATTATCAATTAGTTGTAAAGATCATCTTAAACAAAAAACAAGGTAGTTTTACTAGCATCGATAGGAGATGATTCGATCGCATCATGATGGGCCATATAGAGTTGCCTTGCTACAATGACAAATAATAGATAATTAATACAAATGATAGAAAATTAATAATTAACCTGGAAAACACTTAAATTAATTAATTAATAATAAAAATTATTAATTATAAAAAAAAGTACACAAATGTTTGGCTCAAAAAAACTAATTTTACTAGGACATCATTGAAATTAGTTTTGCGTTTGTTTTTTTTTTCCATCGAGAATAAATTTAAATTATAAAACATATTTAGCTTCTTACGATCCCCAAAAGGTAGCGAAATTTGACCTAACGTTTTCCCGTTTAATTCATTTTTCTTTTATACTTTCTATTATTTTATTTCATCATTCGCAGTCTGAGGTGTTGTAAAATATGTCTATCTTTAAGGTTTCAATCGTTAAATCATTTTTATAATTGCTACGCACAGACACAGTCCTACTTAACTACTTCATTTGGGATCGGCAATAAATTTCCAGCTTCTAACTGGATTCTGTATAGACAATAATATCGATAACTTGTTGGTATCCGAATCGTGGGATAAATGGCCGCTGTCACCAGCACAACAAGACCCCACAAATTGGATGTAGTTATCCTGTCTGTCCCCTAACAACAGCTCTTTGGAGTCTGAATTGCTACTTATATAAAATTACTCGCAAAAATATTGAATAATTATCTTTAACCCGCTTAATTCAAACGGAATATCTTTTTAAAGGCAGAGCGTCTCAAAGATTACCACCCTCTTAGAGTTCTCAATTTTGTTTTCTTTTTCATCTCCATCCTAAACCCTAAATCCCTTTATAAGCTTCCCATTAGAGAGTTCAAAGGTCGTCGGTCAACTACAGTTGGAAGGAGTCTTAGACTCGTTTGCTCTATTTTAACTTCTTTATAAGAAAATGTTTAATAAAATCATATAGGTAGCGTTTGCTTTTATTTTTAGAATATAAATAGGTCGTTGAATTTTATGTATTTCATATTCAGCATATTTTTCGAGTCCTGAGGATCATGCAGTCGGATTAATTTTTGTTTTCACCTGAATTCAATTCGTTTGAATATTTAAAAACACATAAATAGAAGTAAAATTAATTTATCAAGTAATCTGCTGAATTATTGTAAAGAATCTAAATGCCATATAAAAAAAAATTGACTACATCAGAACTTTCCAATATCTAGTCGTGACTTTATCATATCAGATATGCTGAATTAAATAAATCCTTCCCAATAATTTTTTCTTCGGCTGTTAAATATTTATAACTATAAATTATAATGGGGCCAACTCGGCTGTAACAATTTTATTTTTAATATATCTCATATATTCATAGTGGCCACTCATTATTGCCTTTGACGAAAACAAATAATAGCTGCTAAGCTGCTGCTGATGCTTCAGAAAACTAAAAAGTTACAGAAAATTCGGTGCATCTCTTTTAAATTAATGTTTATTCTAGCTAACTTTCAATAATTACGATGAAATTCATTCGAATTTCAGGCCTTTTTGATCCTTTTTATGGTCGATATTCTAGTCCACCCCCCCCCCCTAATGAGATGTTACTTACGCCTCCTTACATACTTGCGATTACGAAAGTTGAACTAAAATGCAGAATGGAAGCTACCAACATTCAACTGAAATAACTAATAATCTACTAGAATAAGAATTTTACTATAGTAAAAATATATAATATAGTAATATAATAAATAAATAATATAGAATTATAAGAATAAGCATAAACGATGTAAAATATCAAATGTAAGAATGTTATTTTAATCACTTCATTCCATAAAGTTCTGAGTTCATTTATATACCTACTTCGCCGTTTATAATATAATTGTTTTTTTTTGTATTTTTAAACTTAAAGTTCTCTAACAAATAATACTGAAGGGAAAAATCATGAAAAAAACTTCGACATGACGAGGATTATTTTTTCTCCTACTCCTAATTTACATTCCTTTTTTTATATTTTTTTTTATTTTAGTCTGGGAACTTTAAAAGTATATAGCTTTGACGGAAAATTCATAAACTATTGAGATACTAAGTGTTCTGGAGATACTGGCCACCTGATTAATGAACTCGCTATAAACTAAGTTAAACTTCCACCTCTTGCGTGTGTTCCGGCTAACGAAGCAATCGAATTATAATTCTGTCTATATTTTGGGGATTTCCTCGAGAGAGCGATATGTGTTCTCTGTTCTACATTATAATTATATTACATAGATTCTCCATAACCCAGAAATAGAAATAATCCTGTGAAAATAAAACTATTGCCCTTGTAAAAAATTATGTGAGATGTTGTAAAGGAAGGCATTGTTTTTTTCAAAAACCTACTTCTATATCCTCTTCCGGTCTCCAAGGAAATAATCAGATATCTCATATATTTATACGTCTGCATGTGTGGATAATCTGTGCATGAGAGGGTAAATATCTTTTTGTTTTACCTATCAAAGTTGTGACTTTCGTGGAATAGACGATAGATGAAGCATAATTTTTATTAGTAGTAAATATATTATATGATATTTAGGATATTACGAATATGTATTAGAAAAAACAATCTCTACGACCTAATAACCGTAATTTCTAACCTAGGCATTGGATGTCATTAAATTTCGTTTGTCATATAGCAAATGTATCTTGTGTCCTTACTGTATCCGAAAACTGATACAAGGATGGGTTGCCTCACCATCAGTTATCATCATTATATCAACGATTATTTTTTATTACAGTAAGTACACAATTGTCATCAACAGCCAAACCTAATGTCTGCACTTAATATCTGGACATAAAATCAAGCAAATAGATGGATACCTCCTTAGGTGGGCAACCAGACGTTTCATAGAAACATTGCAAATTCCATATCCGCAAGGCTAAAATCAAAACATTTTTCAAACGACTACTTCAACTATATGGTCTTCCCAATCTACAAAAGTTGTCCATATTTGCCTTATAATACAACAGTACACAAAAACTACGGAGTTGGAATAAGGATTTATTAGATTGATTAATAAATAACTTCGATTTTTAGTTCCATTAAAGGGGCAGAACACTGTCTCTCCCATAATTTTACGTCTTTATGACATTATTGGCCTACCATTACATCACACCCGTTTGTTTTTATATTAATTCTAATTAATAAAAAAAAAATAACAAAGCAGACATTTCTTATAACACATATTCTCCTTTAGGCATAACCTACAAGAAAGACTTGTAATATATTTCTTCCTTTCTTAAGCCGTCTTTAATCCTCTATAAATAATGGTGGGGGAGGTGCTTTTTCTGCCTGAAGTATATTTTACAGGATTATGCACACTTGAAAAAAATAACGAGGCCTTTTTCTTTATTTAATTGTTTTAAAAATCCTATAATAACAATAATAAAGTATAAATCCTATAATATTATAAACTATTCGCAACAAATTTAAAATATTTGCGCAATCTTTTATTTACTTAGAAATACAGGTAGAAAGGTGGAACATAGCTTCAATCTGTTTTAAAGTGAATACACGTACTTGTTTGTTTTTTATTAGTGTAAAATCAGTATATTTCCTATAAAGCGGTAAAAATATAAAGTTCTTAATGTGCTACCAATGAAAAACTAAACTAAGAAACCGTATTGTCAAGCTAGCTGCCACGATTAGGTGGTGGGTGGGGGGAGGTAGAGTCTAGCGCAATGCTTGACCATGGCGGTGGATGATTGATCGCATTCCCTTCACTCATCAACTTAGCCTTGTAAAATTTATTATAACTTACTTTAGAAGATGGATTAAACTTTGATACTGTAATGGTATTTAACCTCATCCACCAATTAATCTTAACTACTGAACTTTGTTAAATCTGCGATTAATGACTCGGGAAAATGAGTCCTTTCGAAAAGCATCACCCAAAGCTTCCGCTTTAAGATTTATTCTCGTGATACATTGTGCGGCGTTGTTTTAAATCAAATCGGGAGCTTATAGATGCACTATTTTCTTGAGACTCATCATAAATTGCTTTCTTAGACATTTTCCCCATGGTCTTGCCAAATATTACCGATTTCTTACAACAGAGTAAAAATGCTTTTATTATCAGCATATAGACAAGTATATATTGATAGAAGTATTTTACCGTTATTCTTATCTGTCGGGGGTATCTAAGCTCCTCTTTTTGAAGAAGAAATATATTAATCACAATAGTGAGCTATTTAGAATAGAGCTATCTCTCAATCACTAGATAAAAGCTTTACATGATCACTAAAAATGATAAACCACTGATTCCCTTGTTGAAGAAAGCATGGTAAATCTCATCTTGGTTATTAACTTTGCCTGCACCGAGTGGAGCATCGACTCCACCATCCATCAAAGTCATTTGCGAGAACGGCGAGAAGGAATTACCATTACAAAGATCAGGCTTCGTGTCTATCCAATCATCTCGATCTTATAGTGTTTGTGTTATCACAGGATACGATAAATCTTTAATGTGTTGCTAGGCAAATATATATTGGCTCAAACTGAAAACTTAAGTGCTCAAATAGGTAAAAAAGAAAAATAAGTTACTTCCTGCAACACATACCGTTTCTTGCATTTCCTGCATAGAGTTGTGTTCTCTTCTATCTCATTCAAACCTAACAATTACAAACAACCAGTCCAATATTTTGAATCTTGGCGCTAAGCACTACCTCCAATACGCCAAAAAACATTAAAAACACAGTCCATAAATTTATTCAACTAATAAAAAACATTAATTCCAAGCGAAAACTGATAAATAATTGTTTAACAAACTTTTACCATCTTCCTGAAAGAAAAATCATAAAGGAGAACCTAAAGTGCCAAATGGCTTTGGGGATTTTCCAAGTTTTTTGGAGTATATTTGAATTTAGTTTTGCGTTATCGAATTTATAAGTTTTCTGATTGGTTGTAAGTCCTAAACTATCTGGAGAAAAATTCAGGACGTTTGAGGAGAAACTTTATTAAAGGTAGAAAACATAAATTAATCCATGGTTGTTTCTTTTTAGTTATGAAGGGTAAAAGCGTAGTATATTAGAAATATATATATATAGATACATCTCAATGTAATGAAATAATGTCGGCAATTAAATCGTGGATGATTGAAATAATGAAGTAAATTATAGGAACTATGATAATTGTAACAGAGGCGCACCTCTGTGCAGTGACTGATATAATGACGGATCCACAGGGATCATTTGAGCCTGCACTAACGCAGCCAATCAAAGGGACGCCCTGCAATCAGCTACTTTGTCTCCAGCCTAGTTTAATTGCTCATTATATCTACTTTGGTCTCCAGCTGATCCAATTACTTTTTTTACTATTATTATAAATTATACAGAGCTTTGTCAACCACTGAGATCATTTCAGCCAAGGGATTCCTTCTTCCTTTATCTGTGGTTGTGTCTTCCTCCAAATCCAAATTCAAATTTCTGAATCTCTGTCAGTGAGCTGCAGTTTTTATCACCCATCATCAGTAGTGTCTTTAATTCATAGTTTATTTCGTCTCTACACTTCAGGTTTTTTAGCGTATCTTCTTTCACGTGCAATCCCTGGCTATATATTTCAGGAATTTAATTTCATTCTTTAATAGTGTTGGACCTTTCATTCATTTTTTAGTTTTTAGTCAAGTAACAAATAGTAACTCTTTGTACGCTTCATATTTGTTTTCTTAAATTATTCTTTTATCGAATCTCAGTTCTTATAAACTTATATAAAAGAGTTCTAAATATAAATCTACCATAAAACCAAATGGATCTACCCTGAATATCCGAAAAACTAAATTTGATTATAGTTAATAAGGAATTATAATTTTTAATTTGTTTATTAGTTTATAAATTGAACAATGTAATAAGCTAGTGGTGCCTCACACTAGGGAATGGTAGCCAGCATTTTAAAAACTTTATTCATTATTATTCAAAAAATTCATAATTTCAATTATAATAATATAATAGGCACTTTACAATTGTAGTATAGCACTTGTATTAGTATTAAACGCTCCAGTCGATAAGCTTAATCCATAGTTGTGTGCACTACCGATTATAAATCACGAGCTTCTGTAACTAGGTCAACTGAAAAAATAATCCTTCTGAAAAACGTCCATCTGGGACCGTACTAGTGCTCGAACAGTCTTAGCTCCTTAATTGAGTTGAACTTGAATTATTTTTTGAAAATTTTTTTTCCCAAACCTTCAAGACTTGAGATGCTTTGTCCAGCTTAACTTGTAAAGAAAGCACGTGCAAAGGAAAGCAGGCCTGGTTTCAGACGTTAATAGGATTGACGTTGAAAACAACTTTATTATGATAAAATTACAATCTGCCTGCTGATTGTGATCTGAAAATCTACAATTTTCATTCACTCGCTCATTCATAAAGTATTTACAAACAGCCCAGAGACCTCCCAAGTCAACATGGTTGTCACCTCCCTCGCCTGCGAAAGAGAAGCGGCGTCTCCTCGGTCAGACGCATCACTGGATATGAGCCAGTGGAGTCTTATCAAGAGGGAGAGTGCCACATACGCTCAGGACATGATTGGAGAAACTAGCCATTGCCAGGACTCCCAACTGACACGTATTTACAACAGGTCAGGAGGCCGCTACCGTTTTAGTCTCCGAGGAGGATTGTAGGGATGAGTGGCGCATTGTAGTGACTGTGCTAGGGGATTAGGGTGGTTGGATAGGTTGCTATGGAATTTCATGAACTTGGAAGGGATGAGTTCAAGAATGTAGGATATATTAGGATCATAATGAAGGAGTTTGCTGCTGAGGTAATAAGGGGCATTCACTATTGTCTCAGGACTTCTGATTGAAAGTATTAGATGCGCTTGATGTTCGACTTTTTTGCTGTCCCCCATAGCTCTACTCCGTATGTCCAGATTGACGTAACTATAACTTTGTAGATTAGTAATTTATTTTCTATTGAGAGATGTGATGTCCTTGATGAACTTGGAAGGTATGAGTTCTAGAATGTAGGGTATATTAAGGTCGTTATGAAGGGTTTTGTTGCTTACATAATAAGGGGCATTTACTATTGTTCTCAGGACTTTGGATTGAAAGGATTGGATACGCATGATGTTCGACTTTTTTCCTGTCCCCCATAGCTCTACTCCGTATGTCCAGATTGACGTAACTATAACTTTGTAGATTAGTAATTTATTTTCTATTGAGAGTTGGAAAGTCCTTCGAAGTAGCCTGTACAGTTGTCCAAAGCGTCTGTTTAGTTCTTGTCTTTTTAGCCTCGTGTGTGGATTAATAGGAATGATGTGGAAATCAGCATAGTTCATTGTTTTGGAGTATACTTTTGAAATTACAGGTTTATAACCCTGTATGTATAACAGGTTTATATAACACGCGCACATACAGATATAATGAAGAAAGGAGTTCACCTCGAAACTGAATGAAAATGACCTCCCTTCTGGGTTGGTTTGGTTTGATAATTAGGGCCTCACATCTCTTTGTTAACTTCAAAAAAGCGTTTCAGATATGTGAGCTATCATAATGTTTTGAAGGAGAGTGTTATCTCTTTCACGGTTTCCTTGTTAACGTTTCTGTTTGTGAAATCATTTTAGCGATCCCTAGGTAGGTCAATGCATTCGTGACCATTGGAAAAGAAGCTCAAATAGACATTTTTTTTAGGTACAGTCTTACATACACTACAGTCAATGGGTAATAGCAGCTAAAATTATTCAGGTCCCTAAACTACAAAATAAAGAAAATATTTTAATGAATAAGGAACTATCATTCAATTGAGTTTATAAGGAAACTAAGTTGGTGAATGTAAAAGTATATATATATATATATATATATATATATACACAAAAAAAGAAGAAATCGACCCGAAGGTCGGTTTTATTAAAAATACTTTTTTAATTCTGCTCTTCTGGCATTTGAAAATACCTCAGCTGGAAGCTGTTACTTCTTCTTTCTCGGTCGGTCCTAACTTTCGGCCAAATTCGGGCCACAGAAATAACTCGGCTTGTGAACTAACTTGCAATTGTGATGTAAGGAAAAGTTCTGTAACAAAACATCAAAGTTGTTCAACTGTACCTCAACTTGTTGTCTTCCTTCTCGCCCGAACGACGGAACTTTTTAAGTGGGCCTTTCGTACTATGTGCAATTCTCTACTTGGGCGTTAATTCTTTTGTGATAAAAGGCACGGTATCACAGTTCAATTCTTAAGGCCTACTCCCAAAGTGTAACAATATTTTGATTCGGAAAAGGTACTTGGGTAATAATTTAATTGTCTAAAGAAGCCGTTTCATAAGCTTTCTTATTAACATATCTTTTACAAAACTATAATAACAATATGATTACCCATTTAAAAAGATGCCAAAGATTAATGCATTTCGTACATAAACCTAAAAATATGACAAAACATGCAGGAAATACAATGTCTCATATATCACTATGAAATAATATACCACTGTTAGCTTTCCAAAAAAAACTTCCTTATAATTGATTTAATGTTACTTTTTACTTTACTTTTTGTTGTTTAAATTATCTTTAAAACCTTCTGTATTATCCTAATTATTCTCTATATTAGTCTTTTATTTCATGATTCAACAACAGACTACTCACGCTGAATAAATACTGGAAATTGCACATCCTACCATTATTTGACTTATTTGCCAAGAGTGAATAAATAATGAGATACTTTATTATTCTTGAATATCATCCAGATTTTATTTTTTCGGTAAACCGTTCCTTACTCATAAATATTTTGTTTATTTGAGAACTTTTATTTTGAGTTGAATTTGGAGTAGAAATAGTAGGTTTTTCAAAAGATTCCACCCTTTTCTAGTGAGGATCAGAATGTTTCTGATAACAATGAAAGAAAATTAGCACTCCCAGTTTGATGCTAAACTTCCTCTCATCCAGTCGAAAAAAACTGCAATCTATAACATATAGTTCTCGTCGATTGTACAAAAGATCAACTAACAAGACGTGTTTTGTCTAATATTGATTTCATTGAATTTTTGCTATCTACAATTATCAATTTAATGTCACTGAGTGTGATTATTGCACTTTGTTTCACTAAATTCTATATCAATAAATAATCCAGGATTGTGTTAACTATAATCTGAATAATATAGATCAAGAATTTAATCCTCAATTTTACTTGAAAAGCAAAGAGCTGTTGTAACGAAGTCAAATTTAACGGAGTTACTACTAAAGTTGAATCTCTTGCGAGAATTACTTCTTGCCTTTCGAGAAAACACACTCGTCTTACCCTGCCCGGATTTCCCCCGTTCTGTAAGGAGGCATTATAAATAAAAAGGAACGCTCGTTTATTGTAATTATAAATGAAAAACGCCAGCTTTGGTCAGAAGTATGGTTGCGCGAGAGCTGTAAATTGCATCGGTAGTAAGGAGGCCATCAGAGATATGGCTGGTAAGAACCATAAATATGGCTAACTAGATCCCAGTTAGTACATGGCCCTGCCATATTTATCCCTGGCCATAATAGGCTGCCGAGATGGTGGGCCCAGAACGACTTTCTCGGCAACAACCCTCCTCCCTGTTCAAAGGGAATAATTTATTCCTCCCTATGAGTTATTGTCATTATCCCTTTCCGCCGCTAGTTGTACCCCCTGTAAGCTATACCCCTGAACCTCTGCCAAATTTATTTTTTTATAAATCACTCTTCCTCCTCTAACAGGCGTTACCTAAATTTATTCCCTCTCGGGATTGTGGCTTCTGCATTCTCTTTCTGCCAAAAATATCGAGAAAAATAAATCTTTGGCGTTATACTCAAAAGGAAGCTGGCATACACTGGTATAGATGGTGGCCAGTCAGGTACTACTTGGTCTACCTACGATTTAACCAGATTCAAATCAGTCTACAGCCAGATATTCACCATTGCCGTTTTGAAAGGGATTCGATATTTTCTAATGAGTACTTCTATAATCCAACACCAACATGGCAGTCTGAATTTAACATCATTGAAATTAATGTGTATTAGCAATTCGAGAAGTTAATTTCTCATTATACAATAAAACGATGCAACACAAAAACAATTATACATTGTAAAATCAATTCGCTTACCTCAGTATTTTATAGGAACCTCTAGTTTAATCTCCTACATGTGGTAATAATTATTTAGAAAGAACGCAAGGAGAAAGTATTAAACGAGGATTAAAAGTCTTTGATATTTGACTACCCTAATAAAACACTTAAATCTAATCTTTTACGTAGAACACCAAGAGTTTCTCAGGTATGGGCCTGGACAGATCTGCCTTTGTCTCTCCACTTAGTAGTTTTCTGGCAATATACTACCTCCACAATATAAGTGGTTACCAAAAAGTTCAAGGGGTAACATCTTGGTTCCTGCACAGGCCATAAAAACTCTGTGCAGATGATTATAGCATAAAACTCACTCCCTTAAGATCAACCTAATTCAAATAAATATATTTAATTTGATCCTTAAAATAATATATATATAACCGGGTTCTATACATAATGTGTCATTTTCCCTCTACAATTTATTTATTAACTAAGAGCTAACACCTTCGACTGAACTACAATTGGGAACATTCGTTTTAAATAGTAGCTGGTTTCATCTCAAAGCCTGTCACTCTGTCTCGGGCAGTGTGACGTAACATTCAGACAATTACGTCATTGCGGAGGGACGAGACATCTGTTTATTATATAAATAATACACAAACCAACATGAGCTCACTGTAAACTGAAATGAATGTGTCAAACTAAAAAAAAAATGACAATCACTTACATGTACGGCATTGCTCAAAATGTTACTACCTAATACGTTATAAATGTTACTACCTAATACGTTATAAATGTTACTACCTAATACGTTATAAATGTTACTACCTAATACGTTATAAATGTTACTACTTGATACGTTACAAATGTTACTACCTAATACGTTATAAATGTTACTACCTAATACGTTATAAATGTTACTACCTAATACGTTATAAATGTTACTACCTAATACGTTATAAATGTTACTACCTAATACGTTATAAATGTTACTACCTAATACGTTATAAATGTTACTACTTGATACGTTACAAATGTTACTACCTAATACGTTATAAATGTTACTACCTAATACGTTATAAATGTTACTACCTAATACGTTATAAATGTTTCACCTCTCTCTAATACCGAAATCGAATAAAATAATGAATAAGTTCCAGTCACTACCACACGAACGATTCTATCAAAGGGCGCTTTATCCAACATTAATGTGAGGATCGATGAAGTGGAGTGGATGCTAAATGTTCGATCAAACAAACCCGAGGCGTAATGTAAAATCTTCTGGAAATACTTGAGCCTCTCCTTATTACGTACAGCCAATAATTCCCTTTGCAGAGGCCTTTCTACCCTAAGCCTTCAGATAGCGGGTCAATCTCTATTGAAATTTAATATGTTGTACCAACCCCCTTCATAAAATCACAATGTACCTAATCACTTCTCGATAATATTCTATACAAACAATGCCTTTGGCTCTTTTATGAGAGGGCAATATCCTTCTTTGTTAGACATACAAATGTTCTTTTATTAAAATTGTAAATTAAATGTTTTTTTGTTTACTTATCTGAGAAAAGAGTGCTTTTTCAATAATGTGATAAGTTTGATTTATTGATTCTTCACTCCAGCAGGGAACGTTTTTAGTAAATAAAGTATAAAACTTCGTTCAACGTTCAACTTTTAGTTTCATTACTGTGCCCTTAAACATTTTTCCATTATTGCCATTTTTAAGATTTTTTTTACTTTCCAATTTATTTTCCAAACCTTTCAATTTATGTTCGTCTTGTGGGGTCACTTTTTTAGAAATCGTTACTTTTGTATGTGCGTTACTGCTGCCTGAACACAAATTAAAACTAATTATACATACCATTATACATTTGTAAAATAAATTCTTTTGCACAATATTATATTGAGTTAGTGCATCTATGCCAGAGCTTCATTGTAGAATACGATTCTATGATTGGATTCTGTTGCGGAAACACGCACATTTTAAATGCACAATTTACCATCAACATTTTGCAATTCCCCCAATGTTAGATCCAGTCATGGTACGAGTTAACCGTCGCATAACATTCTAATTGTACGCAAAAAAGTCTCTTCCCTTTTTGGAAGGGTTTCGCGAAGTGCTCCCTTCACAGTATACATTTTGTTTTGATTTGTTGGAAATGAAAAACTTTGTTTTTTGACTACTCCTCCCATATTTAAATCCATAATCAAGTCTACCGTTGGGACATAATCAATATTTGGTTATCATACGGTACTTATCTTCCATTAGCTATTTGGGTAGTATGATCAGCTTACGTATTTTTATGCCACATCGAGGAAAAGACCATTCGATATGAGCCGTCTCCCTTTGCAGATGTGATAATCGCCTCTGTGGTCTCCACACCTATCTGTGGTCACCACACCTCAGAGTCACCTGGTGTGGTGTGGTGATGGTCACCTTTGAGAGGTGACCAGTGGTAGACCAGTCATAGGTCTTTGACCTGCAATTCCACCATTAGTCCTAATTAACGGGTATCTCGATCTTGAGATTTTTATGACTAAAATTATGTTCATCGAGTCATGGACAATTGAACCTAGCTGTCAGTAGCAACCTAGTTTATAGTAATAACGTCGAAGTTACCAGGTAAGCTTATTTGAATTAAACGCACTCGTTTTTGAGTATTTATTACTGTCTAGGTGTTTTTTTTGTTTTATTGATGCTATCAAAACCAACAACTTTAAATGCTGCTCTTTTTAGGATTGTTTGTGACCTGCTATAAATGCGTAACAGCGGGAGTCCTGGCAATGGCCAGTTTCTCCAATCATGCCCTGAGCGTATGTGGCTCCCGCACTCTTACTCAGCCTCCACTGGCTCGTATCCGGTGACGCGGATGTCGGAGGAACTTGGGGGACTTCCCAAGACTCCGCTTTTCTTTCACATGCGAGGGAGCTGACAACCATATGGATTTGAGAGGTTTCTGGGCTGTTGGTAAATACTGTTTGAATGAGCGAGTGGATGAAAATTGTAAATATGGTTTAAATGAAAACATTTATCACAATTACTTATTGTCCAATGAGCTAAATTGTAATTTTAACATAAAAAAGTTGTTTTATGAATTTAAAAAAAAAAAAAGTTATAGGATTCTTACACTGGCGTTCTTGTAGTATCCATTTATTTATACCCGAAGATATTAAATTTTACATATATTTTCAAACGACTGAAGGTCAATAATTAGAAAATAGTTTGTTCTCGCAGTGTTATATTTGTCAGCACAAGTGCTTTCAAAAGCCACGTGATGGTAAAAATAAGATATATAGGTATTATTGACCCGAAGCTTTCAGACAAAGACAAATCCAGTGCCGGTTTGTTCCAACAAATAATTCATCTCACAACCGGCATTCATACAATAATAAAAAAAAAACTGGAATGCCTCTATTATATTTATGAAAGCACAGTTCTCGACAATTTTTGTTTATAATATATTAAATACGGAGTTTTGAGGCTCGCAATTGCACTAAGTAAATTATAAACTATCAATAATATTGTGTTTACATTTTTTTTTTTCATGAAGAAAGATGGTAGTTTATAATACTATAATATATCAATAGCTAAAAGCAATCTAGTAATTATTTTTTCTTGGTGATCGCTACTCCTTATGAAAAGGAAATTTAAATAAAATGAAAGGTGTTATTAAGTAAAGTTGAAAAATGTCCCTTTTCTACTCATTATTTAGATTGAAGTCAGTAGCTCAATGTAGTAGTCGCAATCTATTATGTATTTCTATTAGAGGCTAAGCATTTGCTAACAAAGCAGCTTGTTACTGCAAACAGGCTAATAGGTCCACTCCGGATAATTATGACAAGGGCTCATCCCTTCGATGCCCTTCGGCTTTATATGTTTGTATTGTAAAGGCCGAACTTGCTCCAAGCTTTACAATGGTTTACTGTTGCGCCGCATCTAGAACTTTCCTCTGAGAACCAGGCGAACCATAATATAGTGTTGTAGTTGGTTACCCATAGTTGGTAGCTCGAGAAGTTTTTTCTACTATGGCTATCTATCGATACCTACTTTACTTCGCCCGACATTTCTATTCAATCAACCTTACATAGTGCGATTCAATTGTCTTCCAAATATGACACCTCCATTTACCATAATCTGCTTTTGCTCATTATTGTGGTGTTGACGCATTTCATCTCACTATTTCTCTGCAAAGTTAATGCAATAGATCTGAAAGTGTATAATATATAGCAAAACAACTGTTATGTATGGTGTTAGTTTTTAGTTAAAATATAAAAATATGGGGGGAAACAAGCGAGAAACCTCGGGCCCGTTTCCCTAAATTCGCTAAAGTCCCAGCGTAATAATGTTCTAATTGGTTAATACACATTAGGAGTGGACAGGAAAAACAGATATGAAAAGTCATTTCAAATATTGAAAAAAATAAATACATTTCCCTCTATTTAGTTAATCGTGGAGTATTTCTTCAAGTAAATCTCAGCGACCGAAAGAAATATCATAAATATTTATTATAAATATAAATGATAAATATTTAACATGAATATCAAAAAGAAATATTATTTTTGAATCACATTACAACAAAGAAATACTCATTAACCCAGAAAACCATCACCCCTTGACTGTCTACACTCTCCATGTTGTTTATTTTACTTTATAAATACAATATGGCCCATAATAAACACATTTGACAATAAGAAAAGTTATAATGACAGTGAAACTAAATATCCCAACGAACGATATATTGTATTGCATCGATGGTAGTAACTTAGTGAAGGCAGAGGTATTTTTTCACGGCATCAGCCCCTGTTAAACAGCTTAAAAACCGGTTTGTTGACGGAGATGTCCCAATCGGGAAGGTGAAATAGCGCAGACCTGACGCAGGGTGGCATTGATGTAAGATGGGTACGGCTGGTTATTTATTTCTAGCAATGAAGATGCGAGGTGACGGTGACTGTGTTGGGACGAGTGATAAGTGACGCCCCGCTCACGCGAGACAAATTTCCACCCAACTAACGCCACGCCATCCATTCGGTGTCTTGACAAGAACTGCTCATTCAATATCTTTAGCGACCGCACCTCGGTGTATAATGGTCTCGGATTGTACTGTGTGTATGTATGTGAAACATTTATTGGTTCGGAGATTGCTTTCGTCGATATTGCCCAGTCTGTACACAGCACTCGGAAACAAAGCCAAGTTTTTAAATATTTCAAAGGCGTAGAACTGGGGTCGTTTTGCCTCTGTTTCAAGACCTACGAGGCATGCCCATTCATTTCCGTTTTACAAATTTTAAACATAGTCATTAACTCCTCAGATAACGCTGCATTTGTTTTAGCTAAGAAACACAACAGAAGATATACGAGAAAAATGCTTTAAAGTGTCTTATCAAAGGTGTAAGTAAAGCTACAAGATTTAAAGTATTGTTTTTAGTTGTGGCATTGACCCCTCTATTTTTATAAATTACTAATAATTATTAGCCAATTTAAATATATAAATCATAGGTCGGGCTTCAACCCGGAGAGGTTCCGTACAATATGTAATACACATATTTGAATTGGGTGCTCACCTGCCATTTCAGTGAGCTACACAAGATCTTTGAGCTGCCTACGGTGGATGAGTTCATCCAACGTAGACCCTTCAAATCAAATTTTTCGACTCCCTGCAATACTTGACAAACCCCGGTGTTGAACACGATAAGCCCCGCTCCGTTCCCCTATCAATGGCAGGACGCTGTCGCGGCAGGAACGCTCTAGTTTTAGGTTATAGGTTTAGGTTTTAGTTTTTTAGTGTTTTCACGGTTATAAGCAGAAGGTGAGCCACATCAACTATTGTTGTGGATGGGTTTTTGACTTTTTAATACAAATTGAAATGTATCATATTTATGCACTCCTTCGAATGCATCTGCGAATGCAGTACAAGGAGCTAATTGTAATCCAATAATTTTTTGTACATTTTAAATAATAAAGAGGTTTTGAAAATAAAAAAAAAAATCACCTCCCATTTTCTAAATTGAAGGTGAGCCCCATCACCTAGCATTATATTCATTTCATTGTATTTTTAACCACAACCTGTATTGTTAAGTAACCCAACCTCCTTCAAATGCATCTCCACATAGCAGAAAGAGGAGAAAATATTGTAAATTGAGAATTTGTAATTTGTTAAAAATGTTTAATTAAAGGGGTTAAGGGGAAAATATGGTTCGGAGAATTCATTCATATGTTTTAGATAGTTTTCATTCAAACAGCCCACCGAAGAAAGGAATTTTTGAATTCTAAAACTAAGATTATTTGACAAGGCTAAAGAAGAGGCTTCACTTTTTAATAGGAACGCTCATTCGTTCATATGTTTCTTTTACTTTAGCATACGTAAAAATATTCCAAAATACCAAAAATATATTCAACAATACCTCGCTTAGGCTTAAACGAGTAAGTGCACGAAAAAAATTATTAATCCAAGAAAAAAGAAAGTCAGAAGGCAAAGCTGGGTGCTCTTCCAATAAGCTATCGATGTCAGGGCATGAGCATAATCAATATTAAGCCATTTTAGAAATGCTCATACATACCTTGCAATACATATCACTAGGGGTGGCCTAGACCACTTATTAAGGACACATTAAAAACATTAACCCAAACATAAATACAATGATAATATCCTACAACAGAAATGGCGTATTTATTGTATTTTTATCTAGCATTGTAGTCGTTGAGAATTTATTTATTTTTTGGTATTTTCTATTACATAGAGTTGGAATAGAGTTAGCATTATCAATCAATATTGTTTCTTCACATACTTCGTCTTTCATTTATATTCTTCATAAACAAAATTTAATCCATGAATGATTTAAGTTGGTTTTAATCCACTAAATGAAAAAATAGCTAAGTTTAAATCCTTTTCTATTTATGTAAAGTATAAAATGATCAAAATATGAACTTGATGGCTTTCAATATGACACGATTGTTATATATGAGCCATATTTGTTTTTGTTTTTTCAATTTATACCCTTACAAACTGGAGCTTATTGATTATATGCTCTATTCTTATAAAAACAAAATGTACCAAAAGTTTTGGGGCTTAACAAAACAAGTTCCAAACTCTAAATTTTAAAGGTTTTAAAGAGTACAACAATCACAAAATGGGCATACACCGTTTCTGTGATGAAAGTCTATTTTATATCTGACGTCATAAATCATCACAAGCTGCTAAACATGCTGTTGTAATAATAACTAAATGGATGAAAAAACAATAGTCCAGCAGCAGTTGTCAAAAACCCAAATTTGATTTTCAATTCTTTAACAGCATTGAAACGAATATACCAATGCTGTCATCTAGCCATCACATTTTATTATTATTCACATAGAATTTATTAACTCTTTTCTCGTGATACAGTCATCATTTCTGAAGAGTGTCCAGCAATCGATACGGTCAAAGTATTATTTATGATATATAATTCTGAAGGTGGCGTTTCAAAGAAAGTTCTCCCTTTTCAAGTCTAAACCTATAAAATATTTATACACTACAGTAGTTTAAAAAAACAATTTAGTTTTAGAACAAATTAATTAATTAATGACCATTATTTATGTCATGTCTTTCAAATATTATTGAATCGAAGCCCGGGAAAAATCTGAAGACTCTTACTTGACTAGACAACTGTCAAAGATATATTTTAAAATATATAATCAATATATAATATTATATAATCAATATATAATACATATATATATAATAAAATATTTTTTCACCTTTAAATCAATCTAAAATAAATCAATTCTACTTTAATTAGTTTTTTTATTTACATATTAAAAGGTTTTATATTGTGGAAATATTGATTATGAAAAGTGATTTATTTTTAATAGTAATAATATACTATTAGAATGATTACTTAAAGTTCGTTATGCTTCGTCGGCCAACATTACACTTCAGAGAACTAGTCCGACTTTACTTTACTAAACTGACTTTAATCCTCAATAATCAGTAAATTATCCAGTGAAATTACAATTTACATTGATAACCACCTATCACAAAGTACAAAGAAAATTTATGTTCTTAGAAAAGTTATGGACATCTTACTGGTTCAATGGTTCAATAGGAACTGAACGACCAGTGATAAGTTTAACTCAAGGGACTTGTCGGAGGCAGTGACCCAGATCTTATCACAAGTGAGGAATATTTTGGTGGAATATTATTACATTACTGATAAACATTGATGTTTAAACTACTAGCCTGAAATACACGTAAATAGAAGAAAAATGTTTTTAATTGTTAAAATATTGATGACAAGATAATAATTTAATTTAAATGTAGATACCTTTCAAAAATAAAATGTGTTTCGCTGATTTATTTTCTTTTTTTATAATTATCACAATAACATTTTTTGTGGCAGGTTTCTATTTGTTGATGGGTTCAATTAATCACATATTTTTAATAAATTTGAACCTAATAATAGGCAATTCAAAAATATCACTGTGACAAAGACAAATAAATATTGCAGCAATACAAAATAGACGATAAGACAAAGAATTGTGGGTAATTAAGTTATAAGTCTAAAAATAGATGTGGATTTTCCAAGTTGGAAGACTTACATTCAAATATTGTATGTACACTATTTGTTTTATACTTGAAAATAATGTCTGATGACGGTGAAACAAAAAGTGAATTTGGTTTGTGTGTTCGAGTGATATTTTATAAATTTAAAATAAACTACTAATCTACAAAGTTATACTTAAACCAATCTGGACATACGGAATAGAGCTATGGGGGGCAGCAAAAAAGTCGAACATCAAGCGTATCCAATCCTTTCAATCCAAAGTCCTGAGAACAATAGTAAATGCCCCTTATTATGTCAGCAACAAAACCCTTCATAACGATCTTAATATACCCTACATTCTAGAACTCATCCCTTCCAAGTTTATGAAATTCCACAGTAGCCTTTCCAACCACCCTAATCCTGTAGCACAGTCAATGCACTGCGCCACTCATCCCTATAATCCTCCTCGGAGACTAAAACGGCAGTGGCCTCGTGACCTACTATAAACGCGTGACAGTGGGAGTCCTGGCAATGGCCAGTTTCTCCAATCATGTCCTATTGTATGAATGAGCGAGTGAATGATGCTGTAAATATGGTATGAATGAGATCATTTATCTGTATTATTATTGCCTTATAAAAGGCAGATTGTAATTATTGCACAAGTTTAAAAAAACTATTAGTAGGATTATATCAAATATATTATTAGACTTGTTGCTCATTTCCAAGTAGAAGAATCCTATTAGAATCCACCCGGCTCTCCATTTCTTTAATTGGCCGTTCAGGACATTATTTATGAAAAAGAAAACTTTGAAATGTTTAATAATATCTGTAATTTGCTCTAAATAATAGGGAGAAATAGGACTTTTATAATTTAAGTAGCTTTTGATCTAGTAGCAAAGAGGAACTTTTAGGAGAAAAAAAACGGCCCCTGCTTTAAAATGTTTTTTTTTCATTTCCTTAGAGCCACCGGTCCTCTATTGAAGGTAGAAATCGATAAAGTAGACATAAGCGTTTATCATTTAACGATAAAGGGGGTCATTATTGGTATTATACGAACATTCAGGGAAAAGAAAATCAAGATACATTCATTACTGAACTTTTTCAACTTCAGTTTCCAGGACTATAGAGCAACCTACATAAACAACAACTTACGAAAATCATTTCCAGAAGTATGTCTTATTCATACTATGAGAGCATTTATCTTAATTACTTATTGCCTTATAAAAGGCAGATTGTAATTATAGCACAATAAAGGAATATAATATAAAATATTCATACTATAGTGGAAGGGATAATGAAAAGCAGTGTTGTTTTTTTAGTGGGGGGGGGGCTTAACTATTTTATACACCTTAGCTTGACATTGGGTTTTAAAAATGACATTTGGACAATATGGTTAAAATAATTCTTAATAATGGTTGTTGAGTCCAAAGAAGGATTAACATTTAATAGTCACCACCTATCGGTCTGTCTGTGATTGTTTGTTGCTTTAATTGTTGAATGCAATAAATAAGTAAAGTGTGATACATTTAATAAATTTGTTGTACAAATACATAAAACCCGAACGTATTTTGTGTATGGTCACTGGTCAGGATAGTGCCTGAGTCACGAATTTAGTACCTCACAATGTAGTAATCAACAGACACTGACAAATAAATTGAATTTTTTATTAAAAAATCGTTTCGTTTACGAAATATTGAAGTGCACACATAACAGGACCACTTCAGATTGATTTAAAAAAAATAGACTGGACCAGATTCTATAAGTGACAACAAATGAGTTTGTAGGGTCACGGTTCATGACGAACTTGATCTGTGTTTGACCGCAAGGGTTCAGTCTCCATTTTTATAGTATTTCTATTGAGTTTAAAGAATCTTCTTGGTGAAGTACCTTCACTTACTTTAAGAACTGCGGAACTTCGATTGATCGGGAGAGTATTTGACCAGCCAAGGAATATGTTTGTGGGCAATTATCCTGTAAATAAATTAGAATTACCTTACACAATCTGAAAAAAAAAATTCTGTCTATCTGCTTTTGAGCATGGGTTGGAAACCAGTTTTCATGTTTTAAGTCATAAATGTTTGCTGTGAGCTTAAGTTACAATTTAAGTAACGTTTGATAGTTTTCTATGAATCGTATGATATTTGTTCAAAATGAAGGTGGTTTCCCCCAAAAGCGGTTTAGGAAGCTTAAGTTAGGTAAATACCATGGTTTTATTATTTAGGAAAATAAACCTTTTAGAGTTCGCTAAATTGTCTATTTTAACAATAGTTACATGCAGTGTCGGAGTGAAACCAACACCATGTGGAAATCCCTTAATTGTGAATAGTTTCCACACCGTTTTCAGAGGCACTCGATTCACAGTGAAACAAACTTTAATGTAAAGGATTATTTCATGAACGCTATTGTAGAACGTACTTACATCCAAGCAACACCTGTGTAGAACTTGATACTCTCCCTGCAGGTTCAGCAGTAGTGTCTGATTCACTAAAGGCTATTTACAATCGATGCTATAATATCACATGAGTATAATCAGTAAGAAGTGAAGTAATGTATTGTAAAGTGCATACATATTGACTACAGTACGCTAGCTTCAGGTCCCGCTTTGTCATTGTTAAGGAATTACATTGAAAACAACAGTGCCGCTCCCGACTTGGACGTATTTCTTGTTCACGTATGGTCAGATCCAAACGTGCTGATAGAGGCTTTAAGAAAAAAAGGCTGGGAGATGGCTTGCCAACAAAAGTTTATCACGTGAAATTAACATATTAATCAATGAAAACTAATTTAATATTAGCCGAATGACTTGACGTGATTGAATCAATCCTTCAAGGACAATGACTTTGATTGAGGCGAAAGAAGTGTTCAATTTCGCATTTTACCCTAAAAAATGTTACTTGGCAACGTTTCGACATGAGAATGTATCTATGTCCAATGCACATATAATAAACATTATGAATAATTCGAATATGTTTTATCGCAAATCAAAATGGTACTCAATTAATCGTCGACTCATAAAAAAAAAAGGATTGTTAATTTCGTTTGCTTTGCTGAAGGTGCTACAGCACCAATTCCTCGTCGAACGTCTTAGTCCGCAATCACTAGTGAATCTGGTCCCTAACCGAATGAGAAATGCCAGAAATTTCTGTTTGAAGCAAATCACAATGCTAATATGTTGCTGAGCTTTTCATAGATCCATACCTAAAATGTCTGTATGTGACAGTTGTTAAATATGAGCGGTGACAGCTCTATAGCACGGAATTTAAAATGTCACCTCTTGTAAGACCGTTCTGTCTGTCAGGGGTGTGAGGTCCACAGTCCACGGGGGTGTTAGTAATCATGAAATTGTACAAATCAACGTATTGGTGAACACGAAGGGAAAGGCTCTACCTTTAAACAGGATTGTCTATCGTATGTCCTCCGTAAAAATATCTAATATATCTGAAATTGTAAATGATTATTAAAAACGACACCTGGCTGGCTACTTGGTCTTGCTGCATACGCATTCCTTATGGACAAAATGTATTTAAAAAGAAATTGAAACTGACCAAAGTTGAACAAATAACCATTATCTTCCTTTTTAATGAATTAATGAACTAAGCGGTGATTTTCTGTAAATCCTCTACACTTCTGGTGGAAGAGGAACGCAACAAGAAAGTTCTCTCATACTTTTCAGCTTTCGCAAGAGATTCAGAAGCTATGTAGATCGGATTTCCCCCTGGAAATAACAGGGAGGTAGAGGATTGCTCAAAAATAAATTAACAAAAATTTAATAAGATTCGCGAACCGAGAGCAGTTAATTCGTATTTTATACGAAACAATTAGTACAAGCGATTTCAGTCAATTGTTTTGGCCTTCTTTGAAATCCAAATTTCACTCAAACATTGGAAAGGCACCCTACTACTAAGTTAACCCCTTTTGATTTACCTATTTTTTTTCTTGGTTGATTATAATTTCAAAATCAATTTCTTTTCCTATTATGGTTCGCATCCTTTCACGTTTTTTCACACGATTCATCCATCCATCACCAGCCCGGTCTCCTGAACGCACATTTTTTTTTTCTTTCATCTCGTTGAAACGAAGTTGAGAATTCCATTTTGGAAGTGTTTTCCGGAAACTTCCATCGTCTATCTTCATCACACGTCCATCTAGCCGGATGAGGTTTCCATATGTCGTCGAGTATATTCATCATCTCCATCTTCCCATTTTTCATCTTCAACATCAGGAAGGCTAGATATTATATACCACTTCCTAAGTTAATTGATTTAGCTTTTAATAAGATCATTGGTGGGAGGGATATAACTTAAACATGAATGTAACACAAAAAAGTATATGTTAAATTTTAAGGCCTATCTGGTGTAAAATATATTAGTTACTAAATCAACCATACATGTTTAATTATAATTTATTTCTATCTTACAATTCTTTGCATGCAAGAATATCTGTCCTTCTGAAAAAAAATCGAGGCTCTGCATAATAGGACACTCTTGAATAATAAAACATCGTGTTCTCATTATTTATTTTTTTAAATATACAATTTTTGCCTTACCAATCGTCGAGCCCTTAGGTGAGGGATTTTACTTCGAAAAAAAAAATGAGAAGACATATCTTTTGTCTGTCACAAATAATAATATAATGACCAAGCAGTCAAGCACAAAAGTTGGATTAATATTAACCATCCTTTTGATTGAACTGATAGGTTAAGTAATAATGGCAGGCAAAGGGAACAAAAAGAAAATTCAGTGGAGATAGCAATACATCTTGCATAATCTTAGTTATCAAAGATAAAAAAGTAGTCATTTTTGTTGTTTTTCAAACCAGAAATTCTTATGCTGTCACTCATTATCTTCTTTATATCGATACATGGGCGTTATATTCGATAACCCAAGAGCATGAAAAATATTTTCTGCTTTATGATAGATGATTGAATGTTATTTAGTGTTATTACCAGGGACTTTTTGATGGCTTTCAAAAATGAAAGTTTTATTTACTGACCATCTTCTAACGCACTCATTGAAACAAGCTACGATTAGAGAACGGCAAACTTAAATGATGCAACAAAGTACTTCAATTGTGTAAAGATCATCTTTTTTCTTTTTTCAAAGCTCTTAAAATTTGAAAAGAGGAATGGGGGAAAAATAAAATATCATAACATGGCATTTATAACAGTGAAAGGGGTCCTTTTACTAGGAGGGGCCTATTTGAAAGTTGGTTAAAGGAATTGAGGAGTCTAGATATCTCGGTACAGTGGTGAGAGTCCACTAAAGGTTGAGCCTACAGTCTGTCTAAGCCTGTAGTTCTGACTCGTTCAGGGTTGGGTAGCGTTCAGTGGTGTGCCCGTCAGGCGCTTGTTGATTGGTCAAGGGCCGTAATGTCCACCATCTTGTCTACTTTCCCAGATTTTTTGAGTTACTATCTAGCTGGTAGTGGTGGGAGGTTGCAGGTCACGAAAGAGAGGATTCTGGCCGTGTCTCAGCGAGTCGAAGAACTTGATGTGTCGTCTTCTTATGGCTTCTTTGATGGTGGGAACCTCAAACTTTTTATTTATGGAGCCTTCATATCTCAGAAGATCATTCAACAGAAACTAATACGAAATAAAGGAATTGATTTTTTTGAGAAAAAAATAGTAAATATATACATTTATATTCATTAACAATTTCATTAATAGAAAAATAATGAGGCTTGAAAAAAAATCTTAAGCAAAATAAATTTTAATAAATGTCTGAAAAAGATATTTATGGATTATTTCTCCAATAAAAAACAATAATATCTCCTCTTATCAACAAAAAGTATTAAATGTGCCATATAATAAGCAACGCTAGAGAGTTTTTAAGTGCGAATGATCACAAGGGAAAATATGTTTTTTGGATGGGATTGATCCGCGCGACGCACTCTAACGATCTTGCTTCCAGGAGTTGAGATCACAACTCACGTAACAAGAGGTAAACACCTTCTCCCTGTCCAAAGCCTTTAGTCGTACAGTTAGTGCCGTCGCACAGTGGGCTGTCTACACAATCCAGCTGAATCTAGTTTTGATGAAGTTAACAAGATATCTTCCGGAAACTAAAACAAATTCAGGAAAAGGAAAAAAAAACATTTAGCTAAAAATTATTTATTATTTAAATATATACATACCATTAATCTAATTAATAAAACTAAACATGCACAAAATGACATCAAGGCATATCACGTAATATCGCATCCTTATCACTGTTGCCAACTGATGTGTTGGTGTTATCTTGTATCTCCGATATATGAATAGCTTATCAATTTTCAACATATCAATTTTAATACTTCTTTAGAACAGCTAAAACTTCTTGGAGGTAATAATCTGACATGTGATACTCCTAGATCAGAGGATATTAACAAATTGTGAAAAATATATTGTATTTGTTTCTTCATTTGTATTTGTTCTAGATATTTTTATTATTTAGATAGTACTCCTGGCGATACTTTTTAAATTCCTTGTAACAACTTTCTAGGACTTCCTCAGACAGTTGGTCAATAGAAACAAGATTTTTTTTAGGTATTGCTGAACTAAGAATAAGAATTTTCTCACGGGCTTAGGATACCATCCATATAATCTTGTATTCAACCTTGTTGTGTTTGAAGTGAAATCTTTAAAAGCATAATGTTTTATTTCAATAGGTTACTGACTTAAAGAATAACATTCAACCTTTCAAAGTGTTCTTCGTTAACGTCAACTATATCTTAAGACACCTTAAAATTTAGAAAAAATCTTTGGCGTGTCGTTATCATTTGTATCCCTCCTGCTCGTTTGGGAGTATCGATTAGCAGTCAGAGTTCTGAACGGTATCCGTGAATAATTTTTTTTTTTTTTTGTCTAAAACCCATATTACCCTTTTCGTTTTGACAACCGGCAGGTACGTAAGTTTGATAAAGCTACGATTGGAATCAACCCCGTTTCACTTCGAAACTTTAAAAAACGAAAGAGGAATGAAGTAGTTCTTCACTAAGACATTTTGGAGGGTCCTCCTAGGTTGACTTTATTCAGGTCATATTCATACAAAATATCGCGGCATTCCTAATTCCGTGTATTTATTAATTTTGGGACATTTAAATAAATACAGATTTCACTCCTTTTAATCACATATTTTTCATCTGAAAGGAACAATATTATATAAATCCTTAATATGCAAAATTATGCGATTTTGTTTTTCCTTCATAGCCCCTTTAAATTCACAAATAATAACATGTATAATTATAGATCCTCAGGTGAATCTATTTACAAATGATTTCTGTATTTCCTGTAGCATCGCTACATTATATACAGGTTTTGTTAATTTATAAAAAGTATATTATGAATGAACAAGTATAATGATATACATTATACATGACTGGACTAAACTGACTAATAAAGGTGATGGGGATCACCTTTTTGATCAACCTTAAAACTTAACTTACATACTAATTCTTAACCTAATTTTTCCACGAGAGTCTGTTGCTATCAGGTGCTGAACGAGTCAAAAAACTTAATGTGTCTCCGGCAGATGAACTCACCCACCGACGCCACACCAAGCAACGGGTGCAGGTCAGCGTTCTTCAACCTCTCGAAAGATATGTCGGACCCCTTTTCGCATGATCCCATTCTGGAAATGTTGGAGACATTTGGCTGTATTGTCAGTCAAGTGGGTAAATAGCGGGCCACCGTACCGTAGTGTTGGCCGGAGGACACATTTATATATCATTAATTTGAGACGAAGCGACAGGTTGGGTGAAGCAAGTGCGAAAGCCGGTAAGACCTGTGTTGTACTTTTTCTATTTTATTACTAAAATGAGTAGAGAAATGGAGAAGCCTATCGATTTTTATACCCAGATAGTGCATTGAGAAAGCTTAAATTATGCGATTGAACTTGGTATGTATGTAAAATACATGACCAGTAAGTCAGAAGTTCCGAGAACTTTATTTCTTTCTAATATTTGTATCTTAGTGATAATCAATCTCTACTCAATTGCAAAAACATTATTAATAATCGACCGCAACTATTTATGAATCCAGTTCAAACATTTTAAAAAAGCTAACCTATAGCGTTAGAATCCATATTTTTGAAAAACTCTTAACTAAACTTGAAGGTGTTCAATTTATAAGTTGTTCAATCTGGCAATCAAACCTGTTAGCACGGTCTTACAGGAATTAGGAATTTCAATTTTTTCTAATATCCCTGTCTCTCGCTGGGTCTCTCTTTAGAAATAAATTTTATAGCAAATATATTCCTAGATTGTTAAAAGACAGCCTACTGTGCGTCGCTTGACAGCCAAACCGGCTAGTAAGTACTACAGTTAGCTACCATCAATTTGAACCTGTGATAATGAAAGCCGAGTATTTGGAAAGATAGAACTAAAACCCCTTCATAATATACACAATCAATAACAACAAAGAGATGAGATGGGCAAGTTAGAATACTCACTCAAAGTTAACAAGTAGAACAGCCTTCGGATAAATACCATTGGACTTGTTTCTCTTACAGATCCAAGCCCTTCGGTTAACTACAGTTAGCCCAGATGTCTGTTCTTCAACTTGACTTTGAGTCTGTCATGGCAGACAGCAGAGAGATAAGTCGATTAAGCTTACGGCTTAACCAAACACACTATTATGCGCTTACATAAACAATAACACTTATACTAACAATAAATATTTACATTATGGGACCTCAACAGTATCAAATTAATGATCTTTAAGTCATAATTAAAATAATAAGCGATATGTTTTCGCTCCCAAGCAGCTCCACAAACAGAAAAAATGTACATCACAAGTGCCATTTTAAACTTGCAATACTTACACACATTACGCAGGATGTAATGAGGTTAATTTTTTTTTTTTTAATGCCACTATAACATTTAGAATTTTATGATTTATGTATTAAATTGTATAATAATCATAAATGCATTCTCTGGGGTAGTATATTGAGACGAGTAGAAATATATAATTATTTTTAAACAGATTTAGCTTTCTACCTACGCTAATGCTTTTGACTCCATTGAAGAGGAGTTAATAAACAATTACTAAGGTGAAAAAAAAAACCTCGTGAGACCAGTAATCCATAAATCTACCAATTCAGCCTTATGATAGTAAAAACGTTCTGTTACAGATGTTCGGCAGGAGACTACCTGGTTGTGTACCCCACTGGCAATGACGGGGCTGTCAACGAGGGCTCCGCCCCTTTGGGTAGGCTGTGCGGCACCGAGGCCATCAACCTCTATTCCTCGAGTTCCAGCATAGTCCTAGAGTTCCACACGGACGTCAATATGAAGAACTCGACCGGATTTTCTGGCAGATTCACTTTCATCCAAGCAGGTAGGTTCCGCTATCTAAGATTGTCAACTTCTTACACTTAAGAATTATAAGAACTTTTTGGGGTTTTCCATTAAGTTCTTGTCACGAATGGCGCTGGTCAATACAAAACAGCTCCTCCATCTTAGATACCATTATGAATTTCCGGCAAGCTTCATCACGCTCTCAAATCTCGGCTTTGTAGAAAGAACGCTGAAGTCGATACTGATTCAATAAATAAAATGCCACCAGTCTCTCCACGGCCTTATTGATTTCGACCAAATCGTTCTTGACAAACTCTGCTTTCAGTTGGCTACCAAGGTAACGTACCTGTATGGCCCGACCCGGCTAGTGCTACAGTTCCCATCACCTTGAACCATTAGGAATGACGGTATTACCCGACAGAACCGTGGATTCCAAATCAATAAAGCTGTGGAGAGTCAGAAGGTATTTTACTTTTTAATACACGGCATTGCGCCGGCACAAATTGATTCAACGGTTCATGGATTCGTTAAATGAAAAATGTACATCACTATACCTTTAATGAAAGGTTGTTTTTTATAATTGTTTCCAAAGAGAAACAGCCGATGTAATTTTCTGCGCCCTAAAGGCTTGCTTTGAAGTTTGAGCCAAATTGCATGTGGAGCAGTTAATGCTTGCATAAATACTTTAATTGCGAATAGAGCGATTTCCGGGCTGATCTCTAATGATACGTTTGCCCTGACATGCGCACTTGACGTTAGCCTTATCATTCTTAGCTAAACGCATAGGGCTCTCCCCTGCAACCTGTAGGAGGTGTAGTGTTTTCTTAAAATATGTAGTTACTTACGAGATGAGTTCATCGACCACAACTCCTGAGGGTTTCCCCTGCTGGGGGTGCCCCACAGTTCCGCGTAATTATAAAATTAGGTCTTGACCAAAAATACTTCATTTTATATAGGTTTTAAATAACACCAATTTTCATTTCTGTGTTAAAAGATTTTTTGGGCAAAAATACTGTTATTTGAGAGTTTGGGAAAACAGAAATGACATGGGGAGGGTCGTCACTCGAAGCATGGTAGCTAAGTTGGCAGAGCCTCGGACTGGAACTGTCCTGGAACTAACCACATCCCCGCACTATTCCTGAGCTCTGCTGCTTCCAGTCCTTCCACTATCTTGCTAAAGAAATCGTCTTGGGAATAGGGGAGGCTTCTGGGTAGAATGTTTATGTACATTTTGTATGAATATTGATATGAATGGAAATTTTACATAAGTATAAATGAATTCTTACATCCTAATTAATAATGCTGTAAAAGCAAATTGTGATTTTTTATAAAGATTTTATATAGAACATAAATATTATTTTTTTCAAGTGATTTTCAGTGACCGAGATGGTTTAATGGTTTAAAAATGAATGATTTGGTCAAAACTACCAACGATTTAATGTATTTAAAATATTATATGTTGTTTTTAAAAAACTGACTTCATTGGATATACATATTGCTCTCAATATTGTTCCCTCACTTTCTAGAGCTTTAATTGTTTTTAAATGTTTCTAAAAATACTGGGTTGTTACAAAAGTTGTAAATGAAAACATTGCTGACTTTAAAATAACATATAAATATATATGTACGGTCTGGTACCATCTGAGGAGAATATGAGTATACGATATTTAGGGGATAAAAACGATCTTTAAATGCCAGAAAAAAAATGGGAAATTAACCTACAGGCTAGGAGGTTGAATTTGTCAGTTTAAGCAGAACGGCTTTTTTATTCTCCAAAGCAGTATTTTCCTTTCCCGTCATTACATTGGATAGAGGCCTCTTTGAGAGCTAAAGGCACATTCCAGCCGAATGGAACTATTGGCCCTGCCTCTTCTTCCCTTATTAGAGGAGGCTCAAGATCTTTTGTGGAGGGAGCGAGCACAGCTTCCTATCTAAGGCTGGCGTGCGGTACTATTGTGCCTCTTGGCTAGTTCACGTCCTCTAACTCCAATTACGTTACCTTTGAGATTTTTCCACAACAGTTTTCCATCAAATGGTTCAATTATATTGAACTATTACAGCGTTAAAAGTCTTAAGTTTTACACATCGAAAAAAAAAGATTTGATTAAAGATGTTTACACGTGAATGAAAACGCAAAGGAAGAAACAATATCAGACTAGTACAACAACAACAATTTATTAAGATAAAATTACAATCTGCCTTCTTTATTAGGCAATAAGTAATTGAGATAAATGTTATCATTCATACCATATTTACATCATTCACTCGCTCATTCATACAATATTTACATACAGCTCAGAGGCCCCCCAAGTCCACATGATTGTAACCTCCCTCGCATGCGAAGGAGGCAGATGAGTCTTGGGAAGTCCCCCACGCTCCTAAGTCAGCCGCGTCACTGGATAAGAGCCAGCGGAGTCCGACCAAGAGCGTGAGAGCCACAGACGCTCAGGACATGATTAGAGAAACTGGCCATTGCCAGGACTCCCACTAACACTTAGTTATAGCAGGTCACGAGGCCATTGCCGTTTTAATCTCCGAGGAGGATTATAGGGATGAGTGGTGCAGTGCAATGACTGTGCTAGGGAATTAGGGTGGTTGGATAGGTTACTATGGAATTTTATGAACTTGGAAGGGATGAGTTCAAGAATATAGGGTATATTCAGATCATTGTGAATGGTTTTGTTGCTGACGTAATAAGGGGCATTTACTATTGTTCTCAGGACTTTTGATTGAAAGGATTGGATGCTGTCCCCCATAGCTATATTCCGTATGTCCGGATTGGCTTAAGTATAACTTTGTAAATAAGTAGTTTATTTTCTATTGAGAGATGGGATGTCCTTCGAATTAGTCTGTACAGTTGTCCAAAGCTTCTGTTTAGTTCTTGTCTTTTTAGCGTCGTGTGTGGGTTCCATGTCAGTCTTTTGTCGAGATGGAAGCCTCGATACCTTACTGTCTCAGACACAGGGAGAGGAATTGAATTTAAAAAAACTGGCGGACAGGACTTGCGGCAGAGGGTGAATCTCATCAAGGTGTTTTTGAAGGTGTTGGGATGCTATATCAGGGTCTGGATGGGTTGACAGGACTGCAGTGTCATCTGCAAATGTTGCCAAGAAGGTATTGGTGGTGGAGAGGACATCAGCGGTGTATAGATTATAGAGGATGGGACCCAGGACATTGCCCTGTGGAACTCCTGCTTTTATGGGATAGTAGTTAGAGTATTCTAAACCACAGCGGGCTTAGAAGAAGCGGTTTGAAAGGTTGGACTGTGGGATTAGGAATAGGGTCTTGAAACAATAACAAAGATATAAAAAAAAGAAGTTTCAGAAAACAAAAAAACTCGCATAAATCGTCTTCTCATTCCAAGCATATCATATTTAAAAAAAAAAATTAGTTTTTGACCAAATTTTATTTAGATTTTAAGTAACGCTAAAGTTCGTTTCTGTGTTAAAAGCTCTTGCCAGTGAAAGGTTTATTGGTCAAAAATACATATGTTGTTTTTAAAAAACTTCATTGGATATACATACTGTTCCCTCACTTTCTAGGGCTTTAATTGTTTTTAAAAATACTGGGTTGTTACAAAAGTTGTAAATGAAAACCTTGTTGACTTTCAAATAACATATTAAATCCTCATTCGTTTGACTCATTTCTATATAATACGTATCATTTTTTACATCCACTAATCCTTCGTCCCCCTGATTTCGAGCACCAACTGGCTTTTTATTTCATTAACTATTGCATATTTCAAAGAGAACGCCCGCGGGAAAAAAATGTAATTACCAGTTTTTTTAAGATACTGCTCAGAAAAAGTGTAAAGACGGCAGTGGAAGAAGCATGTTCGGTGGAAGGTGAAGGGTTTCTTTTTCGAAATACGCCACTGCTTTAGTTCAAACGTTTTGGTTAAAAGGAGGGTGTAGTTGGCAATACCAATCTTCAAGACTCGGTCAGACGGACATTCAGTTGATGATGAAAATGAATTACTCGAGAGTGTAAGTTCGAATTCGTATGTGGCCACACGAGGGATAGCGAATTAGGGGGCTTCGCATGAAACCATAAGCATTTCGCCCATGAAATTTTCCAACAACATAGTATATTTTATTTTGTATTTGACGTAAACTAATTTTTTTACAACAGACTAAAGTTTGTTGAAGCAACTGATCTTCGTTTATTTTTCTGTTTGCTGTAGTTATAGTTGTAAATTTCGGTCGATAAGCAATGCTATACAGATAGCTAAGACACAAGGCTAGAGGTAGCAGCGAAGAGCCAAGCCCTCGAAGGTACTGAGAGCTGTGAAGGGCCTGCCCTGTACTCCTTACTGCCCTGCCTCTGACATCCACTCCACCCTCTGCAATCCACAACATCCTAGTAACTACCTCAGTATTGTTAGGGATTGTACAACTTGAGAGACAATAATCGTCAACAATAGTCTGTAGCGAAAGCCTAATTTCTGAGGTTGCTGGAGATATTGGTCATATTAATAAAGTTGGTAGGGAAGGACGATAGTCGATAATGCCTGATTTTTCTACTTCATAGAATTGATTCAACATTTTGCTCTACATCCAAATAAAACAACAAATCAAATTTTTTTTTAAGAAATAAAATTACACTTAGTAATTAATTGATACGTAATCAGTTATCTCATTCATCCCAAATCTGTAGTTCAGCATTTACTCCCTCATTCAAACGACATATGACAAATGCACACAGCCCAGACACCTCCCGACTCCGCATAATTGCCAATTCCATCGCATGAGAAAGCAGAAGTAGATGTTTGTGAGATCTGTCACGCTCCTCCTTCTGCCGGATCACCAAATACACACAAAATCTGAGCAATATCGTGAGAGCCCCAGGCGCTCAAGACATTATTTATTAGAGAAACTGGCCATTGCCTGGACTGTCATGTATTTTTCCCACTCTCATGTATCTTATACCAGTCCACCAATATCACTACTGTATAAATATTGTGCTTTTTATTATGGCTATCGGATAAATTTTGGTGGAATTTTGTGGATGTAGTAATAATAATATTAAAAATGGAAGGTAATTAAGATACAAGCAAGGTATGAAAATAAAAAAATAAATAAAATTGAAAAAGTAATATTTTCTCTAACAAAAAGGCAATTTTTTCTTTGGCATTTAATTATTAACATTTACTAGGAACTGTACCACAATGGAAATTGCTAATGATAAAAACTTTATAAATTAAAACATTAAAGACCTCTCTTACTTCAGGATTAGCAATAATCATGACCAACAAAAATATTAACTTAGTAAAATTCACTTACAGATTACACAAAACAGATCCTATAATTTTGTTAATAGCTGCCGCAATTATTAGCTCTTTCAAAAATGTAGGATATTATCCTTGAAATACTATTCATCGTCATACCAAAACGACCAGCTTAAAATTATTATAAATCTTATAATGAAATCAATGTAAGTGAGATAAAGAAGTTAAATCCGTAGCAAGACATCACAAAAAATACTAGGCCATCTCAGCATTCTGCCAGTAAAGAAACTGAGGTCTGGTAGTGCCAACACTTTACAATTTTCGTAACTTTTTTTTTTTTTTTCAATTTTCAATGATAGGAAAAACATTCATATAGACAACGTCAATGGAAAATTATATATATGTGTGTCTATATAAATATAAAACAGTGAACCGTGTATACAACATTTTTATAAGCGGACAGCTGACAGCAATAAAAAGTAACAAAAACAAAACAGGCTATAAATACAAATACCACCTCACTATAGCATATGAGGCGGGGTCGAGAGGAAATCTCATATATTGCCCTCATTGTCTTTTTCTACTTCCTTTTTCTTCCAGTAATGGATCAACTTTTATTTATCTTTTCTTTTTTTTTGTTATTTTCTTCTCTGCAGTATTTGTACACGCCATTTTATCTATCTCGTTTAGCTGGATATATATATTGTTATTTGTAAAATTAAAAATGATTTATCACTTTGACAAAAGAAATATGAGTTTGTTGTCCGAATTCTATAAAATTGAAGACGCTTTTTGAAGACAGTGATTACCGATTTTACTTTTAAATTATTTTCGTATTTTCCTACTCCTTAATGCCCAATGACAGTTGATTCAGAAAAAATAAAACATTTAACTTCATAAGACTTTTATATTCTTTATCCATCTAATTGTTTGATAACTGTGTAATCGATATTTCTTTAACAGTTATAAAATATCTTCAGACTGTGAATGATCCTAATTTTTCCTTACCAAAATATGTTCTATCGGCGTAAAAATTATTTTTCCGATAAAATCTTTTTGTTATTTATCCCGGATGAAATTGGTTTTCATATATTCTGATTTATGACATACAATATCACAGTAAATAAAACAGTTCATGATAATAATCTGCATTTTTTTTTTTTTACTACATGCTACGAATATAAATAGCTTCCTCATAAATTGACTATATCGACATATTATTAAGAAATATATATACATTACCGATAAACGCTTGTAATTTTTCATAAAAAGCCATTTTTGCATTGATAAATATTAAGTACATGAGTATGTTTTCTTCCATTATAGTACGTGGATTAGCCTGAACCAAATCCAAGGTTGCGATAAATATTTTGATGTATGTTTAATAAAAATCGGTCGAGTGTTTTCTAATTTATCAAGTCCACAAATAACACACATGGAAAATGGAAAATAACTAATTTTCTATCGTCTATCGTAACTATGATTTTTAGAGTATGAAGCTGGTTGTAAATACACTTGAATCAAAATTAAGTAGTTAGGCGATGAACACAAAAATGTGAGCCCCATCACCTTGTAGAGTCTTGTCAATGAAGCCAAGTACATTGTGTATCATTGTACTTGTATTGATGATATTCAGACCTTGTATAGAGTGTACCGATGGTACAGAGTATATAAAAAGTAGTATGTAAATAGGTTCGCCTAAAAATCTATAGTAAATAAAAGTTTTGTCATTTTTTTTAAGGGGATTGGAAAAAAAAAAATTTAATATTTTTTTACCAGAGACACATCAAGTTTTTTGCCTCGTTGCAGTGCCTAAGAAACCCATTGTTTAACACTATTACCCACCAACCATCATGTCGGTGAAAATTAGGTTAAGATTTTGTTGTTAGATGTACTCGTAAGCTAGTTTTAAGTCTATGATTTATTATTAACATATTTAGACAATCAATGTACATGTACTTATGTGATTTGTGTCACCAATCGCAATGTAAAATTATTAAAAATTGTATGAAATGTAGCCAAGCTACAGGACATATAACGACCTATTGAAAATAGATTCATTTATGTAGTCTACACTGGTTTCCATAATTTATAATAACAAGGGGATATGAAGAAAAAACATATTTTAATATTTTGTATGTTGAGTTAACTGCTCAATTGCCTATTTATCAAGTAGTTTCTGCCTTTCTTAATATTCGTTGTTCTGGTGTAATAGTATCTAGTGAGAGGTAAGAGTTTCTATTAAGCAATCTGTCGACTAGTCCAAATCGACTGTCTAATACTTCACTATTAAAACATTTATCAGGATTCCATGTCAGGATTTTGTCATGAAAGCTCAGATATTGAAAGCTATTGAACACGGGATGCAATACGAAATTGAAAGTGGTGGATGAACAAGATCCTCGTTGAAGAAGGGTGAATGTACTGTGTGCATGATTTGTCTTCGATTAAGCCAATTCTCTATTTCTGTGAGGTGATTTTGACGGTGTCTTGACACAGTCTGCTGTCCAGGATTACATGAAAAGATTGATGGGACAACAGCAAGTGTAGCGAGGAAGGTGCTAGCTAGGGTTCGTAGTAATATCAGCAGGACATGTATTATATGGGTATATAGGTTAGGTCCCAGGACACCTACCTTAAGGAACTTCTGCTTGAATAGGGTAATACATGGTTGGAATATTCTCAACCACAACGGACCCGTGATATTTAGAGGCATAATATCTTGCGTGGTAGTTCAATCAATGCCACAATGATGCTAAAAATAAAAATAAGTCTCGTGAAAAATAATGAAGCGTAATTATTAAAGTAATTAGTACTGAAAGTGAGTATTTTCTATCGTGTTGAATAGGATATAAAATCAAAGAACTTGACTCCCTAATTAATCGTATGTATATTCCCTGTTTTGCATGGAGGTACTGTATTTTGCTTGAATGTTTTATTTTATTCTCCAAAGAGGGTGAAAATGAAAACTAGCTCATAAAAAATAAGTAACGTTTATTTAATCATCAATTACTTGTAATACAGATAGATGATCAAATTAAATATTTTGACTTCCTAAATTATAATAAATGTAATTATCTATTAGAGATTTAGTGGACTGGTATTACAAAAATACACTAAACTTGTAATAAAATCGTTTCGTAGCCAAGAGAAAACCTTAATTGTGCTTGACTTGATTTGTTTTCATTCACTTAAGTCCTCGACATTGGAGCATTAGGACCTTTAACATGGTATTAGCCAAAGGAATGTTTTTTAATTACCCAATAATCGTTTAATTGTTGCCGATTAACCAACTGCTGTCTCACCCCGTGAATCCGGTGATTGATTGATCACTGAGCTGCTACTAGCTACATCACTGCCGAATCGCAGATGCATCCTCTCTTCTGTGATTCATATAACTTATGTAATAGTTCACCATCTTATTATTAGATCCATATCACTTATGTAATAGTTCGCCATCTTATTATTAGATCCATATCGCTTATGTAATAGTTCGCCATCTTATTATTAGATCCATATCACTTATGTAATAGTTCGCCATCTTATTATTAGATCCATATCACTTATGTAATAGTTCGCCATCTTATTATTAGATCCATATCACTTATGTAATAGTTCGCCATCTTATTATTAGATCCATATCGCTTATGTAATAGTTCGCCATCTTATCATTAGATCCATATCGCTTATGTAATAGTTCGCCATCTTATCATTAGATCCATATCCCTTATGTAATAGTTCGCCATCTTATCATTAGATCCATATCGCTTATGTAATAGTTCACCATCTTATCATTAGATCCATATCACTTATGTAATAGTTCGCCATCTTATTATTAGATCCATATCCCTTATGTAATAGTTCGCCATCTTATTATTAGATCCATATCCCTTATGTAATAGTTCGCCATCTTATCATTAGATCCATATCGCTTATGTAATAGTTCACCATCTTATCATTAGATCCATATCCCTTATGTAATAGTTCGCCATCTTATCATTAGATCCATATCGCTTATGTAATAGTTCGCCATCTTATCATTAGATCCATATCCCTTATGTAATAGTTCGCCATCTTATCATTAGATCCATATCCCTTATGTAATAGTTCGCCATCTTATTATTAGATCCATATCGCTTATGTAATAGTTCACCATCTTATTATTAGATCCATATCGCTTATGTAATAGTTCACCATCTTATTATTAGATCCATATCGCTTATGTAATAGTTCACCATCTTATTATTAGATCCATATCGCTTATGTAATAGTTCGCCATCTTATTATTAGATCCATATCGCTTATGTAATAGTTCGCCATCTTATCATTAGATCCATATCCCTTATGTAATAGTTCGCCATCTTATCATTAGATCCATATCCCTTATGTAATAGTTCGCCATCTTATTATTAGATCCATATCGCTTATGTAATAGTTCACCATCTTATTATTAGATCCATATCGCTTATGTAATAGTTCACCATCTTATTATTAGATCCATATCGCTTATGTAATAGTTCACCATCTTATTATTAGATTATCTACCACTACCTCTCTATGTTATAACCAAGTGACACAATTGGTGCCTACCGTTTATTAAGTTGATTAGGATATGCTCTCTATAACATATTTGATAACTGCCTGCAAAGTATTTGTCTTTTTTACTATGTATCTATTTGTTATGCTTAAACTCTGCTACATATTTCTTTTTCCGTATGGTTACGGCCATATTAAGAGAGCTAATAGAAAAAATGCCGTTAATTTTATCATAATAATTATTTCATCAAACTATCTTCCGTAGATAAATAGTTAATTTATGGAAAAACGCTTTCGAAAAATCAGAAATCTAATAGGTCTAGGTATATTCTGAGTTAGAGAATCTGCTTGAAAAATATTGTATGTATCGCTTCCTAATCAGCTAATATGATATTGGTTTCATTACCGATTCTGGATAGGTTTGGGAATTCCTGACGATCCAGAGTGCTCCCATTTTTTTTGTTGTTTTTTTAGTAATATTTGTAATCTTGTCCTGATGGACTTGCTGGTTGGACACAGGGATACAGGACGTCGCTAAGTATCGGTGGTGTTATTTGATTATTTGATTATTCGGCTTGGACACATTTTTCATACTCTCAATTCACAGTTACAAAAAGTTTGGTGCCGGAGTTTGTGGAGCTGATGTCATATGAATTTGATGCCCTGAACTCAAATAGCATTAGTTTTTGACTTGGCGTTCACATTTTTAGGGTATAACATTTCAGTGAAATATACGTTACACTATTTTAAGTTAAATCCACGGACCAAATTAAAAACTAAACACGGAATTTTGATTATTATATTATACAAATATTATTACATACAAACATGGAGAAAAAAGTCGTCGATGAAACCAACTAGTCACATAACACTTCGCAAGTTTCTTTTCCGAAACATTCTCAAATGCATTTTTAAACAGTCCTTATTTAAATTCCAGCAGTAATCTGCCACCGTGTGCGTATCCCATCTGCCTTGGTTGCGGGCCTCTATCATTTTAATATCCTGGTGAAATCTTTCGTCTTGTTTTCTTTTCTTATCACTGGTGTCTCCTAAATTTTTAAGAAAACGGTCTAAGTGGCTGTTTAAAGAGTGCAACTCACGTTACACCCGAGAGATTTGAAATTGTTAAGCAACTAGTTTACCAGTTCAACATAGTTTTCAGCGTTTGCCCAGGAAATTTCTGAAAAATAGAGTACAGGTTTTTTTCTTAGCCTCAGTCATCGAATTTACGAAGGCAGGGACCTTGATGAGTTGTCTTATTTGTAGGCCGTCAAATATTCCTACTTTAATTTTTTCCGTACTTGCCTGAGACATTTTTCCCCCTACACATGTAAAGCTTGATTCGTTGTTATTACGAGCCTTTACAAACTGCTTCATAAGGCCCATCTTTATATGCAGTGGAGGAAAGATGATTTTCAACTAACAGGTCATTAATGACCATTCATTTTTCCAACGTCCATGTTTTGTCACTTCGGCCACTCTTTTCTAACTCAGTGGTGTGTTTTGTCACAGCTATCCCAGAGGCACAAGAAGCAAGGTTATTCGATGTGGCCACTTTGCTTTCCAAGGAAAAGGTTTATCAATTTTAAGTACACACTAATCACCCATTGATGATACTATATCTTCTCCAAGGCCAAAGCTGTGGTGTTATAGTTTTTAGAAAAAGGTTAGCAGGCCCTCCTTGTATATGTGATTTAGAGCTGCACAAAATAAAGTTACAACTGCACGTTAAAAAAAAACTCTGAACTAAAAAAGTAGAGGTGATAAAAAAAAACTGATCTCATATTTAAGTTCAGCGCCCCAAATATACCTAAAATTAGTTATAAAAACCAGGCATCGAAAAAAAAATTTCTCCTGTTTAATATATTCATAATATAATTTAATATATGCACATTCTAGAGAAATGTAAGGAAATGGAACAGTAATAGATAGCAAGCTATTTATAAAAGGTCTGCTTTTCATTGAACTTTTGTTTGTTCACTTACGGGGAAGGCCGTGAAGGAGAACAAAAAAACCTAAAAAATTCGATAAAATATTTCTGAGCTGTTGTTTTAAAAATACAATGGAGTTTCATTTTGGCGGGGGCGGGAATACCTGAACGCAACGAAGTAGGAACATTGTTCCAACGGCGAAAGGTGAGTAAGTCATTTATCACTGCTAATTTCATTGTTTCGCATGAGGTCGAATCGCCCAGCTATCAAGTTAGCCATACCGCAGCCTGTTAGCGGAGATTAATGGAACTTGGGCTTCGCCAAAAATGTCACGTTGCGCAAACAGCTTCTGGAGCCAGCCGAGGGAAGAAGAATTTTGTACATTTGGAGTGAGGTGATAGCAGGTTCGACTATAACGGGCTGTCTTTCGAGTACATCAATATATTCTGTGTGGTGAATAAGTATTTTTGTTTTCTAACAATTCTGTTACTTTTGTAACAACTTTGCTAATAGTTTACCTGATCGGAACACATTCTTAATCACATGTTCTTTTTTAACAGAGATTTCAGAACTAAATTTTAGAAAGCTTATAACAGAAATCTAACCTAATAGCTACTCTAAGCTGATTTCAATAGTGGTTGTATTAATTTTCGTAAAAATTAATAATTGAGGGAGCCCAGAATCTTTCCCTCCTCCACACTTTGGCTACGCATCCCCTTATGTCACATTGCATGAATGTGTATTGCAAATGCATATTATGTGAACAAAAATTTACAGTTTTTGGGGTATCGTTTACTGATCTAGAGCTCAAACCTGGAACGTGATTAAATACAAATGTTATAATTTATTTATTGAACATATTATGTGGAGTATGTTGGGCGGAATCTATACCTAAGCGTTTGGTTCGAAACTATTTCGTTTCTTTCTAAGCATTAAGGTGTGCCTCAAAAAACGTTTTATGTTGCTTTCAGTATATTTTGAACATTTTAAAAATTATTGCGACTTGATTACAAATTAAGTTTCAAATTATCCCTATTGTTAGCCCCAATCACTCCGTAACTGTATTTTTCAAAGACAGGAGTTTGAAAATTAAACTCAGAACTGAAATTAAACATGAGTGCAGAATGATTAAGTAGCGCTTTTGCTTCTGATAAATGTTATTACCATTGCGAGTATGGTAAACGTAGTTAATAAGTGAAGTTATAATGGAGTTCGGATATCATTCGATCTCAATTATGAAATAAATCGTCTATAACAGCTACTCACGTGATCTCTTTTAAACCGTTTAAAAATAATTCCAACCAAATTGGAGATATTTTTGTGAATGTCAATCAATGAGAATTTGATTATCATTTTTCAGAAATTTGATTAAAAACGTTTGTTTTATTCAAAGAATTTCTTTCTTTTATTGCTCAAAAATACTGTTTATTTGTATTTTACCATCTCACTAATTGACATTTGGCCGTAAATTGAAAGTAGATAAAACATTTAAATAAGTAAGAAATAAATTCCTATTTTTTTCTTATTCAGAATAGGAACTTATACTACAACCCTCAAGTGCTTAGAATGTTGTTATTGATAGCGGTGTCTTGCTAATCATTAACAAAATTCTGAGCACATGAGAATGGCAGTATAAGGTCCCGAAAGCACTTAGGAATAATTAAATTGTAGGTACAAAAAAATAGAACGTGATTTTCTAAATTTAAACCAAAAACCAGCGATGAAACCATAAAATAAAATTTTTTCAAAAGATAATATAAATATAAACTTTGAGTGAATCGTATACGCGTTTTCTCTTCTATATTCTTATTTTTTGGAATATATTTTAATTTATTTTTTACATATCAAATGTGATACTTTATAATTTTATTGATGTGACATGTGAGATATCTCAAAAGGCGGAGAAACTAGAAATAATTTTCGTTTCATAATTCCGTCAGTATATCTTTAATGAATCATACCAATCATAAAACGGGTTGCTGCAAGTTCCTTTAAAATTTCAGCTTGATTTGTTCATTTTTACGGCCACTATCGTCTAACATAAAGACATACACGACGACAGGGCCCGTACCTGTTCGATGATATAACTTCTCCCTTTCGGGCTTCGCAATAAGTTACTCCCACGGGACCTTATATTCCAGGACACATTCGCGGCCGATGTACTTGATAGTGAGTGATCTTCAACAGAGCCTCGACAAAAAAGAAAAAAAAATGGCTAGATTGTGCCAGTGTTGCGTGCAGCATATTCCGTGTGAGCAATCTGTGGCACGAAGCCTCAGGGCTATTTGGACGCCGTATCGACAACGGGGCCGGCCTAACCACATCGTTGCGCTGCCGCCCCCTTGTTGATAGTCACTTAATTACTACATAACCATCCATGCATTGCCTGAATGCAGGCATCCGGGCTAAAACTGGCCTAACTCCCATTTAGAATAGACAATAATAAAAGAAATGCTCACATTTAGATGAGGATTCCAGTGATAAAAGATTGACATAAAAGTACCAAGGAAAATAAGCCCACTCCACCATAAAAATATTACTTTTACTTATGAGTAGAAAATTATAGATATGTAAACAGATATAATTATAGATTATAAAGAATTAATACAAGATTTTATGTAAATAGAAAACACAGTTTTTAGTATTTTTGTTGTTATTTTTTTATTGAATTATAAAGTAAAGATGATAGGGTTATTTATAGAATAGCACATCGGGCAAACGGACTCCACAACTTTGCTGGCACATACGCACTTTTTTGTCGAAAGTTTCCATGACCATTTGGCATAAATGTGGTTGAATTTCGTTGATGCAGCGTTGAATTTCCTCTTTTAATGCACGGGTAGATGTGGGCTTGTTGACATACACCTTTGTCTTCAAATAACCCATATAACCCATAAAATGAAATCTAAAGGGGTTAAATCACACGATCTAGGGGGCCAATTCTGATCACCGAAACGAGTGAGTACACGACCTAGAAATGCCTCATGCAGTATTTGAATTGTTTCATGGGCTGTATGGCATGTTAAAACCCATCTTGCTAAAACTCCATATTGGCCACATCAATATCATCCAATTTCGGCACTAAGACCTGTGTTTACGACACCGAATTGATGGATTTTCAACAACACACTCACGCACTGCTTCGATATTGACATTTGAACGGCTTGTTTTCGGACGACCAGTGTGTTTAGTGTCTCCAACTAATCCATTTTCCCTAAATTTTTCAATTAATCTCTTCACAGTTGATGAAGTCAATACACTATTCCGACCATATTTTGTATGAAATTTTCTAACTGCGGCCGACAAACTTCCATTATTTTTGTGATAATGTTCAACAATAAAGACACGTTGTTCTATCGTGTAACGCTCCATTTTTACTAACCCTAAACTGTCAGCTTTCAAATTTTTTTTGTTAGGGTTGCCAGCACTTTACTGCACAAATGGTGGCAAATTCAAATGTTGCGTTAATTCTGAGGCACCCTTTATAAGCATAAAAGTTTGAAACACCATCAGATGTCACCATAATGGTAGAACACAAAGAGTTTCAGGCTTGAAAAGAAGCTTCATCTAGATTTCCAAAAACTATCATCCTAATTAATTAAAAATAAAGTACTTATAGATAACGCTATATATAAATAACACTATATGTTTATTCCCATTCAGAAGTTGTGTTCATGAAACATTTTTTCTCGTTATGAACAGCACTTTTTGACTCATACCTAATAATAATAAACATTGGAAAACAAATTGTTTATGAAACATACAAACGTTGTTAACCCCATTAACATTATTCACTCGACCCAAGGATACATCGAAGACAATGCCGCTACCAAATTTGCACGAGGGAATAACGTCGTAGTTCTGGCTCTGTAAAGCAAGTCATAGTTTTGAAACTAAGACTAAGTAGACACAATAAGGTAAGCAAGATGTTTAGTTTCATCAGACGGCCATTCAGTGTCTGAGTTCGGAACTCGAGGACTTCTATTGACAGGAGGATTAGCTTTAAGATATTCCACTGGACACATCTATCACCAGTATACGTTTCGTACAACATAAGGACTAAAAATTCCATTCATTATGAGTTCATACAACAAAGAAAACCTCATCAAGAGCTTTTTTATGTTGTGTATTATTGTTAATGGCTCCTTTGCCTCAATTATAATTATTTTTTAATCATAAAAATAAAGTTCACTCATGTTTTCCTTGAAAAGTTTTGTCATGTTTACGATCTTATAGATTAAATCGTGGCAAATAATTAAAATGTTAAACGATAAAAGTTACCATGAATTAAGTGTGAGCACATATAACGGCATTTAATTATAATATAATCCGGAAAATGTGTAACATGCCAGAAAATATGCATCATATTTTAAATTGAAGCCCCTTCATATATACGAAGTGGAGCCGACATGCATACTTCATGAGAAAGGCAACCTTAATGCATTCTAAATGAAGAAGGTTTTTTTTTCTTTCTTTTTTTTTTTTTTACATAATACTCATTTTCTGAAGCTGATTATAACAATACCAATCAGACACTTTATAACGAAGTGTGCCAGGTTAGATGGCCCTGGCGCAAAAGTGGTAATAACTAGGCACATTTTCACTCGGTGGAAAACGCAAATACCGATATGTGGTATAAGGACTTTTTTACCACGAACCCTAAGGATTATCATGGATTTAAGGATATATTTAAGAATAATATTCTCGGTACAATTTTTACCTGGTAATAAATACTCATATTACATCTACTTCTGATTTACCGACCTGGAGTTCATTGTCAGCTGAGCATTGATGTATGATTGGAAGTGTTTACTGCCTTAGACTGATAGAAATGTAATATCTATCTTTATTTAATCAGCCCAAGTTGATGTCCCTACAAATTTTCATCCTATTAGATCTTCTGAGTAAAGTTTTTTGGTTGTTTTTTTTTGGTTGCCCCATTGTGCTGGGTGAATCCTATCCGTCATAAAAACACCCAAACGTCATTACCAGAGAAAATTCCCTGTTACCTTCCCATAAAAAGATAATTGTTTTTAGTTTGGTATATACCAGTCAAAATCATTATCTATCTCAACTTTTTCTAGCTAAAACAATGATGATCCGAATGGAGGACCCAAGGGAACGGACCTGAAAGTCTCTGCTGATTATGTGATGAATATTGACTCGTAGGATGGTGCAAAATGACGCGAACATTTTTTTTCTAGTAAGAGAAATATTTTGTAAGAATATTTCAATAAAATCTAGCGAAAATAATCAGGCTTTTCGTTTTGATAAAGCAAACTACTTTTGGTTCTTGAATATATTAAACTCATAGGCAAAGATGACGCTGAACGCACGAAAATTCATAGCACCGGAGTACATTGGACCGATTCATGCCAAAGATTAAAAAAAAATTAACCATCAAACTCAAGCCTAAGATAAGAAAAACAAGGCCAGTAATGGCCAAAATAACTTGTAAAAAATACCAAATATCGGGTTCAACGAGAAAATTAGTATGTATCCTTTTGATCATTCCTTTGGACTTAGATCTTTCACAGTAAGAAGACTACGAACAAATATTATCCCATATACAAAGGAACTAAAACAAAATGTAAATTTCCTCATGAAATTTGTCAGATAATTATTTAAAATGAGCTTTATATCTCTAGAAGAGGTGCAACAAAAAGGCGTTGCAGGAGTTGTTCAGGAGAAGTGGTGATACAGAAAATTGCAGATCTGACAAAGAAGATAACAAGTTATCAAGCGACGACATCTCGGACCGGGATCAACAGAATAGGGTCAAGAAGAAAACAAAAATCAGAGTAAGGAAGAAGAAACCAAAAAAGAAGATAAGGATCCATACCACGGGGTTTAGTTCAGGTGGAAATTCGAATATTCACCAAGCCAAGAACAATATACTACAAAGGATTTTAAGTTATGATATTAATGTTCAAAAGAAGAAACAGAAAGTGAATAAAATTAATGACAAATTTTGTGATCTTTTGATATTTTTAACTATGTTTAATATAATTATGTTCTTTGAAATGCGCGGGGAGGAAAATGACATTGGTAATTGAATTCATTTAGTTCGCCTTCAATCTACACATACATATATTTAACAGAGGGCTATTCAAATAACATGATATATATATATATATATAATTTCAAATAAACACCCACTATTTATCAATCTATTTAAAGTGAATGCAACAAATATATGGCCACAAATCATATGAGTAATGGTCATCCAAACCGTATCTTACGTTTATAACTTTCACCGAATCACTTGGAATTGACAGTATATATCTCTGGGATATCCTGAGAAAAAAAATATTATACAACTCAGTTAAAGAAGTTTTACACAGATAGACTTTTTACAAGAAGAGTTTATTCACAAGTACAACGAGGTAACGGTTTTACTAACTACTGTCTTACGTCTAGTCGGGAAGAGAGAGTGTTACTGCGTGAGGTGAGTCTGACTGAGTGAGAGGGAGGAGAATTTTGGGAAGGTATATATAGAGAGGGAAATGGATCATGCCTTCTCAGCTAGCGTGGGGAAATAGGTGAAGATTGCCTCACACGGGCGGTCGTCATCGGTGCCATTGGTCAGCAGGAAGCGGTTTATTGTTTGCAAAACAAGCCCTGGGTCAGTGATAAATAGGTCTCGTCTCAGCTGGTTAAGTGTTATCGGAGCCAGGCCACCGGATGACGTTGGCATTCCATAATTACCCAAAAATAACAGCCACGCCAGGATCTTTGTACAGAAACCATGCTGTGTAGAGCATCAAGGGAAACTATCCAAAACGTTTAGCTCAGTTTAAGGATATGGCAGCAATACTATTAACTCGTTAACTGGATCACATGTAATAATTAAGCACGAAGCAGAAGGAAGTGGGTGGTAGAAGAATTAGATGGAATTTCCTACTCGAGTGAAGGTTGCATGATTGTACAACGGTTTCCTTGAATTCAGATCACTCAGAAAGAACTGGAAATGTTTGCTAACTTGCTGAAATTGGTAGTTTCCAGGAAAGCAAATAATCCTTTGTGCGTAAATGTGTTAGTTACCTTGAAAACCATACCCTCAAAAAGAGGAAGATCAGATAAAGATGGTGAGTCGAGTATATGACGCCCGATTTTTGCCTTTCCAGAAGTTATTTATTTCTTATTCACGAGCGCTTTGAGCTGCCTTTACTGTCATTCTCGAGTCTTCAGGATGTTGTTAATAGTTTGTTTGGTGGTAGTATGTGCTGCTGAAATTGCTTGTGAGTAAAAAATGAATAACTTGTGGGAAAACGTTTTTAATTATTCCAAACCCACAACCAGCAATCAAACCATATGATGCGTCGAGTATTCGTAAGCACAGCTGTTAAATGTACAGCAAGTCTCATGAGATCAAATGAAACCAACTATGCATTCGTCAGCAGCGATGTGAGATTCGGGAAGATACTCCGAACCTAACTTGTAAACTACCAATACAAATGCCTTTGTTTTAGCCATAGAGCCAGACACGCAAAATATATTAGCGAATGAAACTGCACACTGAAGTTGGGATCAACAAGTGATCAATATAAAATCATGGACACATGAATTGACCATACACTCCTGAAATCATACCGTTGTATGGCAAATACAGCAATGAGGTAGTAAGTCTGTCCCGTAGGAGTTCATTGGTAAGATCTTGGTATAGTTTCCTGAATTGACATTGAGTCATTATAGAACATTATGTCAGCAAAGTATCTTTCATTACACTGTAATAATATTACTTAATTAAGAATTAAATGTAATCAGTCATATATCAGTTACTATTTCAATGCTAACTTCCCTCAATCATGGTCTTATTTAAGGCCAGAAAAGAATGGCAACATGAAAATGTAAATTTGACAAAGACAAAGAAGTATAACTCAATTTTATAATTTAGAGAGGTGATTACATGTTAGACACAAGAACGAACAATCAAATAGCCCATTAATAAAAAATAACCCTTGAAAGTTATCTGCCGGTGTATTGAAAGCATTCCTTTTATAGTCAGCCAGTCCTAAAGAGTGATGGCCTCTCTCCCTTTGTAGTTAATTAATTCTCACTGATGAGCTCGAAGATTAACTCAGTCAAAACTGAAATATTATTCGGATGAACCGTCCCTTTCATTCCAAACATCTCTGATGTCCTTAATTATTTTGTTTTAGAAGCAGAGAGAGAAAGTGAGAGAAAAAGAAAATTCTCTTATTTCTTTCTCTTTTATCTAATCACCCTCTCTCACTGGTCTCTTAAAAGGTCAGTTTAATTGTACATTTATCCTTTATATCTGGTCTACTAATAAATATATTTTAATCAATTATATAAAACAAATCGTCTGAAACTGAGGCAATAGATATATGGACTTTTAGCAATAATTAAATGCCCGTATTGCAATTGGCAATCAGGTGGGAATCAGATAAAAAAAAACAATTGAGAACAGTGAACCGTTCTGATTGTTTTTAAAGTAAAAAATTTAATTTATTTGAGTGATTGGTGAACTGTTTCACATTTGTATGACAAAGTAATTTAGATAGGTTGCTAGGATAACTTTTAAATTAAATTAAAGCGACTTTGAAATAAAACTATCATGTTAGTGAGTTAATTCCTGTTCAGAAAAAAAATTGTTCTTTGTCATTTAAAGCATGATATCTTAATTTTAATAACTCTACAACTGTAGTAGAGTTCATATTTATTAGATCTGCTAATTATTATTGATATTTTAATTGGGGTCAACGCCAACACACGAGCAAAAACTGCGGGTTATCTGTATTTTACCTTATCATTCTACTAAGGGTGGAAATACTGAACCTGCAGCCCAAACGCGTATTGTTGTAAAAATGTTTATTTAAATGGCGACAAGTTACACAAAATAAGAAATACAAAGTTATTTTCTTATTGTTTTTCTATTTCCTCTTTATCGCCATGTTATTTCGGAGCATTTCGTTTAATTTACTCTGTTTCGAAATCTAATTGTTCTGTAGTTCTCACATGTTTTCAGGACGTTCAACTTTAAAATATAGTACAATGTAAACACGTCTTTCTATATCATGTGGAGGCCAAAACATGACATTATGAAGGTTTCTAAAAAAAACTACTTTAGAAACATAAATTAGTCTAAAAGAAAAATTCGTTGAATTTTTGGAGGGGGGGGGTTGTAAGGTTCATTTTTACAATTCAGCTTTGACTATTAAAATACAATAATACTTTAAATATACATCTTCGGAACAAATTAGTTAAGCCTAGTCACCTGTGCAAAAATAAATACAAAGCAAATATAAGTGCATGCATCACAAGGAGCACAATACGAAATACTGTATACGAAAGTAATCACAATGCAACTAGTATTGAACTCTTAAAGTTTTCCACTAATAAATATAATTACAATGAAAACATTTTTAAATACAATCTCCATGTATCAACCTGTGGCATAGCTTTTACGAATCCGGTGAAACAGGTATGAGTCTAGCCAAGAGGTTAGCAGGGCGACTTCGAACTGCAGAGGTTCGATCAGCGACTCCAGCGGATTTTTACTTCTGGAGATTGATTATATGTGGGTGAGTAGCTAATTGACAACTGGTTTAGAAAACCAAAATTAGCCTGGATAATTAACAGCCTATCACGGACAAATTTATATGTCCGATACACGTGCTCAAGTATGCAATCTCGGAAACCACTTGCTTTGTTAATTAAGTCAGCTCTAGACAGCAAGACGGAAATAGACCCTGCAGTTGTGGTCTCCATTTATCACACAGGAAGCCTTAATTAGACTTTCATTACTGAAAATCTACTGTACCACTAGACTAGGCTACTGCTCCACTAAAGTGTGATCTGCTACATTATAGTAGATTTATTGTAATTTATATTCCATCTGAAATATTTTATATAAAAAACTTTTTGTAAAGTATAGTTAAAAGTAAAATGAAACGTTAAGTTGCAGGGCTAGATATAAAGAAAGAGGCTCTTGAAGAAATAATAGAAGAAAAAATGGTGGCAATCCATAAAGTGTGAAGAAAGTGAAGATTAATGTCCCTGCTAAAATAGCGCTTGGTATTTCGGAGCAAGTGGAGCTAAATTTGATGCTTAACCTTCCACTCTCCCCCCCCCATGTCACATGCTGCTGTTAATCATACTATGGTAAATCTTTTAATAATGACAATTTATATAATTGAATTATAATTGTGAAAAATCAATATATAATTTGTGAAATATAATAGTTTTGTATAATGGTTATTCAAATATAGCTTGAGCCACATCGCAATATTTTTATCGACCACATTATGTGTACTGCCAACATTTCATCAAAGAAGAAACATATAATTGCATTTATGTAAACGATATGTATACTAAGTATGTGTGTTTGAAAATATCACATATATATTATATTTTCAAACACATATAATTAGTATCCATAATGTTTTCGTTAATGTAATTATTATATAAATATAAGCATATCTTGTTTTTCATAATCTATGATTGATGCCTGAATAAGTTTTTTTTTTCCTCAGCTCTCTAATTATAAGATAAATATAAGGGGAAAATAAAGGAATATTTGGGTTGAGCGGATCCTTATACTAGGAGTGCCTGCTTGAAGGTGGTGTGAGAGAATTAAGGAGTGTGGGAAGCCTCGGTAGAGGTTGAATGTTGTACAGTGGTGAGAGTCCACTGGTGGCTGGGCCTAGAGTATCTGTAGGCATGCAGTGCAGTCTTATTTAGTTGAATAGCAGTGATGGGTGCCCGTTAAACGCTTGTTGTTGGTGGGCCAAGCGCTGTGATGTCCACCATTTGGTCTGCTTTACTCGATCTTGAAAGTTGCCATCTTGCCGGTAGTGGTGGGGGTGTGCTCGAATACAACAGTTATTTATTCATTTAATATTATATATTATTAGTTATATATCAATCCGTTCCAACGGTGTATTAGGGACTACTTTTTTTTTTTTTAACTACTATTTTTTAGGGTTTTGTTATTTTTTTCATACTCAGAAACTTCATATTTTTCCCCTGTGTCTGTCTGTCAGTGTATTCTTGTCTGTATGAGTTCCATGTTATGGGGAATACAATTTTACAAGAAGGCCTCATTTGCTATAATGAAGGCAAAAAAGTATACCCATCTCAATCTAACTAGTTAGAATTACAGATTAAAAATTATATAAATTTGAGTAGGGTATAAAATTTCAAATTTCGTGGTCATGATCAGTGATCTTTGCAAAGCAGTTCCATTAAACAAGAACATTAATGCTAATAATAAAACTAAGTTCAAGAAAATAAGTTCAGGATCATCATATTGGGTAAAGTATCAAATTAAAGATGACAACTTGCTATTCAATAACAGATGAATGCGTCGGTGATTAAGTGGGCTATAATTATTTAACATCATTAAAACTGACATCAAAACTTTCATCACCATTCTTATGGTATTCATGTTTCATATAAAGGGAATGATATTTTTAATGAATATTTCACACCTTCCCCCAGAGAGGATACTAATAAAAGTAATAAAAAAAACAGCCTTGTGAAAAATAATAAAAGTCAATTATCAAGCAATTTCTTGTCCAGTCAATGATTAAATTTTTTTTTTAATTACAAGCTAACAAGCATTTATTCCTCCTTTATAAAAAGTCCCTTATTTATTTTAATTAGGCCGAATTTATTCTTTTGTTCAGTCATTAAGTGAAACTTTTAGATTTTTTTATGTTAATCATGTGATTTACTGCCGCATGTGACGGCACGCCGCTCGGTGTTTCTGGTGTACGTATTTATAAAACCATATATAGAAGTAAAATGCCATCCAAAACATAAAACAAATCAAATTGAGTCCGTATATATATATATATATATATATATAAGTTAATGTTTATTGAATTACAAGCTAAGAAAGGTTGGTAATAAGAACACGTAGAACGTTATAACAAGACTACTTTATTTAGACCAAGATACCTCTATCTATAGGTATTACCTGTAAACATATACAGATAACATATGTTTGGGGATCAAGGCTGGGCACTAGCGGCGCCTGGACTTAACTCCCCCCCACCAGTTTACGAACACCCATTCGCAAACTTTGAAGTCCAACACTCAGACGTCTTAGTCCATTCAAATAATGCTCCGCTAATGTTACAAAGGAGCAAAGGCCAGCCCCGCCCATACACAGCCTGTAATCCCTCACATTAAGCTCTAATCCTATAAAACGTAAAAACCAACTGTCACTTGTAAACAAAAAACATAAAAGAAAACTTTGACTTTTAAAAAAAAACAATACTTCTGTGGGAAAAATCACATAACTATAACTATTTACAATGTTCCTTGCGTGTATGCTGCGAGGACACTCCAGCTCATTCCTGATCTACAACCTCCCCCCCAGGTGGAAGCTTTAACTGTTCTATGTGGACATTTCGCCGCTTCTTAGGGGGTCGTATACTCTCAATTGTCACGACGTTGTGTTCCCTAATCACGACCACTTTAAATAGGCCCTCATATCGCACCAGCTCTTTGCTCCTATTTGACCCTAGTTTTTTATAGACGATAGTCCCGATTTTAAGTTCCCCCATTCGATCCCGGACTTTGAGGTTTTCCCGTTCCACTCGTCTCGCTTTGTCCCTCGTTATCCTTTCTCTGACTTTGTCGCATATTTTCCTCAAAGCGACAGTATTACTTGCCATTTTCTCCGCCATTCCCTTGTCTGCTACCGTCTCTGCCCCATTTCTCCGTCTTTCGCGCAGCCCAAAGAGGATCTCGAACGGGGAGAACCCCGTCGCGGTGTGGATCGAATGATTGTAAGCGGCCACCGCCTTCGGCATTGCCTCATTCGCCGGCAGACCCTTTTCCGCGTGATATACCCGCAGGTGGTCACTCAGGGTGCTGTGCAATCTTTCTATCCCTCCTCTACTCTTAGGGTGCCCTGGGGTATTAAGATGCCAAGAGACATCGAGAGTCTTCATTTCTTTTCGGATGTTGGCATTGTCAAATTCTCTGCCCCCATCCGACGCGATCCGGTCTGGTACTCCGTAAAACTGGAACCAGGTATTTAATGCCAGCATTACCGCGTCTGATGACCGATCTTGCACCGGGTGCGCCATGGCCACTTTGCTAAAGCTGTCGATTGTGGTAACCCACTTATACCCCCTCCAAGTGAAGGTATCCACTTGTAAGTCACTCAACGGTGTCTCGGCGGTGGGCGATTCTTCTTGTCGCCCCCGTGGCGGATGTCTGTCATACTTCGTAGTGAGACAAACTGCACATGCCCCTATCATTTCTTGTATGCTCTTTTTCATTCCCCACCAAAAGTACCTCCGCCGCAACGCTTGCAACGTTTCCTGAACTCCACGGTGGTTCGTTTTTCCTTGGTGATAGGCCAGCGTCACTTCCCGCTGCTGTTCTCTGTCTTTGAGTGTCTCCACCATCGACGTGCACCGAATAAATATCCTATCCACTCCAAGTTGTTCCGTTCGCCAGAGTCTACGAATTTTCTCCCAAATAGTGGCATTCCCTACAAATACATGATGGGTCTTTCCGGGTTCCGAGGCATCTTTCAATGCACGGCAAATTTGGTGGTTCCTAACCCCTGGTGGCGACCAAATCGTCGTGATTTTACTTCTCCCATAACTGTCATATGCGATCTGCAGCCGCCCTGAGGTCTTGGATTTCCAAATGATCTGCCGTCTTTTGTCGTTCACGATCCCTTCTGTTACTTCCATTTCAACAGGTCTTTCGGCGGCGGAACCTTCCTCTTCAAGGGTTTCCTCACCTTCGCTATCTCCTCGCGTACCGAGGCTTCCATCCTCCCCGGGTGTCCATTCCCGGAGAAACTGTTGGATTTCCCCGGATGGTTCCCCTTCTTCCAATGCATTCACAGTAATGGCTCTGGACAGCCAGTCTGCCACTACGTTCTCTTTCCCGGGTTTATATATGATCTCCATATTGTACTGGGACAAAAACTCTTTCCACCTCGTGACCCGCGCCGAGGACTCCTTTAACTTTCCTACCCATTGTAGGGGTCTGTGGTCGGTGTGAACACGGAATTTTCTGCCAAAGACATATGGGCGGAAATGGTCTATAGCCCAGACGATACCTAGGAGCTCTCTCTCTAGAGCACTATACCGCGCTTCCGTTTCTGTGAGCCGTCGACTAGCGTACGCCACCGGGCGCTCCCCACCGTCTCTCTCCTGCGACAACACTGCCCCCAGTGCGTATTCGCTGGCATCAGTGGTGATTGTGAAGGGATGTTGGAAGTCGGGAAATGCTAATATCGGTTCCTCTTGTAAGCTAGACATACATTTCCGGATGTTCTGCTCCATGATTGGGGTAATTACCACCCTCGCTCCCTTTCGCAGTAAATTATTAATAGGCACCAGGTATGCCGCCATGTCCGGCACAAATCTTCTGTAATAATTAAGCGTCCCCAGAAGTCGACGGATCCCCTTTACATCTGTGGGCACCACCATCCTTCTAATGGCCTCGACCTTCGTAGAGTCTGGCTTAACCCCCTCCTGTGAGATAGTGTGGCCCAAAAAATTGATTTTTTTCTTCCCCAACAGAGACTTCTCCATGGACAATTTTAATCCGAATTCGCGGACTCTTTGAAATACACTTCTTAGGTGCTCAACGTGCTCTGCCTCCGTTCTGCTGAAAACTAACAGATCGTCCATGTAGACCTGGCATACCGCTTCGTCTATTCCCCTCAAAAATTCATCCATTAGGCGTTGAAAGGTAATCGGGGCGTTTTTCAGTCCAAATGGCATCCTGGTAAATTGATAATGCCCCCTCTCAAATGTAAAGGCCGTTTTGTCTTGGTCGTTCGCACTCATCTTGATCTGGTGATAGCCTGCCTTTAGATCTAGGGTACTAAATATTGTCGCCCCGTTCAATCTGTCTAATATGTCCTCAAATCGGGGAATAGGATACTTCTCATCCGTCGTGTTCTCGTTTAACTTCCGATAATCGATAACTACCCTGTATTTCTCCGTCTCGTCCCCAGGTCTATTTTTCTTCCTCACTGCCCATAGAGGACTGTTATATGGTGAAGTGCTATCAATTATAATCCCTTGCCGTTTGAGACTCTCTAGCTCCTCTCTAATATGCCTACGTAGTGCCTGCGGATATCGTCTCTCTTTCACGTATGTGACGCGTTCTTTCTTTAACTGGATCTCGTGGACCGTCTTCCCAGTCGCTCCTAGCGTGTCTCCCTCTACGTAAAAAATATCCTCAAACTCCCTCTGTAGGCCTTCCCTCCAGCCCTCTATTTTATTAACCGCCCCTATCCGCGCTCTTCCGTCCCATATAGTCCCTTGACATTTATATTCCACTTTGCCCAACTTAATGTTCCATTTTTCCCCGATATTCTCCACACGCGCACCTACCTTCCCCAACATGTCGCACCCAACTATCACCATTCGCATGTTTCCTACGATATGTATCTTTAGATCTCCCCCTTTCTTCGCCCACCTATTTAGCCCTATGACTAACTCTCCCACTACCTCGCAAGGGCCTCCCAGGGTGATTAAACTACAATTACATACCTGAATCTGGAGTGCCCTCTCTCCACCATACAGCCTCTCCAGCGCTCCGCGGGACATGATGGTGTTGGTGCTTCCCGTGTCCACCAGACACATCTCTCCTCCTTTGACCCTAATTATTGGCAACGCACACATCCTCTCCCGAATTGCATTACATCTCAGGATGCGGTCGCCTCTCTGCCGACACGCTCCTCAGGCTTCATCACGTTGCTCCCATCTACGTGACTCGACCTTCTGCCCTGTCTGTCTCCTGTTTCTGCTGCGCCTCGCTTCTTCTCCTTCAGTTCCCGAAGTCCCTGATGACTCATCTTCTGATGATCCACTCTCCCCATGTGTCATGCTCCGTCTCTCTCTTACTTCTTGAGTGTTTACCTCCATTGGTTCTGGTCGTTGGTATTCTCTCCTCCGGAAGATATACGGGCAATGCCTCGCGATGTGTCCTTCTTCGCCACACTCAAAACATTTTGTTCGAGGACACTGTGCCACTAAATGTCCTGCCTTCCTACATCCGTGGCATTTTCTTTCTTCCCTGGGCGGGGCATACCTCGGTCTCGTTCCTCTAAATCTTCTTTCTCCTGTCGTTCCCTTGTCTCTGCCAATAACGGACGTTTCTGGTCTCCTCCAGGTTGGTTTCAGGGTCCGGGTTCTTTTGTATGCAACTCGGCTCCACTCATTGTCGACGTCTTGCACCCTCACTTCTTCCTCCTTGGCACTAGTGTCGATCATTGATTGTGCACACTCCGAGAACGAGCGCTCATCAGAGAATCCTTCCTTTCTTCCTGTCTCCTTGGCCAGTTGCACTTTTAGAATTGTGGATAAGAATCCCATTCTACCCTCCACCTCTTCTACGCTAATCGACTCTCTCATCTTCTCCGTTATCTTATTGAAACGGACTACTAACCCCGCAGCATATTGCCCGTTACTTTGTCTTGGGGACTTTGTCTCCCTAAACATTTGGAATATGTCCTCCTCGGGAGTCCATCGTCCTCCTCCGTACGCCTTCTTCAATCTCATCTTAATTAATTCCCACGGGGTTTCTTCATCTGCCTGAATTTGATTCAGTATACTTCTCTTGACCCGACATATCAGGGCCGCCTTCAACGATTCCGCGTCTCTGGGATCTATTAAATTTTCTTCTGCTTTAGCTCCAATTAAAGCTGTGAGACGGTCTCCTCCTTTTAGGAAATGGTTCAGCTCACCCAGTTCCCCAGTGAATCTCTCCAGCTCCGCAACAGCCTTCCTCAGATCCTGGGTATTCATCGCTTTTACCCTCATCAGCGCGAGCGCCGTGGCATGAACTTCTGGCATAGTTCCCACTCTTCTAATATCTGCTCCCTCTACGAGATTCAAGACGGGCTGTCTCAAAATTCCTCCTTCAGTCATCTTCTCTCTTTCGCGTATAGAAGAAAAAAAAACAAAAAAAAATTACGCTCGCACTCGATAACTCTCTTTCTCCACGGTTCACGGGTTTCGGCACCAGTTAATGTTTATTGAATTACAAGCTAAGAAAGGTTGGTAATAAGAACACGTAGAACGTTATAACAAGACTACTTTATTTAGACCAAGATACCTCTATCTATAGGTATTACCTGTAAACATATACAGATAACATATGTTTGGGGATCAAGGCTGGGCACTAGCGGCGCCTGGACTTAACTTATATATATATATATATATAAGGAATAGGTCAACGAGCTTGCTCGTTAATTCTCACAGACCTTATATGTGGTTTCAGTGTTCAGTGGATTTAATGCTAGTTTTAAAAAAATAACTATCTAAAAACGCAAACTAATAACTTTAGATAAAATGCGTTTTACGTTTATTATTATTCACCGTATCGTTAAATGGATTATTTAAGCAAAATAAGATATATATAAGCAGTTTGAAGATATATATTTTAAAGTACATATGTACATTATGTATTGGTCAGAAGCAGCGCAGCAGTGGAACAGAAGTTAGAATAGCCGATACGTTGATGAGGCAACATGCCCCGGGGAGTGTGGGAGTTCGGCAACTCCATCAGATAATTTACTGCGTCATTCACACACACACAGTACAGCGGGCCGGTCCCCGCGTAGCACGTAGTTTAATTCCTCTCCTTTCAATTAGTGCTCAGAATTGTTTAGCAAGAAAAACTAAATCCAATAGTCCCTTCCACAATACTTATCAATAAAATGTATTGTACAGCATATATACGCGTATGATGACAATGAAATATATTTTCTTAAAAACAATGATAATATAAATTAGGGAACCGATGTGCTGTTGAAGCTTGATTGGTAAAGTTGCAAAACTCAAGAAACAAAACTAGAACGCATCAGTATAAATGACCAATTTACACACCAACGTTATTAGTTATTTACTATATATGTCCAGATGATTAGCTGGCACTTACGTTATGTTTTATAATTGTTTTTACGATGTTACTATGTTATCTTGTATGCATTAATAAAAAGGTTTTTAAAATTTATTATTGCAATTAACTGACTTCTTGTTTGTTTTTTAATTCTTGATCCATCTTTGAATAAATTTACTGCAATGATTTTAAATAATTACTTATTTGTTTTATTTCTCAACTAAAGGTTACACTTTATTTTACTTTGTTTTTGTTTTCTTTATCATGTAATATTTATTTATTTTTTAGCTTTAGAACTTTATTGTTAGAAAACGTGAGTTAGTTTTATCGATACTAATACCATCAGAAAAACGCAGTTAATCTTACAAACGTTACTTCAGTCTGAAGTTAGTGATTTAGAACTGTTCTAGAATCAAAAATCTTACTTCGTTACACTCCGTCCGAAAGGTTATGGCAAAGGTGCCCAAAGAAGAAATGGAAGCAGGAAGGACTTTGAAGTTGAGGCTGCCAGAGCTCTGGAAGAAGATGATGGACTAGTGGGATGTGCACAAGAAAGGGGAAATGAGAATATTTGAAAATGTTATAACGTATTTTTAAATAATCTGATTTATCAATTATAAATCAAACTGTAATTAATAAAAAAATGACTCCCGGATGGTGAAATGGTGTGGTCAAATTATAAAGCAGCTTAATTGTCTTTCCAGAACTTATATTTTTTTCTTTATTGAAAAATCGCTTTCGACTGCTCTGAGCTGCCATCTTCAATTACTTCCAATTGGTTATGTGGGATATTTAACTCATCAAGACTCCTCAGTCACAGAGTGACGAGCGTATATGTAGCAGCCCTGATTAAAAGATACTATTGTTTAAGATGAGTCAAATACCTACATAACCAATTGGAGATAACTGAAGCTGACAGCTTAGTGCTGTCGAAAGCGCTTTTTTTCAATAACGAAGAAATTATCGGTTGTGGAAAGACAATATAGCTGTTTTATGAGCCGTATTACTTTGGAGTATTTGCCGGTGCTGGTTGAATCTCAATAATTATTTTTAAAAAAACTGTGATCAGACAAAAGTTGTTTAAATTAATTAAACTGTAATTAATGGAATATATATTAACGTAATAAAGTCATAGAGTAAATGACTCACAGACTCATATAGTAAAAGAGTAATTTCAAGATGTCTGAGGACATTCCGCAACAGTTTCTTAAATATTTATCAAAAAATAAATAAAAAAAGTACTTCATTATATTTTTTAAACCTTTTGACCACTAAAAGTACCTTTGGATCAGCTAAAACATATCCATGAAAAAACATATATACTAAAACAGCACGGACGGTTTAAAATATGCTATTTTTATGCTTGGCTCGCTATACTTGAGCAGCCCAATAAAAAAAATGGCTAGGCTACTGAACCATAAATGAGTTAGTAGGGTACAGGTTATAGGCTACCATGTTGCCTAAATAATTCATTTCCTGTTACTTGCCTCATTTCTTAAATAATATCTCTTTCTATTTTCATTTATAAACCAATGATCTGGACTCACTCCCTCAACTTGAAATACATAATTGACGGTACACATCACCAAAACTGGCCCTTAAGCGCTACCAACTGACAACTGAACCTGCCCACGTATCCCTGACCTAATGAACATCTCTCCGTCTTCGTGACAACCGACAACTACATGAATGTCTAAGCTCTCAATCACGCTTCGTGGCCTGGAACATTCTATTACCACGTCTATTTCCATAGCTTCCTAAATCTTTCCATTATTATATCTTTCCAATATTAAACATTATACTAGTATTCCTATCCACTAGATTTTTTAAATGTCATTCCTCTTCCTGTATCCGAGACAGTACGGTATTTAGGCTTCCACCTCGACAAAAGACTGACATGGAACCCACACACGAGGCTAAAAAGACAAGAACTAAACAGACGCTTTGCACAACTGTACAGACTACTTCAAAGGACATCCCATCTCTCAATAGAAAATAAACTACTAATCTACAAAGTTATACTGGGTATGAGTTATCTGGGCATACAGGATCTATGGGGGACAGCACAAAAGTCGAACATCAAGCGCATCCTTTCAATCAAAAGTCCTGAGAACAATAGTAAATTCCCCTTATTACGTCAGCAACAAAACCCTCCATAATGATCTTAATATACCCTACATTCTTGAACTCATCCCTTCCAAGTTCATAAAATTCCATACTAAACTATACAACCACCCTAATCCCTTAGCTCAGTCATTGCACTCCACCGCTCATCCCTACAATCCTCCTTGGAGACTAAAACGGCAGTGGTCTCGTGACCTGCTATAAATACGTGACAGTGGGAGTCCTTGCAATGGCTCGAGTGTCTGTGGGTCTCGCACTCTTGGTCAGCCTCCGGGGCTCTTTTCCAGTGGCGCGGCTGACAGATGGGCGTGGGGGACTTCCCAAGACTCCGCTTCCTCTTTCGCACGCGAAGGAGGTCACAACCATGTGTACTTAGGAGGTCTCTGGACTGTTTGTAAATACTGTATGAATGAGCGAGTGAATGAAAATTGTAAATATGGTATGAACGAGATCATTCATCACAATTGCCTATTAAGGCAGATTGTAATTTTATCTTAATAAAAATTGTTTTTGTTAATTAATTGTACTGGTATATTATTTACTTAAATTTTATTTATTATTATGGGCCCAAAATATAACTGCAATATGAAGCAAAATCAAAAAGAAATTGATTTGTCCAAAGCTTAAAAAAATCCACTTCTTGTTTAAATGCATCACTTTGAGGAGGTGCGACTACCCTTAAAGCTGTGTCGGCGACTTTAGTGAGTCGGAGGTATGTTAGGGCCAGAAAGCCTCCTTCTTATAGCTATAAAGAAAAGAAGGCAGGCCAGTGGGTAGGGAAATTATGTGACCGTGAAGGGGTAATCCAGTCAGAGCTGTTTATGGGCCAGCGCCAGTAAAATTTTACTGGCAGTATCTCCGGGCTGGGCTAGATAGGGCTTAAAGTTTCAGACCTGGCCCTTGATGGAATATGCTAAATTCAAGATGGCTGCTAATATCTCGGCAGGTGCCGGGCTTCAGTGTCACTCGGGTCGCCTAAATAAATAACGGAAGGGGGTCTAGTGCATGGTTAGGGCTATAAAGAAACATCCATGTCAAGAATGTAATCGCAGCTAGATGTAGTAACTCAACTTTGTACTCCACCTGGAGTTCCACAACTCCTACTGCATTTAAGAGACTTTTAAGAAACATTTGTCAATGTCAAATTCCCAAAGGGAATCACTCCGCTATATATTATTCAAGACAATCTTCTCAAATCTCAAATAATATTTTCTAAGACAACTGAAAATCTTTTTTTTCTTAGCCGCATGGGTACAACAATTGACATATGCCAAAACGCCTCTAAACTAAAATTATAACTTAAATCAACACACTCAACTGAAATTTATAATATCCTTAAAATGTACGAAAAACAACATCAAAATACAAAACTAAAACACTGATTTTTATTACCCACTGGTCCCTAATGAATGTCTTTATGCATCTTCTTGCTTTTGTATTCATTATGAATAACACGTTTTAATAAATTATTGTTACTGCACATAACATCTAGTAACACAATAACGGGAAGCATAAACAAAAATAAATTGCACTGAATGTCGGTCCCATTGCGATTTACTAGGATCCCTGAAACCTTATCAAGGTCTTATTCGTTTCCGTAAAGAAAAATAATTTCAACGATATACTACAAATAATTTGGGGACAAAAAATAACAATCGCATACATAACGATCTCCAGGCCATTCTTTAATGACAATAAGTTCGCTATTTTAGCAATTTTCATATATTTATTTCTTTTTTTAATTCGATTAATTAAGGTTGACTTTCAATTACCATGATTGTTTAACAAATAAAATAAAGTGGGTCAAAAATCACTATTATTATATCATTAGTGCCATTTGTGGAATATACCCTTCCAATTATTAATATATCTTCCGTCTTTCCGCAATATGCTCCAAAGAAGAAGAAGGTATTAGTAGCAACATTTTTTTGGTAATTATATTTCTCTGTAAGCAAACCGTAACTACTTCAGTAAGCAGGTATTGAGTTCAGAATCATACTTATAGGGTATATTTTATTTTACATTAGTAAATTTAGTAAAATTTAGGAGGTAGATTTTTAACCAACAAGTAATTGTTACTGATCTCAGGTTCGTTCATAACCCTATAGCTGTTGATATCCTATATAAAAGCAAGAGTCCGTGTACTCAGTAGTGCTATGGTACTGAAAAAGAGCTTCACTCAAGAAAACTCACTCGTAACCTAAGAGAATTATCATCAGGCTCATATTTCACTGACTACACGACTGTTAAAGTCCAGCAGGCATAAAACTTTTACAGCCTGAATACATTCTGCGGGACATAACTTCTTCATAATGTGTCTGCCCGTTTTCAGCTCCTCCAGAGTAGCCTCCTTTACATCTGATATATCACGTGCAGGCTCAAGCACGAATGAGTAAAAATAACATTTACCCTTAGATAACGTTCTTGAAGTGTCCATAAATAAATGCATTTTTCCCTAGGAACAGTTACTGGTTCCCCGAGATATCAAAATTTAGTACTTATACAATATCCTTTTAAGGTACCTGAAAGGGAAAGTCAAAATGCTAACGATCCAAAAACAATTCCAAATCTGAAAGATAAATTAGACGTGGAATTGTCGAGGTCAGGTCCACTTTATGCGAAATGATAATTTTTATCAAACCAGTCGTATAAAAACTTAGGCAGGAATTTTTTCATAAGTAACCCTTATATTTACATTTTTTATTGCAATAAAAACATCAATACTCTTTTAAGAGAGGACGATTTATTGGTAATCATTTTAGATTGAGAAAAAAGATATGTCCATCATATTTATTTTCTCGTGCAATTTATATCGATACGTAATTTGAAACCTTTTCACCCAATATATTTCACGGAACGTTCTTTAATTAAACATTTCCTCGAATAGAGGTTAATTCCATCGAAATATTCAATGATATCAAGTTCTACCACTAACTATGAACTTATCATAATAACATCAGTTTCTAAACAGGCATCAGTGCACCATGCATCACTGACAATTCAGATTTCATGTCAGTTTTTATTTGTTACCCCTACAATAAACCAACAGTCCAACTGAACAGAAAACTGAACAGAGAACTGATGGAAGCGTCTTAAAACATCTTTTTATTTCATGCATGAGTACACTAAAGACTTAACACAAAAAGGAATAGTAAGATATTCCATAAAACACAGTTTTAAACGAAAACAATAAACATCACATTTTAATGCCATTACGAACCACTTCAATTTTGAGACTGAACGTCTTTTGTCTTTGTACCAAAATAAAATATAAAACAAGTTAGGCCCGTTAGCTAACTTTACAGCGTGCTAGCATGTACCGGATGTCTCCTTGGTCCGTGTACCTCCACAGACAACACTTTCATGGATCTAATTGTCACTCACTCTCTCTACATAACCCACCCATCGGAGGCTTCCCAACCTGAATCTCACTTCTTGGCACTTTCGTCATCTTCTCTATTCCGGGCATATATTCTCCCCTGAATCGATCTCTTGGATACGATAACATTTTTATCGCCCTTGGTTAACTGCTCATGTCTCAAGCAAGCACTGGACGAACGAGAGTTATGTTGCCACAACCAATGTTTGTGATTTTTGAAAGAAATCTGTTTCTAATATGCTTGGCTAGGGTGAAGTACCATTTATTGGCAAATTATGGAATGCCAACGTCAGCCGGTGGCCTGGCTCCGATAACACTTAACCAGCTGAGACGAGACCTATTTGTCACTGACCCAGGGCTTGTTTTGCCAACAATAAACCACTTCCTGCTGACCGATGGCACCGATGACGACCGCCCGTGTGAGGCAATCTTCACCTAAATAAATCCCCACGCTAGCTGAGAAGGCATGATCCATTTCCCTCTCCATATATACCTTCCCAAAATTCTCCTCCCTCTCGCTCAGTCAGACTCACCTCACGCAGTAACACTCTCTCTTCCCGAGCAGTAGTTAGATCCTTCGTCTTAGGCGGCAAAGAGTGCCCTGTAAGCAACAAGCTGTGCTACCTCGGGATTGCCCTCGGTAGGCACTTGTCGTTCACAACGCATCTCGGCAAGAAATTAAAGAGTGTTAGAAAGAAATTCTTCAGCCTCGGACACCTACTTCACAGCCCGGCTTTATCGGTACGCCTCAAGCTGCTGATATACCAGAGCGTCCTAAGACCTGCTTTGATGTATGGGACCCCTCTCTTCAAGTATCTGACTCCTAACACTCTCCAAACGCTCCAGCAATTTCAGAACAGAGTTCTCCGCACCTCCCTCAAACATACCCCGTTCGACCGAATGAAGGCAGACGAGATGCATAAAAAATTTGAAGTGCTCACCATTCAAGATTTTATCAAGAGAAGGCACATCAAATTTTTTGACTCACTCAGACATAGTCACAACCCACTATTCTCCGACCTTCAACCACCACCAATGCCCGTCAGATGGAAGCACTGCTGGACCGCCGAAGCCTGGAGGATGATCGACGTCATTGAACCCGATGACTGAACGAACTACACCCAGCCGAGATATCGAGGCCGATCTCCCGGCCGACTCAACCGAATCTACAAGACCCCATCTACCTGTTTAAGCAGGGTAGACCTTCCGGCCGAGTGGCCGACTTATTTCAGCCCCCTGCCGGGGCGGGCCAGGCTTGACCTGGCCGACTACAAACCATTGCCTAGGTACCCCTAGGCTCCACCCTCGGTAGACTCTCACTACCTTCCTGATTCCATCCGCCTTTTTAGGCATTCCACACCCTATATCCTTCTCATACACCCTTCAAATGGGGGACTCCCCTTAGTGAAAGGCACTCATTAGCCCAAAATAATTTTCCTTTATTTTTCCCACATCCTATTTTATAAGTTTGAGAGCTAAGGAAAAAAAAAAAAAAAAAAAAAAAAAAAACTTGTGAGTAAACCCTTCTTGTAAAAAGTGTATTTGAGTAAAAACTTCTTTAACTGGCAGCTGTGTTTAAATAAGTGTTTAAGAATTCTAAGTATTATCAAAATTAAGTTCATAATTTAGTAAAAAAAAAAAAAAAAAAAAAAAAAAGTTACGGTAAAAATAAAAACGTTCATGGAGAACTTATACAAGGCTAATGACCCCCCCCCCCCCAAAAAAAAAAAAAGAAATTAGATGTTAAAAACCCGATTCGTAAGCACTGCTTAAAATATTATTGCATGAATTAATTTCAATAATGATATTCCTAGTTAAAACATAAAAAAAAATATCAGATTTAAAAATAACATTATATATTATATTATATATATTGGTTTTAAACAGGCTCAAGAGGGTCGTATAACATAGCATATATGATTATACAAGGGCTGGCTGGTGTGCACAAGTGGCTGGGAGTGGAAAGCTATCAGAGACAAGGGCGGACAATAGTTTCCAGGCAAGTTGTTCCTCAGGCCGGGCGATGAATCACTGAGCCCAGCCGTCAGCCAGTTCCCGCCGTTTTCTTTCCCGCCCTTCTTACATCAGTATTCAAGGGATGCGCCGTATCTCCTCTCTCTCGTACGTAGCCCCGGTGTCTGCACAGAACCGGCATAACTCTTCTACGAGGTGGGTGTTTTCTTGCCCTTCGGCTAATCCAAATAGCAAATCCATCCATAGAGCCACCTTTGAAAAAACTCATAAATTTCAGGAATTTGTGCATACGTATCATATTATTTTTTCACCCTAAGAACTGTGGGCTCACCATTTATTTATTTTTCATATTAAACATACAGTAGTTGATTCAAGAAGTCTCGTTTCTTTCATTATTTAAACTTTTTGGCATCCATATATTTTATATATAACGATGTATTTAAAAAATCTACAAACGTTCGGAGCATATTCTTTATAAAAGACGTAGAAAGTAAAGAAAATACGAAGCTATAGGAATAAAGTTGAGTAGTCTGACAAAGGACGGCTGGCCATAAAGCGAACAAACTAAAGATGTAAACATTGGACAAGAAACTACCCGACTGGATATTACCAGACTAAACCATTTCAGTCAGCAATGGAGGAAATTTCTGTTTGACAAGACGGCAGAAAGCCAACCCGAGCATATAGCTAAGATTGACAATTAAGTCACCTTGACCTCATTTGTCCAGGCAGAACCTACAGGCTGAATACCTTCAAAAAAACAACCCGGATTGACTCTTCATCTTTAGTCTTTAGTCTCTTTCTCTTTAGTCTTTAGTATAAATCGTGTAATATTGCGCGTTGTTTTTATTAATTATGTGTTTTTAATGCCTTGACAGTTATGACCGTTAGTTGGGAGGTACTCGATGGACACATGTCTCACAAAAACGTAATAAACTATAGTCAAAAAATAATAAACAACTCGATATCTTCCATAAAAAATACTGGATTTGTATTTGTAATCATCTAGGTCACGAAACAACACCCTTTTAACAAAGAAAAAAGGTTGGAAATAACTGACGCATTCAAATTTAAAAATAACTATTAAAATCTGCTTGAAACGTATTAAAAAACCTTTCAAAAAAATCTTAATTAGCTGCTAAGTTGGGATACAAGATTGTTAGTATCGCGCGTTTTTTTTTGTTTTTTTTAACAATTTCAAACCATACCTAATGAGAACCTTTAACATTTGTGATCGAATGATTTATTTTTACGAAATCTATTACAGAATTATTGTTACGAAAACTATTCTATGTTCAGTTAAAGGAAAAATGTTGTACTAATTACGTACGTGTAAAGGAACGGGGAGCTATGAAATGGTCAAAATATAATTTTAAACAATTTCCCCTAACGTAAGTTAGCGTTAGAGAGCCCGTATGAAATTAAACTACTTAGACCCCGCCTCCCCCTTCCCCTAGCCACTAAAACCAGAATCAGGCCTTGGCGCAGGAGTGAAACGGATTATCTCAGATAATTTTGTTGGCGGGTAGAGGCAGCTAAAAGCAAAAGTTTACCCACTTCAATATAGGCCTAACTTTAAAATCGCCTTCATCCATAAGGAATCCAGCAGAATCGCTTGGAGCGACATTCCAGTCACATAAATTTACTTTAGGAAAGTTTCGAGGAGATGAATACTTAAAGCGCGTTAAACTTTGAAATATAATATAATGGCAAAAAGTGAAATAATAATATGAATGATACAATGAATCGTACAAAAGATTTAAATTCCATTTTAATCAACAATCCTGTATGGAATCAATGATCAGGAGCTTGTTGTTATACCAATATTTATTGATATTATTCTTTCAATTACTATAAATGTAATATGTTATGTATTATCGTAAAAATAATAATCTCCATGCGAAAAATATCTATAATTTTCTGTTTATACTCAGCTACTTATTGCCTTTTTGTAGCCATACTTGCAAAATTATTTAATAAAAATGTGATTTTCATTCTCTAATTTTTCTTCGACATCGTCGAATGAATGTACAAGATACTTTATAGAACAGAACAAGTTTTTCAATCCCTATGGTTTCATCCCTTTGACTGGCTCCCTTTTAGTTCTTGTACTCATGTTTGTGATTGTAACGATGTAAGCGTATACAATAGTACAGCTTAGGGATGCGTTGTGTTGTGAACTATAATTACGACTGACCTTTACAAGTTTCATTAAAAGCATGCTCGCAAACCCCAGTTGCACGTAGATATATTTTTCGTGAAACCTTTCTTGATCTCCTAAAGGTCTTAAAAATGAAAGTAGCCCAAGAAAAACAATGATTGGTCAATTATAAATCTATTACGATGTAATAAAACGATAAAAACGTTAATTGCCTAATATTTACATGTTACCACGTACTAGTAAGTAAATGGACTTGCATTGTGCGAATATGTGTGTAGCTGAAGCTCCTCTAACAACTTCAGCCTTCCTCAAATGACAGGTATGAGATCGGAGATTCCCGACCACGTGCTGAATCGATGATGCTTCAACCAAAGTTCAATCCCGCTCAAGTTAGGGTACTGTAATTATTTATTGAATAGATACAAAATCCAAGACCGGAGTGGACGATCATGAGAGAACGGACGACACATACCAATTATTAAAAACTAATATCTAACTACAAAATCTAGTTATAAATACTTCTGATCAAACAAAAAGTAAATTACCAATTATTCTAAACATCTGTCGGGTCGTCACGAGGTGCTGGTTACCCTAGCCCTGGTGACAAGTGAGGGTTGTTTGAGTTTATAACCTGGACAATCGTTTCATGACGACTTTACTATCTGACTCCATTTGTTGATAGGTATGTGCCCCAACAATGCACTATGTTCAGGAAAAGAGGTAATAGTTAGGTAGTTAGGTAGTTTGTGTGTTCTTGGAATGACCACGAATTCACACTCGGTATCTGAGGGTAGGCGAAAACCGTCCGGATCCCAAAGGGGAGTGTGAACCGGAGAGAGGCAGACTGAATTGTGTCGGGAGACACTGCTTGGTAAGTTTGCAGGGCCGCGACAACCGTTGTCCACTATGGAGAGGTCTCTCCCAAGGAGGTGCTAGATTTAGTGAGAGGAAGGCAGAGATTCCTACTAGGAAGATGTGGGGTCTGACGACGCCGGACTAAAACATAGCGAGGTTAGGAGAGAAGAGATGCAGAGGTTTTTCATAAAGAAACAGTCAGGTTACAGAATTCAAGCGGGGTAGCCACGAGCCGGTAGTTGCGAGGAGAATGATTTACAGGGGCCAGACCCCCGGCTTAAATACCCAGCTGGCCTTGCCCTTAGCCAATCATCATTAGGATTGTTGTGACCAATGATGTGGCTTTCCTTTGTTCCCTGGCAGAGGCTGGAAGGGTTTGCCGAGGGTGTGGGTCTCATACCTGACTACAGCTGGTGTCCCAGCTCATATAACTAATTAATTTGCAGCTCGCATTTTTTATTGCTTAACACATTTACAATGATTTATATTTTGTTCATGTTATTTACATTTGTTTACAATATATTTTTTTCATGTTATTTACATTAGTTTACAATAGAGTATAGGGTGATTTATCTTATGTAGTTAGCGGTCGCTACACAACTTATGACCGGTTCCTCAAGTTAAAGTATCATTAATTGGTGGGGATGTTATGCTTTCTTATTTTAAAATTATTAAGTTGTAAATTCATCGATTCCTGTTAGCAAACCAAATACAGTAGAGGTAAACAGTTTCAGGGCAGGTCATATATTACTTAGTACTCAGAAACTATCATGAGGATTGAGCAATTTATTTTACAGAATTAAATAAGAACTACAACATAATTAATTATAATCCACTAATCCTTATGAAGGTAATACAAAACAATATTTTCATCTAGTTAGTTTAAATGGTTCGTCATAGAAGTATAAATATCTGTGAAAGAATTATTAGTTTTTCACTTGAAGGAAAATCTTGCCGTGAAATCACTAAAATGCTAAAAATTAACGATTTATTAAACAAATATAAATAAGTCATAAACCAATCAAAAAATTGATAGAATGATAATGTGAAAATAAAAAATAAGTGTCCGAAAACTTTTGACCACTACAGTATACCTTTATACTATGGTACAAGAAACAGAACAAGCAGAAAGACTTGTCATAAAAAATATTCCAAGAAGCTCCTTGCGAGATTAATGTAACAGAAACAAACTTAAGGAAATCAACATCAATTTGTGATACTTCGAATATTAGTTATTGGGATCTAGATTTTTATTATTGTCCAAACCAAACTATCATTTTCTATGGGTACTCACGTCCTTGAATAATACTTAATACTGGAAGTTGCCATGAACCAAATAAATGCTTTTCGCTTTATATACTTTATGTTTAAATCATAAACAGCACCAGAGCGAAAAACGAGCCCCACGACTCCAGGGAACCAACCACGGGACCATGTTGCAATTGTCCAACGAACAGCTTGACCCTTAAGCTGTAATGAACTAGATGAGTCCTTGAATTATGTTGTCTATCAACAGTATTGAAAGTATCAGCACAGCTATTGCTATTGCAATAGCTATTGCACATTGTGCATTAGTACATTAATTGCATTAGTATTGCACAAATAGTATATTAATTAAATATCCAATGACCAGTTTCTCCAATCATGTCCTGAGCGTATGTGGCTCTCACGCTCTTCGTCAGCCTCAACTGGCTCGTATCCGGTGACGCGGATGTCGGAGGAGCGTGGGGGACTTCCCAAGACCCCGCTTCTTCTTGTACATGCGAAGGAGGTGACAACCATGTGGATTTGGGAGGTCTCTGGGCTGTTTGTAAATACTGTATGAATGAGCGAGTGAATGCAAATTGTAAATATTATATGAATGAAAACATTTATCTCAATTACTTATTGCCCAAAGAGGCAGATTATAATTTTATACTAATAAAGTTGTTTAAAAAAAAAAATGAAATATCATAAATCATCCCAGTCTCTGGAGACACGCGTTAAAGGAAGAAATAAGTACCGGGCCCTGATTTACTCTCCTAGGTTCACACAATATAATTTATCAATCTTCGAAAATGATTATATTAATTTTCTTTCTTGCATTTTCTTCTTATATCTGCAAAAAAATGTTAGCATTAATGCCTCAAAATAATTAGTTTATCTTTAAATTCAAACTGAACAAAAGGTCTACCCCACGTTATGTTTTTTTTTCATTTTATTATAGTTTTTTTTAATTTTAACGGGCTTTTTCTGTCGATTATGAAATTAATTGATTAAGGTTAAATAAACGAAATTAAGGGAGTAGAAATACCATCTAAACATAGCCTTGATGCGATCCGCGGTTGGGATTCTCACCCACAGGCAAATTTTAAGAATGGCTTTGAAACATGTATCGATATTTTAGAATCAAACTTCAGTTTATTAGCTTTAATATGACCAAACAAAAAAACAATTTATACACGTTTGTTTTTTTCATAATTGTACTTCACCCTTAACACAAAAAAATACTTTGACCACTACAAGACGGGAGAGCCCCTGGCATAATATATCACTCCCAGTGATGATTTGCGATGACCGATGCAAAGATGACACCTAATCGCCCTCCAGCAGATGCTCCCTTCGCAAACGAGGCTTTAACCCGAACCACCAAGTTAACGGCCACTTCCCTCCAAGCAGACAAATTGCACGTACATTTGGTTTCCGTTTCCGGTCCCTATCGCTGCCATCCATCACGCTAATCACAGTCTGATAGGCCCGACTGTTACGTCATGCGATAAGCGCGGTGTCTTACTGTCGGATTTCAGCCTAGTACTAGCCCTGCTGATTGTTTTATCCAAGATTTATTGGCAAGCACAAGTAGTGAAGGCATTGCAGTCAAATAGGTACGAATGAAGGGTCTGAATGTATTACAACTAGCACGAACTAATGAGTAGTGTCAATAGTCCGTAATGTTACAAAATTGATTTATTTTTAATTTATCTTGTTATATTCGTTTATTTATTTATAAACTGATAACTAATTTTCATTTATAAACCTCGAAATTTCAGTTTTGTATTATATAGGTTACTTTTATCTTTATAAAACAGTTCTATTTTCTTTCAACAACTGATAATCTCTTCTGTCAACTGTCATCTTCGATTATTTCTACAATAAAATAAAAATTCAAATGATAAAAACGTATATGGAGACAAACTAATTACTCTTATTACACGTAACATCGGTTACATATTTTAATTAGTAATCTACAATTAAAAATTCTTAGAATTCATAAATACAACGCCTATGTAGTAAATAATTGAAATCCAAAACAAAAAACTATCAAGTAACCATTAAAACCATCATTATTAAAAATTGTCAACAATTTGTAAAAACCTACTACTAATCTTATAGCTATTCGTCGAATTGGTTATGTAGGATATTTAACTTATCTTAGACAATAGTATAATTTTATCTATTTAACTAAGGTTGGTCCATCCACGCTCTTCCAGTCCAGGAGTCCGCCCTGGTCAAGTGACCAAAGCGGAAAGAATCACTAATAAGCTGAGCCAGTTTGCTGCTTACGCCATTCAAGGGGATTACCAAGGAGTGAAAGAATTTGGCTCGGATTTAAAAAAACTAGGGCTTCCTGTAGAGCATGCACCACAGGTAAAAATTTTAAATTGAATAAGTTGAAATTTATAAATTCATTTAAATAGTAGCAGGAAATATACATAAAATTCTCAAAAAGGAAAATCTACCAAATACCCATAGCTAATATGAAGATAAAATAACAATCTGAGATCATCCACATCCACGCTCTTCACTCAACGAATGGCTTTGTCCAGGAGGTATGGAGGGGGTGGGTTTCTTAGCATATGTGTGTTTGCTATTTCTTCTTTTTTATTCATGTTATGCGACATTAGGGTATCTAATTTTTTTTCAATATTTTCCAGGCTATTAGTTAATATTTTATTGTTTTTATGGAGTTTTAAAGCAACTTTAGGTGGTTATGGCCTCATGGTGCTATACTGTAGGTATTGGTAGAATTGGCTTGATTACCTCGTTCTTAAGCGCTATTAAGAAGAGGTTATAAGTTGTAGAAAGACAAAAAATGTTTTATACCATTCTACAATCAGGCAGTAATTTTTATTCTTTTTATTTACTTAGGCCATTTTTATTACTTATATGACACAATTTAGGTAAGAATGTATTTACATATCTGTAAATAGGTGTGAGTATACATAAATGTTTGTGTATTATATTTTTCCACCAGGTTATTTATTATTTTCTCTTAGTTGTTTTTTTATTTTATTATAATTTATAAAAGGTTGACTTGTAAGCCCCATCCAAGACTTGAGAGGCAAGAATTGATTAGACGGTTTGGACAGTTATACAGACTGCTTAACATAAACTCTACCACACACTAGAAAACAAACTGCGCATGCACAAACAGTTGCTAAATACAATTTAGACTTTCGAATTAGAACTATAGGGGGGGGGGGGGTAATTCAAACATTCAGACATCAAACATTTCAATTTAAACAGTAGAATAGTAGCCAACGCTCCCAATTCCATTACAAACTTATCCCCTTCACAGTAATCTCCATGTGCCAACTGTCCTTGACCCAATACCCTCGAGGTTTTCCAAATTCCACAAAACCTAGCTCATCCAAATGCTCCTGTCAACTCCTCATGTAACACTCAGCCTGGCCTCCAAGCCGCCTAAAAGGTCGTTGGCCACGCCATCTATTGTAAATTGCAAACAGGCAAGTAATGAGGAAAGCTTATCAAACAAAGAAGTTTTTGTAAAAGTGAGGAATCTCCAGTATTGTGGAATAAAAGTTAGGAAGTAGTCCAGTAGGAGGTGGATAAAAAAAAAAAATCGCGAATAATCCGTGATTTTACAAAAAAAACAGAACTTCGCTTAACTTAGCCACTTCAAAGGCCCCTTCATGTGGTTTAAGCAAAAAAAGATTCTACGTGTTTTCAAAGAAAATTTGGTTTAATTAACGATGCTGGAATTGGAATTTATTTAATTTAAATATTTTTTTAGCTATCGCTTCTTATTCTAAAAAAAAAACATGATAACTATAAAAAAACAAAATTTATATTTACTCTTTCTTTGTTCGGAATTGGAACATAGTAATAATGAACTTTTCTGTTGCATTGACGTTTACTATCCCTTCCTTGAGTTTTGGACATCATTTCCGTCAAACCCTGTATATTTATAATTCTTGATAAATACAGGTCGTTTGCACTAGGTATATATTTATTTTTTACTTTTTTCTCTAAATTTATCTTATTTACACATATTATATAGTTATGTGGAACTGAGCATAACCTACTTCATGTAAAAGGAACGTTTGTTCTTAAAGTGTACCAACGACAAAATCTCCCAATTATAAAATTAGAAATTTATATTTCACAACATCACAGACGTCGTTACATGTGTTTATTAATGATATAAGAAAAAATAAATAACATCTTATGAATGTTGTCGCCGTAGTTGGTCGGTAGCGTTGAGTTACTACAAAAATAACTAATAGTTATTAATAAGTAACTTAATAACTAATAATTAGTGTGTTTCCTTTCAAACTAAGATTCCGTTTTCTTAATCCTATACGCTACTTTTATTATCCAAGTAGCTGCTCATTTATACTCATAAGGCAGTGTTAGCCCCGAACGGACCCATCCTGGAGTCATCATGCTAACTACTCAACAACGGGGGCAGTCAAAATGAAGATCCTCTAAGTACATGCTTTCCAAACAAAAATTTAGATTCATTTTTTCATAATTGAATAACTATGTTTTATAAGTTCTATATAATAATAATTTTTACAGTTAGTTAATTATAATTAATAATAATAATAGTAATATAAAAAGCTGTAAAAGGCTCTCTAGGGGCCAATCAACCGATAAAAGAGCCACCATACGCTCCTGAAAGACAATCGATCCGGTCTTGGAAAACAACAGCACTGTTTGTTTGAGTTACAGAGTAACTCATTATGTTAAAAGGTTTATCTCAATTTTTATAAAAGGGACTTAAAGTTTTCCATCCCTCTCCTTTTCTATCGATCTACGTAAGCAGTATGATAAGGAGGTGCGGTAAGTAATTGGTAAAGCGATGGTATGATAAGGGATGTAATGATGGCATAATATCTCCGGTGACATAACTACAGCTGTATTGCTCCTCTCTCTTTCACTCAAGGCGCAGCACCAATACTCAAGTATTCCTCAGTCTCCTTTCTGCGAGACTTTCATTTGTCTACATAACCCTCTGGGAAATTTTTCTAACAATCTGTATGTTGATAAAAAGCAATCCATTCCGACAGCTCTAAGCTGTCATCATTAGTTATTTCTACAATAAAATAAAAAGTGAAATGATAAAAACTTTTACCTCATATATGGAGATAAACTACGTAACTACTATTATTTTAATTAGTAATTAATAAAGAACAATGGTTACATATTTTGCAATTTTCCTACAGTTAAAAATTCAAAAATACACCTATGTAATAAATAATTGAAATCCAAAACTAAAAACTATCAAGTAACCAATAAAACTATCAAAAATTATTAAAAATTGTCAACAATTTATCATCAAATTGTAAAAACCTACTTAAAACACAGCTATATATCGATCTTATAGCTACTCACCGAATTGATTATGTAGGATATTTAACTTATCTTAGACAATAGTGTAATTTTATCTTTTATCTGGTGGGTGAGTTCATCCGCCGGAGACACATTAAGTTTTTTGACTCGTTGCCAACACCTGACAAACCCAGTGTTTAACACTATGACCCCGCCACCCCTCCCGCATCGATGGCAACAGACTGTCGGGGAAAAATTAGGATATGAATTAGTATGTAAGTTAGTTTTAAGGTTGATCAAAAAGGTGAGCCCCATCACCTTTATTAGTCAGTTTAGTCTAGTCACGTATAATGTATATCATTATGCTTGTTTAATTGATTATATAATTTCTATAAAATGACAAAACCTGTATATAATGTAGTGATGCTACAGGAAATACAAAATAATTTGTCAATAGATTCACCTGAGGATCTATAATTGTATGTAATTATATGTAAATTTAAAGGGGCTATGAAGAAAAAAAAAAAAATGTATAATCAGGCAGTAATTTTTATTCCTTTTATTTACTTAGGCCATTTTTATTATTTATGTGCCACAATTTAGGCAAGTATGTATATTACATATAGGTAAATAGGTGTGAGTATATATAAATGTTTGTGTATTATATTTTTCCACCAGGTTATTTATTATTTTCTCTTAGTTGTTTTATGCATTAAGACCTCATGAGGTAGGGTCCGGACATACTAAAGCTCGTCACCGTACTAGGCAGGTGGTGCTGATGTGCAAATAGATCAGCGTTACCACTCAACCTTTATAGATTCGCTTTAATCGGATTCACTGCTCCATTCTTCAAGGCGCTAATCATTTATCCCCATGAGTCAGAGTCAATCTAGACCATACCCATACTCCAATGAATAAATCCTTATACGGGTTAGGATCCAACCCGGATCTCCTCATTAAGAAGTCAGCATATTCACAAAAATACTGCTAGGGCCACCACAGTGAAGTTTCAAATCTCACCCTCATAGATTACTGCTTACCGTCTGATATGTTATGTTCATGCTGTATAGTTAATGCCAAGTTTCAATATTGTAATAAAACGTCAGGAATACTTTTTTCCATTCCATTTTTTAACGAGCAATCCTAATAATAAGCTCGTTGGTTCCAATTTTGAAATGCTCTTCCATCTACGGTTCTCTACTGTTGTTTTTAAGTCTCCGGTATAAGCCATTTCTATAGACTTTTACATGATACTCTCATTTGAAAATGGAAAGAAATGAGAAATATAGCTACCTCTTAAAAAAAAAGTGTCTTAATTAATTAGTTGTGTACACAAAGAACACATTTTTTATTATAAATCCCACGTATTCTGTTAGAAAGTACATGTTAATCAATACTGTTCCATAATTATTAACCTTTTGTATTTTTTACGGTTTTTTGTAGTTTTATTTACTAACCATAAATGATTTCACCACTGAGTATGATGATCTGTTTAATGTGAGTCCTCTATGACATGTACTACTGAAAAGCACTGTAAACTCCATAAAACTTTACTAAATGTCTTCAGTTTATTAAGTATTTGCTATTTAAAAAAAATGTATCATATGTAATGTGACAACATATCTATTGATAAATATCCAATCATGTCCTCTCGCGCTCTTACGGAGGAGCGTGGGGGACTTCCTAAGACTCCGATTCCTCTTTCACCAATGAGGGAGGTGACAACCATGTGGATTTGGGAGGTCTCTGGGCTGTTTGTCAATACTGTATGAATGAACGAGTGAATGAAAATTGTAAATATGGTATGAATGAAAACATTTATCACAATTACTTATTGCCCAATGAGGCAGATTGTAATTTTATCATAATAAAGTTATTTGTTTATATTATTGATAAATAGTAAATAATTTGTGTTCTGCCTTTTTAGAAAGTCATTAAAGTCGTGTTCGCAACTTTAACTTTTAATATGGTTATGATATTCCTATTCCTATTTTTTATGATATTTGTCTGAAATGAGCCTATATGAGGGCACATCATGTTTTTTTTTCTTATTTCGTGATATTTCTTGCACCCATACTTAGCTAGAATATTACTGGCAATTGTTTAATGTTCACTAAACATTTATATAGCAGAACTACAATACATGTCGTATATATTAATGTTTATGTCCATTATGTTTCAGATGGCTACAGGACAGAAGGGGAAAGGGTTCCAGGCTCTACTTGTGACTATCTGTTTTCCAGGGGGACTCCAAGCCACAACTCTTCTTCTGGAGTGTTTTATTCTCCAGGCTACCCTTCCAGCTACCCCAGAAAGATAAGGTGTGCTTACGGCTTCAGGGCTAGGTCGGTATCCATTTGCATCAAAATTTTAAACTAATAGATTAGAAATGTACAGGTCCGATTCATTCTAGCATTAATTAATTAGTCTCAGATGTAGCCTAAATAAATGATTATCATCGATATAAATGGCTTAGTAATTAAAAATTAAATACTATCTGATCACATTAAATATGGTATCAAATTAAAGATCCTACGCCCTGATTAATAATAGGTGATATACATTTGAGCTTATGCGGACTGTAATCAGTAAGATCAATTATTTCTTTCAACTATCTATGTTGCACTGAACTAATTATTTTCTAAATCCTTGTACCCCCCTTGGGTATCATCGGTCATTAGACTTAATGATCTTTTATTTTACAATAAGACGGTTCAGTATAATATGATCGGGTGTGACGAAAAGGAATAAAAATGATAAAATTATTCAGATGCTATAATTATTCAAAAATAATATTTTGCCCATATGAAAATATTTGAAGAGCATTGATAATATAGTTTCAAGTTAGAGTTTTTAAGATAAAACGAATAAACATTAACAATAACAGCATAATATAACTGGAGTGTCAGGATATATGTCTCTTTTTCCCTCAAGAAAGATGTTTTATGGCATTTCACATTACCTTAATGGACTCTGTACGAACGTAATAAAACTCCAGAATATAAACAAAATAAAAAGTCCAAATACAACATTTAATAAAGAAAATGGAATGTCCATAAGGTGATGTATATTTACAATATTTTATCACCACACACTGTTTTAAAAAGACTTCTCATGATTAACAACTTGAATGATTATTTCATTCAAATTCAAATAATGGAATTCAAATTGAAATAATCATTCAAGTTGTTAATCATGAGAAGTCTTTTTAAAACAGTGTGTGGTTTTTTATATTGTACTAACCATTTAGTACAATGTTATTTGAGCCCTGTAATGAGACACTTTTATAAAACCAGAGACAGTTTAAAGAAATAATATAACCAAGCGAACTACTTTGCTTCACTAAGAACTTGTAATACTAAGAACATATTACAGTTGATCATTCTAAACGGCTAAGCAAGTATGAAAACTCCATGTGCCCAATTAGCCAACAGGATCCTATGTAAAACACTGACTGCGCATAAGGCAAGTGAATGCGCATGACATCTCTAAAATGCTGAAATTCTGTCTCCTCAAATCTCTGTTATAGGTATTCTAAAGAAAAATCTCAACTTCTCGTAACGACAAAATAAATTTATCTGCCTTCAATTCATAATTTTACTATTACTTTCATTTATGTTTCCCCCTGCATACAGCCGTCTATCCATTATTCGTCTCTACACCGTATATTTCTTAATAAAGACACAATGATTGAGTGAAGCCTTTGAACTGAGAAATCATTGGAAAAATTATTTAATTTCGAAACTTTGAAGCAACTAGCTTATTCACTTCGATGGAAAAAATAATACAAGAAAATAAATAATATTTGGAATAATGTATTGGAAACAATCAACGATTGAAGAAAATAAGAAAGCGAGAAACCAACGGAACAAGACCTATGGACGCCGATGACACTAGTGACTAGAACTGCACTTTAAACAAATAAATAACAATATAAATAGGCTGCCTTCCTGAAACATAAATTGGGAAAACTTCCACTTCAACATAGTCAAGAATATAATTTTGAAATTATTGGAAACAATTTCGTTAAATTCGTTCCGGATGAAACTTTTACAGCTTGCTTATTGTCAGACAAAGTAATAAACATTATTATAGAGTGGCTAATTGGAATGTACATAAATGTTAATTTTTGTCACGGATGCAAACTACTGTCCACTTCCTGAATATAGTCATGAAAACGTTTAATGTTTTAGTTCCGATAGCTGTAGTTTTATTGAAACAATTAATAAGTTTTAATAAATTACAATGGACTTTGGAACAAGAAACTTTGACATTAAGTTCATTTTCATGGTAGCAGTATATATGAATGTTTAGGGGCTCAGGCTAAACATTATTTGTGTTATATGTCAATATTTCCAATCTTGTTATCATTCGTCACAATATTCCTCCATAACAAGATATTCCGTTACCTATGTTACTTTGAAATTCTTTTGAAGTTATATTTTTTTATTTGCAAATTAATAGCATACAATTTTCTATAATTTAACAGAACTGTGTCCTCCCGTGTGTCAAATTATCGTGTACTGCATGAAAGACAATAATTAATTTATTTCAGTATAACATACAGTAAGTAACATGTAAAATGTATTTCAACGACAAGGAACTATTCGGTTTTGGATGGGGTATAATAAATACTCTCACAATTATTTTAACCTACAAAAACGTTTTGGTCAGCTCTAAGCAGTCATCCTCAAATGCCAATTATTGGTCTAACATTTAAAGAACATGTAAATTAATAAAAAGGGCCGGAACGGTTGAAAGAGTGTTATTATTGGAACTGAATTCACACCACGAATCAAAATGGCGTAGTTACTATTAGGTTGGTGCGTATGAAATGTCGGATTTTCTTTAAATGTGAACGTTTGTCTCCCTATTTTTGTTATGCTTTTGGTTTTGACATAACCTTGTTTAAAGTCGTACTGTCCATGGCCAGAGTCACATTTTAGCAAAGAAGATTTTCTCAAAAGTGTTCTCTTTTGTTATTAGCTTTGAATTTTGCACCGATATGAACTCAACCGATATTCGTGTAATTTTCTTATATGAGTATAAACTTGGTAATATTGCTGCAAAAGCTGCACGCAATATAAACCAGGCGTTTGGGGAGAATACTGTGAACGATCGAAAAGTGCAGCGTTGGTTTGAAAAATTTCTGTCTGGTGATTTTTCCCTGCAAAATGAACCGCGTGGAAGACCCGAAACGTCTGTAAAAAATGATACTCTGAAAGCATTGGTGGAAACGAATCCAACTGTTTCTTCAAGGGAACTTGCTGCCAGAATGGAAGTTGACCATACAACAATATTGCGACATCTTTCTGAAATTGGCAAGGTGAAAAAAATGGATAAGTGGATACCGCACGAACTAACCAAGCGAAATAAGCTGGATCGCTTGAACGTATGCTCATCATTGCTAACCCGATTTAATCGATTTTACGTTCGGCCGCATACATCGTACAAAACAATTGCGAAATTAAATAAATTAAAATATGAAATTTTGCAGCACCCACCTTATTCACCGGATCTTTCGCCAACCGACTTTCATTTATTTAAACATTTAGAATTGTTTTTACCGGCTAAACAGTACGAAAATGAAGAGTCTGAAAAATGCCATATCAGAGTTCATTGATTTTAAATATCAGAATTTTTTCAAGACAGACATCTATGCATTAAAATCTCGTTATGAAAAGTGTATTGAAGTAAATAGAGCATATGTTGATTAAATAAACAGCTTTTGGAAAAAGATATGCAGTTTAATATATTCATTTAAGAATCCGACATTTCATTCGCACCAAACTAATATTTTTTTTTTATTTCATAACCTCTCTTTATTAATAGTATACATTGAACAAAAAAAAAATTTTTTTGATTTACATATTTCTCCTCGTTCTCCATACACAGATGCATTCGAAGGAGGGCATAGCATAGATATAATACGTTTCAGTTTGTTGTTAAAAAGTCAATAACACATACCCTGCACTCGGTGATGAGGCTCACCTAGTTATTAAGTATGTTAGCGAGGTATTAAGCCGAGAATGTGCTCAGAAAGCGTAAGACGACGCTATGATAAGTTGTTTGTTCCAGTTGGTGGGAGCACTGCAAGCCGAACCCAGGGTAGGTAGGGGGAATAGTTGAAACATTTGTCAGGAGAGCTCGCTAGGTGTAACGTAAGGATTTGCACTAATGCCACGGTTTAGCGCGATAAACAGCTAATCCTGTAACAAGGTAAGTTGAATCCTCTCGGCCAGGAATATGTCTCTCTTCATCCCTTCCCGGATTATCCCGGACTTGTCTTCTGTATCCTCCCTCATCTCCCACCACCAATTTAATTTTAATTCTAACGATGGGATCGTTTTTTTTTTCCTATTTAATCATATCTATTTTTTCATTGCGTTTAACTTTTTTATACGCAATTCAACACTAGGTCCTCAAAGATTTACATAAGAGTGATTGACGGCCAAACGTGAAATGTAACAGTAATTGAAATCTACTTTAGTCGCCGTCATGAAATTTGTATTATAACTAATACTAATTTCCTTATTGCTTAATGATTCACATTATCGAAGTAAAAGGATCACGTTGATAGAAGAAAATTAGAGCACAGAGTTGCTACAGGGATTGCTATGTACTGCGGGTTTTCAAGCGACTAATTTCGTGACAGCAACAATAGATGCAATTATTTATAACCCAAGGGTCGTTGCCTAAATGAAGAGTACCATTGCTACCATTTGTAATGAATTCTACCCAGAAATTTACATAACTTATTTTCGAAATGAATAAGTTTATAGTTTTTTTTTGTTTTTGTTTTTCCCCTATATCTCTCAAAATAATAAAAATAGGATAACGGAAAAATAAAAAGGATATTTTTTATGTCTACGAGAAATGTAAACATATATTTTTTTTGGCAGGACTTTTATCACCAAATACAATTAAATAAAAAATCAACTACCTGCCAACTTTCTTCGGTAGTTAGATTGAAATAGTAGGCTTTTAAAACAATAACTGGCAATAGACAAATCTGATTTAGTGCAGAGGCTGGAGATTTCAGTATTGTTTCCTCCACATTCACCATCACCAACCGATTCATTGACAAGCTGTGGTTTCCTTCTTACTGACAGAATTCCAATCCAAATGCTCACGAAACTGTTTAATATTCGATTCTATTATCGAGATGGAGAACATCAGAGGAACGCCAAACATAAATCCAAGTCTATGCCAGTAGAATGAATTCCTCAACACAACACGAAAAAGATTTGTTTTCAAACTATTTCTTTCTTAAGAACAGATGTTTTCTATTTAAAATCCGACCTCCATATAGGACATAGAGTCACTAAAATTGATTGAGAAGTTAAACAACCTTTAAAAACACTAAGACTGGTCTACTTGGTATACTCTGGGCTACTCATGAAGTACAGGTACTGCTAGACAAAAAGTGATAGCCGCTGGAACGCGGGCTGGCCTCGGTTCAATTATGTTACGAATAGACTGTTCATTTTCATCAGAATTTCAATACTGGTAGTATTCTGTGCGGCATAAACCCAATATTATCCAGCTTCCCTAGTCTATTTGATCACCGTTCTATCAGTTCGAAATTTTCACAATTGTAAATCACTCTGAAACCAATTTATAATTTCTTTTTCACTATTTGCGACCTTATGTACTCTCATTTAGGGTTAAAAGCGAGCCATCCTATCAGGAGCCACTCACTTTTATTTATGAAAGTTAAACGAATTTATTCTCTGTCTAGGGAACTACAATACTGGCTTATTGAGAAAAAATAAACAACTATTTCTGTTAGTAATAGTAATTGAGAAGTATTTTACGTAAGATCCCTAATTGCCAACATAACTACAACTAGTATAGGCAAGATTATGGAGTGGAGAGAATAAAAATTTAACTAACTAAAAATAACTCATCTCTGGGTCAATTTTTTTTTCGCTACGTTTTTCTCACTCAATTAAATAAAAATAATATTTACCCCCCCCCCCCAAAAAAAAAGTTCAATAATGCATTAAATTTTATTTACAAAATAAAGTATGAAATAAAAAAAAAAGAAAACGAGGCAGGTCTAAATAGGCATTTGTGCTAACCACACGAGTTTCTGAAATACTTAATAAACTACAGTGAGAAATTTGACTAGAAACTAATTTTTGCTCAAAACTCATTAAACTATTCTAGTCACCGAAGATTGTTTTTTTTTAACGAATGAAAACAAAAATAAATAGCTGAAAAGAAGACTAATTAGAATCAGTTCGACCACATGGGGGCTAAAATATAATTTCTGTGAATTCCATATAGCCTTTGGCGTCTTAAGGCGAAGTTGAGAAATCATAATATTTTATCTTAAATAGCTTTGGATCAGTAAGCGAAGAAATCTTAAAAGGCTGAGAGAAGACAGTTAAATAGATACGGACAAGATGTTTTACATTTTTAATGTTTTTTAATTGCTGTTTAATATTTTGGGTTAATTTATAGCTTCACTTTGTCAAAAAACATTCTCGTTTCAAATTATTTTCTTCCCAAGTAGGAATTCTGAATTTACTCCGGGAGTACACTACGAAATATGACCTATTTTTCAGGGTTCTCCTCCCAGTGCGTTGAAAAGATTTTTTATCATTATTGATTATATTTCTTTAGGACTTATGACCTGTAGGGTCATTGGAGCTCAGATAAATATACGATTCTCTCTTCAGACGATTTTCCTTTTTTTTTTTATACTGCTCATTCACTGTTAAATCCAGTTGCATATATATATATTCAATATTCTCCTTAGCGAATCGTTCAACAGGATAAAATACTAAAACACTGATATACAAGAAAGGATAATACGTAGCTGCTTTGATGCCTAGGTATATACGAGTGTGCAGTGCACTCTTTTCTATTTATGCATTTCTCGACGTGTCCTATAAATAACATTCGGTCAAGGTAACTTTTTTTACAAATTGCGAAAAAAAACCCTCAAAACTTTACACTGTAACTATTCTTCTGTACTTCTTCAAAAATTTTTTTAGTCATCTATACAGAAATATATATAATCCTTTATTGTGCTAAAATTACAATCTGCCTTTTATAAGGCAATAAGTAATTAAGATAAATGCTCTCATTCATACCATATTTACAGTTCATCATTCACTCGCTCATTTATACAATATTTACAGACAGCCCAGAGACCCCCCAAATCCACCGCGAAGAGAAAGCGGAGTCTTGGGAAGTCCCCCACGCTCCTCAGTCAGCCGCGTCACCGGATACTAGCCAGTGGAGGCTGACCAAGAGCGCGAGAGCCACAGACGCTCAGGACATGATTGGAGAAACTGGCCATTGCCAGGACTCCCACTGTCACGCGTTTATAGCAGGTCACGAGGCCACTGCCGTTTCAGTCTCCGAGGAGGATTATAGGGATGAGTGGCGCAGTGCAATGACTGTGCTACAGGATTAGGGTGGTTGGAAAGGCTACTGTGGAATTTCATAAACTTGGAAGGGATGAGTTCTAGAATGTAGGGTATGTTAAGGTCGTTATGAAGGGTTTTGTTGCTGACATAATAAGGGGCATTTACTATTGTTCTCAGGACTTTTGATTGAAAGGATTGGATACGCTTGATGTTCGACTTTTTTGCTGTCCCCCATAGCTCTATTCCGTATGTCCAGATTGGTTTAAGTATAACTTTGTAGATTAGTAGTTTATTTTCTATTGAGAGATGGGATGTCCTTTGAAGTAGTCTGTACAGTTGTCCAAAGCGTCTGTTTAGTTCTTGTCTTTTTAGTCTCGTATGTGGGTTCCAGGTCAGTCGTTTGTCAAGATGGAAGCCTAAGTACCGTACTGTCTCGGATACAGGGAGAGGAATAGAATTAAAATAAACTAGTGGACAAGACTTGCGACAAAGGGTGAAGGTAATGTGGAAGCATTTTGCTTCATTAACTTTGATCCGCCATTGATTGCACCAATACTCGATCTCGTCAAGGTGTTTTTGAAGGTTATGGGATGCTATGACGGGGTCTGGGTGGGATGACAAGACTGCAGTGTCATCTGCAAATGTGGCCAAGAAGGTATTGGGAGTAGAGGGGACATCAGCGGTGTATAGGTTATAGAGGATGGGGCCCAGGACACTGCCCTGTGGAACTCCTGCACTTATGGGATAGTAGTTAGAGTATTCTAAACCACAGCGGACTTGGAAGAAGCGGTTTGAAAGGTAGGACTGTAGGATTAGGAAAAGGGTCTGTGGTAAATATCTTTTGAGCTTGTAGAGCAAACCTGCATGCCAAACCCTGTCAAAAGCTTGAGCTATATCGAGAAAGGCAGCAGTGCAATACTGTTTGGTTTCAAGGGCTGAGGAGATGTGATCAACAACGCGAAGGCCTTGATGAGCAGTGGAATGTCGTTGGCGGAAACCAAACTGGTGTGTGGGAAAAAGGTTTTTGGATTCAACAATTGGAAGTAGACGTTTTAGTAGGAGTTTCTCAAATATTTTTGAGAGGATAGGGAGTAGGCTAATTGGACGGTAAGATGAGGCTTCATTGGGTGGTTTACCGGGTTTGGCGAATAGGACAATAATGGAATGTTTCCAGAGGAGAGGAAAGTGCGTCGTTCGGATAATGCAATTGTATATATAGGTTAAAAAGATTATGGCTTTAGGAGGAAGCTGTTTGAGAATTTGAGGAGTAAGGAGATCATATCCAGGGGATTTTCGGTAAAATAAGTTTTTCAGAAGGTATTTGACCTCAGAGGGATTAACGGCTTTTGGTGGAAGAGAGAGAGGAATAGGTGAAGTGAGGAAATCTTCCACAGTTGTGCTGTGAGTATGGCCTTGATGAGAAAGGTGAGGTGTGAAAGTATGGGTAAGATGCAGAGCAAATTCCTCCAACCTATCCCCATCCGAAGCCGCCCAGGACCCATCATCACGACGGAGTGGATGTGAAACAGGTTGATACTTTAGGATTTTTTTGGTTACATTCCACAACGAGTTATCCCTGGTAGACAGAGAGGAGAGGTAGGAATTGAAAGAATCGGAACGAAAGGATGCCAATCGCCGCTTTACCAATCGGCAGTACAGATTGTACGAGCGGCGATCAGCAGGATGTCGGGATCTTTGCCACACTGTTCTGGAGCGGCGTTTGGATTGGATTAGGTCTTTGAGATGCTGAGGTAAACGATTATGATTATGGATTTTTGGGTGACGATGGGGTGACGATGCCTCCCAAGCCGACCTCTGGACCAGAGTAGTGAAAGAATGCACTGCATCGTCTAGGTCTTGGGATGTTTTCAGGGACAATTTGAGGTTTACGGACTCCGTAAGAAGCTGGCGGAAGTGGTCCCAGTCAACTGGGCCCCTAATAAATGAAGGAGGAGGCAGTTTGTGAATTGGTCTTAGGGAAATGGTTAATAATAAAGGACTATGATCAGAGGAGAGGTCATCGAGGCGCGTGAGTGAATAGTTAAGTGTTCCTAAATTATTGTAAAAAAAGAAGTCAAGGAGATCAGGATTTCGGTTGAGATCAGATGGCCAATAGGTGGCTGTGTCAGGAGTGATAGTGGAGCAATGTTTCCGTGTGAGTGCAGACAGCAAAGCACGTCCTCGTGTATTAGTGGATCTTGATCCCCAGTGTTGGTGCTTCGCATTAAAGTCCCCACCCACAAGGAAACGATGTCCTATGGAGTCTAGAAAGGAGATGAATTGGGAGTCGGAAATGGATTTATTGGGAGGGCAGTACACTGATGCTAGTGTAAGGGGAAAAGTGAAGGTGGTGATTGACTGCAGTGGATTGAAGGAAATCATGTGCCACCAGAGGAACTATGTGGTGGGATATGGAGTTATGGACAATGACAGCGGTACCTGCATGAGCTGTTCCATCTGGGTGATCAGTTCGATAAGTCTTGTACTGTCGAACAGTAAATGGTCGTTTACTCGTTAGTCTTGTTTGAAGGTGGAGGAATATGCGAGATGTGTGGTTGAGGATGGGATTGAGCTTGAGGGTTAACGGGATGAATGGAATGCTGGGAAAGGTGATCTTGTGGACAGGGAGTGGGCGGTGCCTGTGACTGCTCTCTGTTACAAACGGCATCGGCAAAAGAGACAAAAGGCCTCAAATTTCTGGCTGGGCCGCTTCTTGCTGCAAGTTTTTTCTCTTCTGGCTGTCGACGTTGTTCTGTCCTGGACTTCAGCGTTCTGTATGCCTCGCAGCCCTTGTAGTTGGCTGGATGTCCTTGCTGGCAAAGCACGCATACTGCAGGTGATTTAAGGGGCTTTTTGCACAATTCGGTTTTGTGCTGCCCACTGCACTTAACACACCTGGGAGGGTGGTGGCAGTAAGATTTTGTATGCCCATACGCCTGACAGTTATGGCACTGGACGATATCGCGATTGGGATACGGTTTTTCAACCTGTACCCTAGTGTAGTACAGGTTTGTTAGGTCGTATATCTTCTCAACTCCAGGTGTCCTCTCGAGAACAACAAAGAACAGTGGCAATGCCGTTTTTATTGTTTTATCCTGTTGCCTATCCTCGCGCAACACGTTTGTTATTTGGCGAACCTTGTACCCGAGAGCTGAGAGTTCTTCTTCTATTTCGTCAGCTGGTGTGGTCGGGTGCAAATTTCTGATCACCACTCGGAGTGATCGTTCCTGCTTTAATTGGTAGGTGTGGTAGTCTGCATTGGTTTCATCTAAATATTTAACAATCGCTCGATAAGTATCGGGAGTGTCTGGGGAAATTTTTGTATCCCGAGAGCGATTGAGGCACGTATATTTTCCGGTACCAACAATTTTGCTCATTTGTGAGCATAGTAATTTGAAGTTGCTAATGTTGCGTACAAAAAGAGCAGGCGGTTTGGGCTGTGTTGGAGTTTTGTTGACTTCCATTTCTTCTGTTGGGATATTTTTCAAAGCCTCAAAGGTGTTTGGCGTGAAAAAAGGGGACTCTAAGGCTGTTTCTTTTTTGGATGTGCTGGCCTGTGGAGGTATCTCCTCCATAGAACTAGCTGCAGAGGAGGTCATTTGTACGTTCCTATTCGACCTTCTTGGTTTTCGCTTTACAGGCGACGGTGTTGGAGTTGGACCTAGCGATCTAGATCTTTTTTTCCTATTTTGAGACATTAGTTGTTGATAAAATCTCATTTTATCATAACAACGGTTTTTTATTCGGAAAAGAAGTACGTAGCGCCGTGGGATTCAAGCTCACAACTCCCAGTGGCGAGTCACGGGTCTTGGCTCTGAGCCACTAGACCGAATGGCTCAGAGAACGATCGTTAGTGAACGTCGAGTAGGGCGTTGCAAATGGCCGACTACTCAATCCGATATCACTTTTCTCACTTCACTCTAAATATAATAAGCAATTTACTCACTCTTGAGGGCTCCCTCGTGGCCAGCTCCCTCAAGTTGCCTGCTGGAACAATTTTTTAATTGAACTATGGCCTATAGACGGTAGTATATAGTGTTTGAATGACGAGCGATGTACAGAGATGTTCTAAAAGGTAGCGCATGCGCAAAAACTCTATACAGAAATAAATAAGATGTTGTTTTTTTTGTAATAGCTTTGTTTCCTTTTGTGGGAACTGTAATAAAAGATAAAAATTGTCATCTGCCATTAAAAAAAAGATTTCTTATGGATGACAGATTTCTGTAATATTATTTATAACTAATCAATACCCACGGTTTGCCAAAAATTTAATTTAATAAAAAAAAAACATTTTATCATCGTTGAACATTCATTTTTGAGTCCTAGACCATCCCAATAAACAGAGTTAATTTAAAAATAATTAAATTTTTTTTTAATGTTTTTGGGTTGAAATAAAACCTTTTTTATAATATGAATAACTTTTCATCTGTGATTTTTTTTTTTTTTTTTTTTTTTAATTCAGCAGCCTACAGAAAATATTAATAAAATTGTTACTCATTAAAATTATTTTCTTTACTGAAAAAAATAAAAAATACTTAGAGGCACCAGAATGATTTCAATGTAACATTTTGGTAATAATTGAAAAAGACTTTTCAGAAAAGACTAAATGACATATTTTAGATGAAAATGTGATCTTTTCCAACGTCCAACACTGCACTATCTGTATGAAGATTTGGACACAAATACTTCCATCATGCTGCATGGCAATACACGATATTAATTGCATATGAGTTGGTCGGCTTATGAATGACACAACTTTCACAGTACCTGCTCAATGTAATCCTTAATCACACTGCCCCGAGGCCCCTAATTGTTTTCTATGCTCACTGCATATTTTGTCTACTTTCTATATTTATCTTGTGCATGGTGCTTTTAGTATTGAAGTTATAGCATGATGGGTTATCAAACCTTTTTAATAACTCTGGGCCCCCTTGTACTGTTTCGATTATAAAAACCTTTGCATGTTTTCAAAAACTTTTTATATACTACAAATAGGTTTATGTACAGCTTTTAAACTAGTCAAAGTTGTTTTAAGAAAAATTGAATGTCATAGATGGCTACTTTAAAAACCAAGGGACTCTTATATTGGTATAAAGCTGGAAAATAATTCATTACCCTTATTATTGCACAAAAATTCAACTGATTATTCAGTTAAGAAGTTTTATATACCAATAAATTGACAAATCTGATGCGGTCATGAGACAATGTTGATGGAATGTGAACGTATTATTTCAAGTAGGCAGACCTGGGGCGTATCTGTTCGTAGACGGAGCAGCATCATTTGTTCCTGTCGAAGGACCATTAATTTTCGTTAGGAAAATTTTTCTGATAGGGCTTTTCAGAGCCTCCATCACACTCACCGTTTTAGACGGATACCCTTTATGCTCGCTCTTACATTTTTAATCAACAGTTACTTTCTTTTTTATATTTTTATTTAATAGAACCTTTCACAGAGAAAAATTTTTAGGCTTTATTTAAATCGTATCCACCAACAGTGAACTATCACTACAATATTTCTGACAGAACTGATCCAATGATATATGATATACACTAAAATATATGATATATTTAAGATGTTTGTATGTTTGTTTCAGTGGTTGTGATCTTGAATTTTACTTAGTTTTACACTTGAGCAGCCTGATACATTGGTGTAATTTCAACCACTCTATAAATACAATTAACTGGTATTCATTGGTTCTCCCACCTGTTAACTCATAAACTTTTATTAAAGATGCATTCTCCCCCTCTCGAATAATAAGGAAAAAAATAGAGTGGTAATGCGAAAAAATTCTATGATTTAAAAAAAAATTAAGAGCCAAAAAATAGGGATAATAACAAGGCTGAATGAACTGACAAAATATTATGAAAACTCATAATAGAAATCCAGACCGATCTTAATAAGTCTTTTTCCTTTAATATTTTACTTATTTACATACTATTCTAGTTTTTGAAAATTAAAATCTAAGTATTTAGACAATGTTAAAATTACTGTATCCCTTTCCAAGTAAATTTAATAATTATGCAACATTATATATATATATATATATATAACAACATGATTGGAAGAATTTATTTTCATTTATTACTAATGTATGCATTATTCTTCTAACTTTTATTCCTTGGTTTTATTTCCATACAATGAAGCGATGTGCCCAACTCGATCAGAATTGTTTTTCACATGTGAACAGTTCTCACGTTAGACCGTCACGAAAATGCCCATTCACCAGGAAATTGACACTTTTGGTACTAGTCGCACAAATCACTATTAATATCAACTATTATAAATAATTAGATTAAATTTATTCATCAATAGAGAGACATGTCAAAACCGAATCACTGTTATTTCGCATGAGAGCAAACTGTATGCGGAGTTATTCAAACATTACATCCAATATTTATGTTAACTAGTTCAATCATATTTTTATTCGATTTGCAACACTCCGAATTGATGAATTTCCAGAGGAGACTGTTGAAGGGTGAATAGTGTTCTGGAAGCGATATCAATCACCACGTCTATGAATATTACAAAGAGAAATGAAGGTTTCAACGCCGAGCTGTCAATATGGTAATAGCCTTTACCAAGTAGGAAACAATAACCAATTTGAATCATTCACCAGCGATTGACAGATCAGAGTAACAATATAATTTGATTTTCGTTTTATCAGTCATGATTGAAATATTATTTCTTAGATATTGTGAAGCTGATAAATAATATATAAAAAATACAAGATTTTTCGATACAAAGACTGCATGCTTTGTAAGGAAAAATAAATTAACAACAAACAAACATTAAATTTGTCAAATAATTGTTGATAAAAAGCTAACATTCAGATTAGCTGCATATTAGCGGAAAGACGAAATCGATAAAGACGGGTTTTGAAAACTAAGAGGGAAAAAGAATGATGGATAGATGAAAGTACGGATTACCAAATATAGTAAGCGACGACCAAAAATGACTTTCCTTTTTATTGTAGAAACCCATTTCTGTGCACAACGAGATCCCAAATGATTACAGACCAATCGCTTCTAGGGTTAAGCAGCATACGACATTTATCGTTCATAGTTTTTACTCATTATCTTTCGCTTAACATCATCTCTTTCATTTTATCATCAAGCATACGAGGAAGCCAAAGGGTTGTCAAAAAATTCATTCTCAAGGGACTTCTTATCTGTATAACTCCATCATAAATCCCTCAAACTCTAATTTAAAAAATAATTTGAAGTGGTCTGCAGAGAGGCAGTCATTTTAAAGAAAAATAAATCTTGGCATGTATCCAATAGGGATTGTCGCCGGCACTAAGTGTTGCTACGATCCTCGAAACAGGTCACACATGAATTACTCAATGTGCGCCGTACACTTCAATTTCCGAGGTCCTTGAAAAAACTAATAATCGTTCTAATAAAAATCTCTAATTCACCAACAAATGTGTTAATTAAATGTTTCCTTTTTTCCTAACTTTTTTAGTTTATCCCATCGTTCTATTTCTACTAGTGTATAATTGTTGTGTTCTTACTTCTTTCGTCCACAAAAATAACAAATGAAAGTAGGGGACCAACCAGCAAGAAGAACTGAGCCTCCCCAACTCTTCAAATTATTAAATCCGGCGGACAAAACAGTAGAACAGAAAGAAGCAATGAGAACCAACAAGGAAAACAAAACAGCAATAAAATAAAAGGAAAAAGCAATAATCGTTTAGAAGAATACGAATGGACGCTAATGACCGCAGTTTTTTTTTATATTTCCTGGTTAATAAAGTTGACGATTAAGAGCCGACTGTCATAAAATAAATCCTTAAAAGTTTCAATGTACTGTCCGATATCCCACCGTTCTGGCAGGCTCATTGAGATTGCTCGACGTAATGTTTTATTTGTTTCTTTCAAATCACCTCGTCATTTAAACCCAAGCAAATAGTCGAAGCGAGAATCCATCAGGATGATCGCGAATAAAGAACTCCATAGGTTTTACGACAGAAATCTGCTGACAACCTGAGAAGGGAGATTTCTACCGTCGGGCGTTCAAGCGAGGAAATAAAATAAAAACGAAGAGAAGATGGATTTAAAAAAAAAAAAAAAAAAATTTAATCAAGACCACGCTTCATATGACAATATATTAGAGCCTGTTATAATTTTATGATTTTACGGTCATCTAGTTCCTTCACCCCATTTCTCATTCTCCGTATAAAATAAAATTTCTTAGTGTAGTTCTACAAATCAAATATAAAAAAAAAAAAAAAAAAAAAAATTATATATAGCTAGTTTAGGATTTGTAAATATATTATTAGAGGTGTTTCTTTTCTCTTTACTTTAGTTTTGTGTTTTCTTCTTTCTTTTTATATATTATTATCATGTGTTTTTTTTTGTTTGAGAATAAATGGAACAAAACAGAATAACCGAAGGTGCGCTGACCGGTGCAACAATCCCATTGCACCGGAATACGCGCACCACAGGCTACGTAACCCAACGAGCCCGCTTCACGGGCTTGTGGGGCAAGCCCGTTTGAGGCTCAGCCTCAGGTAGATCGAAAAAAAAAAAAAAGTTCTACAACTCAACAGTAACGATTGCGCTTCATTTTCAAGTAAACTACAAATACAAGATAATTTTTAGCATGTTCAGTTTATTGTGAAAAAGATTATCCAGGAGGGGAGGGGGTGTTGTTTACAGAACTCCTTCTATTGGTCCAATAACGTAACAAAATCATAATAGTTTTGCCCAACGTATGGAGAGCGTAACGAATGCAAGATGGCTCAACTTAAAATAAAAATATAATTCACCTTTTATTTCATCCATTTTTGCTTCTCAGAACCCCATACAACTCAATAAAAACATATTCTAACTACCTGCTTCAGAAGTTCAACCGTTAATTCGGCGGAACCACTGGTTTAATGGGGTGGAGTGGAACTTTTAAGAGCAACTTTAGGGTTGAATAGTATCACAGTAAAGGCATGATTCTCCTAGGTAAAGGAGGTGGAGAAATCAAGAACTTACGTAGAGACTGTAGTCTCTGAAGTTTGGTTTGTGAACCAATACCCCAGATATACTCAGCTCGTATTAAAACCACTATTTGAGCGATTCAGAATGACGATATATTTAATTTTTTTTTTTTTTTCAATTTCAATGGGAAGTTATCTAAACTGAAAAAATTTAATAGAATTTTTTTCTTGTAACTTGTAGGAAGTGCTCTCGGTAAGCTTAACTGGAAATGCCTCACATTTGTGGCTATATTGTCGATATAGAGCGTGGCCTCCAAAGAATGGAATCGGAGAATTCCTGGCTGAAAGAACTTGAAAATAAGAAATTTAATCGGAAAAAAGCATTCCCGTGTTTCCGGTTTTCTTTTTTTAGTCGATAACTCATCAAAAATATTTGTATTATTTTATTCTACCTTTGATAGTTCATGTTTTGTACCGATGTTGGTATTTTATCAGTTATTCAATCACTTAAGAGTGAAAAGAAAATGTCATGTTGTTTTAAATAAATTCAACTTATCACTGACTTTATGGGATCTCAAAATAAATGCAATAAATTTCAAAATAAAAATGGTAAAGTAGATCTTTTCTTTACTCTTGGGAGGTGAAAACATTAGTTTTAAGACATTTTATATTTATCGACGAGGAACCTTCTGTAAGACAAATGAGGTTATACAGAATTTTAAAACAAATTTAACACTAAGAAATAGGTTGACGTTAACCAGTAGCAAGCAAAAATGGCGGACTTTCACCCTCTACCTCATAAGGGAAAAAAAGAGAAGGCAAAATAATGTAAGCCAAATTATACAAAAATATTTTATATTTGCTCCATTACATAAGAAGTTTAGAGGCTTTACATTTCATTTTTATTCGAACCTTTAATCACTACATTTATACAGTAGTACATAAAATATGTTTGTATAAAAACAATGGTCCTAGTAGTGTGGTTTGTATCAATCTACTGAAACCTGTAGTTTTTTTATCAACGCTGTTAATTATTATTTGCAGTTTGTTCCTTAGTAAAACTTTATATTTGTATGAAAATAAGTTCAAATTATTAATATTATATCATTCGCAATGAGTTTATACATATATACAATAATTTATAACTTAAAATCAAAAGTAAGCTTATTGTTGATTGAATATGCACTCAGAATGTACACATTCAAATTTAAAATTAATGAGTGGATTGGGCATTACGGATAGGCTTAATTAGTGTAAGATATCTTTAATGAAAAAAAAAACAACTACAATATCTACAAGTGTGATGAAAGCCGAATGGAATACAATGAGGTTAATGATTTTAGTGAACGAATTTATTCAGAAATTGGGGAACTATAATATTTACACAGCGAAATTATAGTCTTCTAGAATGCAACGGTGGGCAGATAATGCGTTCTATAATTGTGTGGTGTAGCTTCCTTGTATCTATGGAGAATATTCTATAAGATCATACTGCTTCGATGAAGCAGAGATTCTCTGTACTCAATCATCTTAGAAGTAAGGTGATTGAGAAATGATGAAAGGGTGACAGAAGATACCGCCGATAGTGTTCTTGTGCCCAAAGCTGATGAAACATCCAGCGTCCACGTGGTAACTATTCAGACCTTTAGTCACTCGTTTGTTCAGAATGCCTGGGAGACACCGACCCTCGCTTCAGAAATAATATTTTCTGAACAATTGTATAATCAAAAGATATAATATTATTCTTCAGAGTAACACTCAATGAGACACTTGCATATTATATTTTACTGTACACGAGGTTTGTTTTTCTTATAAAGTGTACAAATAATGATTTCCATTCTAAAACATTCAAATAATTTTTTTATATACATTAGAATGGTCAACAATTCGAGAGATAACAATAAGTTAATATGAATTTAACGAGACCATCATGTCTTGTGCTTGCCTGAATAGGAGAAACATCAAATGCTGATGTAATATCGATAATAAAAGATATTTTGGGAGAAACTTCAAGTGTTACTATGAAAAACTAATTTTTATAAAATATAAGTATTAAAAAAACTTACAGTTTACTAAAAATAAATTTCAAAATCTTTATTATGATTACAATCTGCATTCTTCATTCGCTCGCTCATTTATACAGTATTTACAAACATCTCCAAGTCCACATCTTTGTCACCTCCCTCGCATGAGAAAGAGAAAGATCTAGTTAACAATAAATTTTATGAAAGAACGACAAACATAATTATATATATTTAGTGGGATTATAAATCTTATCTATAAATATTTAATGGATAAAGCGATTTTAAATGCATAACACATAATAGGTCTACACCTTTGTCAGCTCCAAAAATAATGCAGTAGTTTTTCAATATTGTCTGAGTGTTAATAAGACTCGTTAAGAGCAACGGTATCATGGTCGCCAGCAACACCTGAATAATTTTTTTTTTTTTTAATGTACGGCTGGAATTTTTAAAATTTCGCATCTGTAAAGTGCATGGACACAGCGATAAGCCACAGTATCAATCAAGTGGAATTGTTGCGAGCGAACATGAGGCGGTTGTGGTGAGGTCTACAGTTTCGGCAAAACAGGGCCCAGACCCTATGAATTATCGATAGCCACTCGGCCCGGCTTCACATATACGGATCACGTTCCCTCTCCCATTACCTTATTACTCTTGCCTTCACAGCTCCGGAGTAGCAATATAATCACATTTTTATTTTTATTTTCATTTTTTTTTTTTTTCAGGCCTAAAGAACGAGTCAAAATCATTTTCGAAGAGCTCGATTTCCAGAAAGGGGACGTAAGGTACGTAGATATTTGTAATCTTTAGTTAAATGTGTAATCTTTAGTTGTCTAGCCCTTGACAGTAGACAATAGTGATGAGTGATTCTATTCATACTATTTTTACCCTATTGCTATTCACTCTCTCAATTATATAGCATTTACAATATCCATTCATACAATATACAGTCAATATCCATTCATACAATATACAGAGGTGTCCAAAAAAATGTATCCACTGGTTAACAGTCCATAACTTGCAAACTAATTGACGGAGTTGTCTCATTTTTGGTGAAAGTGTAGCTTAAAGTCCAACTTAAAGATATCACTGTAGGTGTTCGCCTTGAGCGACTCACTCCAGTTTCACGGGCACACTGTCTCACAGACTTCTGTCGTGAGCGAGTGAATTGTTGTAACACAAGATGGGAGTTAAATGGACTTGTTACTGTTACAGGTCGTCCAGATCGTTGTTTGTATACATCTTTAACACAGCCTTCGGCTTCAAATTTGTCTTGAATGTGACGAATCGTTAAACGTGTCGGTGGCTCTGTTAGATACACATTTCGCCATTGCCGTTGAACCTCATTGATTTTTTCGTACTTAACATACCACTTTAAAACAGACTTCCTTTCATCAAATGTAAGCCTTACGCCAGCCATGTTTACTCGAGAAACAAGGTGCAACTAACAATAAAACACTAACTATCTGGCGACTGTCATCTGACAAAACAAAACAACGCAATACAACGCTTGTATGGCGATTGCCGGAACTACAAACTATTACACTACCAAAAATGAGGCAACTCCGTCAATTAGTTTGCAAGTTATGGACTTTTAAACAATGGATACATTTTTTTGGACCCCTCTGTACATACATTAGCCCAGATAGGCCAGATTCACTAGGAGATTGGTCACCGTCCCGGCTATGGAGAAGAATTCAAAACTCGAAGAGATCTCTCCCACGTTGCTGAATGGGAGAAACCATTGCCAGAACTGCTAGTGATATTTTTGCAAAAGATCACGGGTTCGATTCGAATACCAAGGAGAGTGTAGGAATGGGTGATGGTTGAATGTGATCTTCCTACATGGTTTGGGAAGTCGGATAATTATTGATGGCATTTTAGAAGTTTTAAATAAAGGTTATTTTCCATAGAGGGAATATTTGTACTTGGAGAGTTCTATTTGTGACACAAAAAGATGCACTGATTTTTTTAGGATTTAACTTTTGAAGCGCTTAATGTTTGAGAATGTATCGATTATTGATACATTGATAATTGTTAAACCCACGAAATATAATCTTTAACATTATTTCTGCATGCATAACAGTATTTACTTATAGATAGTAACCATAGGGAATAAAATATGCATCCAACCGGAATGCTTAAAACAAATCGAAAATCCCCAAAGTATCCAGTAATGAAAGATTTAACTGGCAAATTACATAAATGTTTAAAATGACGGTTTTAATTTTTAATGTAAATGTCTAAGTTAATATGTTTAATTATAAAAAAAAAACATGGATTAGCATGAATAAACTAAAATATTTTGTGATTATTCCTCTAAAAATACCATTTGAAATGCCATGGTGAATGCCTTTTTTTTTTTTTTTGATTATGTAACAATCCAATATAACATCGGTATATCTGAAAGGGTTAAAATCGGATTTAATTGTCTTTTAATCTGAATTTGACAAATCACGCATTGACATTGATCCTAGCTAATGGAACGATTAATATGAGATTTATAATAATAATTATTTGTTAAAAAATATATATATTAATAAGAGTGTGATCTATATCACTACAAAAATTGAGATATTTTGGTTTAGCAAGAAGCTAATATTATCAATAGAACATAACTTTTCAGTTGATCTTAAACTACTCCGTAGAAATAATTGTACGATTTCAACACAGCAGTTATAGACCATAAACTAAGAAAAACTTATAAAAGAGTATTATCTTACAAATGCGATTTATTTTTACTTCAAAATAATTTTCTGAAGCACACTTTGAGTTACATAGTACCTTTTTCAAGATATATGACAATCGTTATTTGAAACAGCACAATTTACTTATGCCACATTACTAATTAATGTTGCCATAAGCCAAATGGATGTAATAATTCATTCATACGTATGTACAATTCACATTTATACAATATGTACACAAATTATGGAATGCAAACGTCAGCTGGAGGCCTGGCCCGGAGAACACTTAACCAGCTGAGACGAGACCTATTTAGTACTGACCCAGAGATTATTTTTGCAAACAATAAACCGCTTCCTGCTGACCGATGGCACCGATGACGACCGCCCGTGTGAGGCAATCTTCACCTATTTCCCCACGCTAGCTGAGAAGGCATGATCCATTTCCCTCTCTATATATACCTTCCCAAAATTCTCCTCCCTCTCACTCAGTCAGACTCACCTCACGCAGTAACACTCTCTTCCCGACTAGACGTAAGACAGTAGTAAGTTAAACCGTTACCTCGTTGTACTTGAGAATAAACTCTTCTTGTAAAAAGTCTATCTGTATCTGTAAAACTTCTTTAACTCACATTTACCTAAAAGCCCCCTCCTGCCAATGCAATTGACAGAGCATGCTGGTGGATGAGCCGGAAGCAGCCAGCAGTTCTACCTCCACCTCTCCCTTTCAAACCATTTCGACATGTGGTGAACAACTGGTATATAACTTAAACATTACAACATAACAAGCAAGTAAGCCCATTAATCCAGGCAACGAAAGCCAAAATATGACGATTAGAAAAAAAAATCGTGTAGTTCTTATTTTTGTTACAGTCATTATATACAGTATACACATTGTTGCTAAAAGATGTTAAACAAAAACGTTGTACAACTATAAAACGTACTGAAAACCCCTCAGGGTGGGGGGGTTAGCGCGATGGTGGCAGTTTAAAGATAATTTTTTCGGGTTTTTTTCAAATATCTTACAAATTAGTGATTTTGTGTAATTTAATTTTGTATATAAAGCACTTCTTGATTTTAGTTAGTTTGGGAGATATTTGGGTAAAACCAAAAAAATTATCTTTATCCCCCCTCCCTTCCCACGCTCCCCACCACCTTTCGGAACTTTTGATGTTATACAGAACACTTTCCCCAACAACTTCGAGAAATACGTACGAGAAATCAGAACTACGTCTCTTAGAACTACGGACTATAAACAAAATATTTAATTCATGCATTTGTAACTGATGTTTTATGTTATATGTATGCAACGTTTTTCACTTTACCTAGTATTACTAAAAATCTTTTGCTTTGTTCAATATTATTTTTTTCCTCATTAATAACCACTTTAACAAAAATTGTGTTCCTGTTTTTTAACCCTCGCTGTTTTTTGACCGGAAAAAATAAATAAGGACATATTTATAGACGAATATGTGTTATTAATTTTGTATACAAAAGACTTTTTGCTACAATCACAGATATTTGAAAGACACTCCACCCAACATCTCAAACAAAATCAGAACTACACGATTTTCTTTCGTTGCCTATACTAAATACCGAAATCTTTAGATCTGTGAACATAATTTTTAAATCATCAGTTTTCATCAATTTTTTATATGATCATGTTTATGGCTATTGTATAATATTTATATAATGTAAGGATTTTATACAAACAAAATTTATTCTTTTTATTCAATTTGTTTAATTATTTACACCTTTATGTATTCCCAGCTGAAAGGTGAGTTTTCCTATAGCCCACATATATTTATGGAAACAAAATATATTCACTTTCCATCCAGTGAATTTAACCAAGAAGCTGTTTTTTATAAAAGTGTTATGCTCACCGAATTTAATATAGAGAGGTAATCCCTAGCGTTGACCACTCTATCAGCTCAGTGCCTCCTACCACCAACTATGGCGACAGCCTTCGGTCGGCACTTAACTCTTGATGGGGTCATTACACCATGGATTTTTTAATTATGCTAACTGCTGTGCAATTATAGCCCCAAATTGATATTATTTTTATAATTATTTAATCATTTTATGACAGTTTTATTTTTGAATTTTTTGATATGTGTATTTATTTTCAAAAATCTCAGGCTTGTAAGAAAGATTTTCTTTGTTCATTATATTTTTTTTCATGTAAACAAAAATATTTATCTATCTATATCACGCTATAATGAATGTGTATGTTTACTGAAAAACTCGGCCAACAAAGCCAGCTGATATCTCTGATTGTCCTTGATGTTATTTCTTTATAGATAGATATGAGGGAACCAATAAATAGTGTAATAAAAGAAAAATATATGGCGATGCTCTTCCAGGTTTCAATAGCAGAGACAAGGATGATACATAGGATGAATTGAGCCAGTTTGACCCCCCTAGGGTGTATGTAGTATCTACCAGGTTCCAGTCAAGAAACAAACTCAAAATACTTGTTGGTGTAAGGATAAAACTAGTCTCGCATTTTTTTTGCACTATTTAATTTTTTTCGTCAACTATGAATGATTTGCATTTGTTTAAATATATCGATATAGGAAATATAGAAAAAAACATTCGTATTCCTCATTCGAATGACTTTAAATAAATTATTTTTATTGTTGGAATAGTGGAAATGTTGCAGATTCAGGGCTCATTGTCAATTTATTTGTGGGTACAACCCTTCCTGTTACTACGGAGACTCGACGTCGATTTTTCACCAACAAAAGCTTCAGGTCATTGATGTCCTACGGCTAACAATCAACTCACTTGTAAAATAGTTTGTATGGGCGCTAGTTAAGGAGCAATATGAAATTAAACGATATCTAATTAAAAGTTAGACCTTAGCTTATGAAAGTTCTAATCTTATCTCCTACCTATGGCAATCATTGGACAGAAGGATGTTTAGAATTAAAAGGTGGTGAATATTGAAGAAGGAAAGATAAGACGCTTCTGATGTCTCGAAGTGAGGGTTAATTAAGTTTATAACCTGGACAATCGTTTCATGACGGTCTTACTATCTGACTCCATATTTGATAGGTATGTGCCCCGACAATGCACTATGTTCAGGAGAAGAGGCATAGGGTAGGTAGTGGAGGTAGTTTGTGTGGTCTTGGATTGATCACGAATTCACACTCGGTATCTGAGGGTAGGCGAAATCCGTCCGGATTCCAAAGGCGAGTGTGAGCCGGAGAGAGGCAGACTGAATCGCCGTAGGGAACACTGCTTGCAGGGCCACAACCGTTGTCCACTAGGGAGAGGTCTCTCCCAAGGAGGTGCTAGATTTAGCGAGATGAAGGCAGAGATTCCCACTAGGAAGGCGTGGGGTCTGACAACGCCGGACTGAAACGTAGCGAGGTGAGGAGAGAGAGATGCAGAGGTTTTCATTATGAGAAGGCAAAATTCTTGAACATCGCCGCAGCTGCCAGTCATGGGTAGCTCCGTCGGGACAATGAATTACAGCCCGAGATCTGCCCCTATTTATAGTTAGTGGTGGCTTGTTAGGCCCAATCAACTGCCTCGTTATTGTATCCAATAAGACCCCAGTATGCGGTGGGGCTTTGTGCTAGGCAGCCGATGGCCTGGCCTGGCAGGGTCGTTTTACTACCTGATGTGGGGTAGTGGGTTCCCAGCTCTTAACTTAATTGACTTGCAGCTGCGACTTCTTTATTGTTTACAACATTTACAATGACTTATTTATGTTATTTACATTTGTATGAATCAATTTACAATATATATACAATAGAGTATAGGGTGATTTATTTTATGTAGTTAGTGGTCGCTACAGGCCATCTGGCTGGTTAGTTCTGAAATCAAAACGGTATACGTAGCCGAGGATAGGGAGTAAGCGTCTTGTGAAAACGTGTTCATCATATTCCTAATGGGTGACTCCGAAGATACCTGCGCAAGCACGGGTATTTCACCAGAAACCTCATTCCCTAAATCAATCTGCTACTAATAGATACATTTAGTATGATCTAAACTATATAACTGTTAATGAATTGTTATAACCCAACTAATAATGCTTTACAAGCGAATTGTAACATCTGATACAAACATCCCATATATACGAGTACAATATACAAGTTGGAAAATTGTGGAATCTTTAAATCTAGTACGATTAAACTTATTCGGAAAATGAATTTTAAAAAGTATCTCTCTCGGGTTGAAAATAATAATGCATGAGCATTGAACCACAGCAGAGATCCGACGGGGTAAGGGATCTGAAAAGTGAAGGGACAGAATAAAGTACATACGTAGGAAATAAATAAAATAGAATAGTGACTGCGCTGTTTTCATTGTGTGGGGGAGAGGGCTGTTTTTTTCATACGGCACGGAAGTGGGTTAAACCTTTCCCAGAGGAGAAGAGTTGTACACCGTTGTAGCAAGTACAGAGCGTTGGCAGTGGTCCCGGCCAAACCACCTGCCCACTTGACGGTCGCCTGTAGCCCATTATTTGTCACATCCACTCTTACCGTCCCCATGAGCATAGGCCCAGTCCCTTATATTTAGGGGGGCTTTTTATATGCATCCCTTAACCGAACACTGCCCATTTGATACACATAGCGATTTGAGTGCTTATTAAGTAGATGCTTTAAGATACTGCCTTCATAACTGCAGAAAGAGTGACGCGTATATTGCCCAATTCGTGGTGTAGTGGTTAATCTTCTAACTATAGGGTTCTATTTCTTTAGGTTTTTGTTTTTGATGTTTTTATCAAAATCCGAAACCCTAAGGTTGTCACCCGTTTCTCATACGTCTTCCTGTCTGTCTTCTTCTCTGTCCTGAAGTTTGTGACTCTCCTGTTAAAGTTAAAGAAATGAATATTTACCCCAATTTGAAGTATGCAGAATATACCCTTATATTAGATATAACATTAATGCTACTAATTAATTGTTATTGCAGGAAAAAAGATATTTTTTAATTATTCTTAGTAGAGTATCAAATTAACGATCTAGTCTTCTTGATCAACAATATGTAATTTTTGAACTAGATTTTTTGAAGCTACAATTTCAAAAAGTCTTTCAATCTATCATCAACATCCTTCGCATATTTCACTTAGCCAGTGGTTATTTATAGGCATGGCGTTTTTAAAGTTAGCTCAATTTGATGCTCTAATGATGCAATAAATAAAAACATCCCCATGAAAAATATGAAGAGTCTTTAGTGCATTAATTATCAGTCAAAAATTGTCAATAAAATTGCCCTTTTAACCGCAACGAAACCCTTAATTTGGCGATGTTTGAAGACCTAATTGAATGATTAATTCACGATAACAAAAACCGTCATTTAAATAAGATCAATTCAAAGTAACATTAACATTGTGTTCATGACTCGACCCGTGTTTCTGTGTTTAGAGACATTGTAATATACGATGATAGTTCCATTTGATGCGACAATGATGCTCAAAATGAAACAAACCCTATGAAAGATAACGGAAGGGGCATTAATCAACTAATTGGCATTGAGGAAATAAATATTTTCCAATCATATTGAGTACGGAATCGAAGATCTCAGCGTCCTTATTAATAATATTTATTGTGCGCGGGGACTTTAATAGATGATAACTAATCAAATTTATTAAATTTGTGTTCTATACTTGTTTTTCAACCCCAGTTTAAAATCCTAAAAATAAAAACAACACCCTGCAAAATATTATAGGCCAATTATATTTTTCTATATTATATTGCATAGGGTATCAAATCTTAACTTATTAATATTTTATATTTGTTGGGTCTTTAGTTGACAACAATCACAAAGTCATTAAAGCTGTCATAAAAATCGTTTTTATGAAGAATTTACCATGAAATGGTAAAAGTTCTGGCACAAGGTGGTGTGTTTAGTATGGGATTCTTAATTTTTAACATGATCGAGGTGATTTCAAAAGAAGTATAGTGTCAAGTTCATTATTTTCATTATATTATGTACTTACATATTATATTATACATACATATTATATTATTATTACATTATATAGTGTCAAGTGCACTGTTTATCAAGCTTTTTTCAGTGTTTCGATAAATTTTAATAGGACTAAAACGTAAGTAGCTACCCATTAAGGTTGTGTATCATTGATAATATCAAGCAAGACAAATCCGACCATTAGCAAGATACAGCACGAAAAGAAGCGTTATATCGGCCATATTAAGCTTGCCTTATTACATATTTTTCATCTTTACTTTGTAAATCGGGTATTGGTATTTTCTGTTAGAAACCCTTTATGAAATTTAATGCCTCAGACTTCCAGGTTCTGCCACTTCAGATAAAGTAAATTACTAAGATCCTACTGCTTTATATAAACGTTTCTTTACATCTAACACTGGTAAAAGCTAAACAAAAAAATATTTTCCCTTACGAAAACTCAACTGTACCAATCATCAAATGATATCCTTTAAATAAAATCATATAAGTTCTCTCATTTCCTCGTCAATTGAGATTAATGACATCCTGATAAGACTAACAAGCCAATCACGATTCTCAGTCTTCGTTTCTTTGACGTCTAGTCATTCATACAGAAATGCCACAGTTGAGTTAGTTGAGATAAAATTCACAAAACAAATCAGTGATTTATCAACATTCTCTTGTGCTAGGCTATGAGGAACTGATATTTATCCAAGCAATCGATCCCTTAAGTTTTGGGCATTAGATTAGAAGTACCGTGTACGGTGAAAGTTTTAGTTCAGTCTATTGTATAAAAATAAAAACGATTTAAAAGTGGTGGAGAAAAGAGTTCCCTATAAATTTTCTCCTTCATTTCTTGATTGTGCACCTGTTTATATTCCTCTCTCTCATTCTCTATTCACCGACAAAGGCCTTCAAGAAAGAAGTAATCTCCGCCTTAATATCGGAATAAAACAGGCACCAGTTTCCGGATATATTGTTTGGCCGAGCATAGAATAAAAAGATGGATTCGACAGTGTCAAGACTAATTGAATTTACTTACTGTGAAGATTTTTGAATTCAGTATTTTATAATTATATTTTGCGTTTAGGAATCTTTGTTATATTTTTTTTAAACTGTAATTGCATATACTCCCATTAGTTAAAAACTTCGTGTAAGTTAAACAAAATAAATTAGTTCTATTTTTGTTTATTAGACCAAACCCCACGAAGATGATGAAAGTAGATAAGAATACTGGTCAAGTAATTTTCAACAAATTGCATTCATGTCCTATACTACTTCTCGACTATCTATTTGTACTTTTAAGAGATGCATACTTTATTTCAGTCATGTCTGATCTTTATGATTGTTACAAAAGTATAATGAACGTTACACATTCAATGCCTAACCATGTTTAAAAGTGATGGAGCCCACCTTATGAATTATAGACTTAAAACTAACTTACATCTAACAAGAAAACCTTAACATAATTTTCCCCGACAATATGTTACCATCGATGCGTGAGGGGTCGTGGGGTCATAGTGTTAAACACTGGGTTGGTGAGGTGCTGTAACGAGACAGAAAACCGGTGTCTACGGTGGATGAATTCACTCACCGACGGCACACCAAGCCACGGGTGCAGGTCGGCGTTCTTTAACCTCTCTCGAGAGAGGTATGTCTGACACTTTTCTCATGATCCCATTCTGAAATCGCTGGAAACTTTTAGCTGTACTGTCAGTCAATTGAGTACCTAGTGAGACACCGTACAGCAGAGCTGGCCGGTGGACACATTTATATATCATCAATTTGAGACGAATGAAAAATTGTATAAAATGTAGCCAAGCTTCAGGGACACATAATGACCTACTGTAAATAGATTCATTTATTTAGAATCTATACTGATTTCCATAATTTATAATAACAAGGAGATAAGAAGAAAAAAAAAAAGTTTGATCTTTCTATGTAGGCTTACCGGCCTTAATAATTTAGGAACTCAATTAATAAATATTTAATTTGACCAATACACAGCCTTTTTAGACACAATAAACTAGTTTATCCGATGATAGTATTTCAATTCGGGGCAAGTCGACCACTTGGGTCGCTATTGTCTATTAGATTTCTTTACAACAGCTAAAAATAAATTTTTTAATTATTTTCCTCATCATATTTGTATGTTTCTTTTTCACAGCGTTAGCGATCCTAAATTTTCATTCATTCAATTAGTGTTCGGTGTTTCCACAATTTATCCTGCCGATACAAACTTAGAGGCGACTTATCATGGGAAATGATTATGCCAATTGTATTTGAAGTTTTACTAGCTATTACTAACCAATTTTCCAAACCAATCGTTCCCCCCCCCCTGATGCCCCCTTCCATCTTTCAACATATTAGGAAACTTTTCCTTTAAAATGCTTTAAGAAAGACTACATCATTCTTAGCATACAACATTCCCCACTTTCCACGGTAGTGAAAGTTGCCTGCTTACTTCACCTCCATAGAAACTAATACTGTCAAGTAATGGCCTATCACAAGACATCTCAATTTCTCTAGGAAATAATGAGTCAGTTTTAAATTTTCTCTGAGAAAACAGGTTGATTAGAGAAGTACATTGCTCCAAATAGGTTTAACTCTACAGGTGTCAGCACCGGGGGGGGGGGGCTGCACTCTCAGACTCGCATTGGGGACTAATATTTTTTTTTTATTGTTTCGGCAGGCGTTAAAGAACAAATGGTTTTACAGCTTGAAGATCTAATAAATATTAACAATCTGGAACATAAAGTAGCTGGCGAGTTCTCTTTAACATTTCACTTGAAAAGGTTACTTCAAATTAAACAGGATTCATAACTTGCTGAGATCTATAAGCGAACCTTAATCCTCAGAACAATGTTGTCAAAAAGATTCAAATTTCCCACAATACTCTCGTTAGCACCGACATCTTGTTATACAAAGTAACATTACCTAGCTGGTACTTGGACTCATGGGTAGGTAATTTCTTAAGTAATTGCGAAAAATCACATCTGTATTTTTGACAGAAACTCGTTATTTTCTAAAAGACTATATAAATTGCTTTGAAAGAATGTAAATAGCTAAATTATTAAACAAAAAAAAAACAATACAATCGCGTTGAACGGTATTATACAAAAGTTTTTTCATCGTTGGGCCTCAAAACATTATTTCACGGAATATCTTTGAATTAATTTTTGTGTCACTGTCTTTAAAAATGAGAAATAAATGGGAGCTCTCAGATATTAAACAGCTTCTAAGCTGAAGTTCAAAAGTTAGAGAGATTTTTTGAAATTTTCTCTCCTATTTTATATCGTAAATCGAAACATTTACATCGCAGCCCAGGATTTAAAGATGGGATCAATTTTATCGTCTTTAAGACCATTGTCGTACATCAAAGAAAAGCAAACGAAAATCGATGGCCCAGTACCTGTTTGAAAGTGGAGCTTTTCGCTACGGTGTCGGCAGTTAGTTTGGGAAGAACTTTAACTTTATCGTGTACTAACACCCTTTGATGTGAAAAGGGCCATGTTTGTCACTCAATGTTATAGAAGCACTTCAATGACAAAATATTTGCCTGAAACAGAAGATACTTAAAGACAGAAGTTCAAAGCTCTAACTATAAAGTTCGAATATCATTTGTTGGATTTTGGTTGCTTTACTTCTATCCAGTCTATCCAGCAAACAAACCGATAGAAAACTAGTGTAGACATGTAAGTTTTGCCAACAAACAAAAGAGGGCGGTGATGCCCTAGAAAAGTTGGCACGACTCCGCAGTGTTAACAATTCAAAATCAATAGATACTAGAGAGTATTAAAATAAAACTTTATTTCTTCACATATAAAATTTTAAATAAACAGAAGAAATATTAAATGCCAATTAAGTATATGGTTCACATACATATGTACATATATATGTGACCGTTGATGATTCCGAAGTAGTCAACTATAATATCCCTTGTCAGATGTCAGAGCGACTAACTCTCAAAGGAGTCCAAAGTGAAGTCTACTTAAAGTGACTGTAGATTTTTACTTTTTCCGGCATTATATAAATTAAATGCCTAAGATACTGCCTATGTATATTCATAATTACTAGTGGTTGAATGTAATCTCGCTGGTTTTATAATATATCGCTAGTAAAAAAAATATATATATAGGGGCGGGATTAGAACCCAAGACATGTTCTGTCCGATTATTCGGAGGTTATACGAGATCAGCTGATGTGATTCGAAATTTACTACGTTGAGGGTTCGCAAGGACAGTTCCAGCTGCCCGGAGATCAGTCCGGTTCCAGTCAATGTTATTATAACCAGCAAAGCGTAACTAGTAATTACCATTATATATTATTATGTAACTCGAGAACATTGATTAGAGCAGTCTAAAACGTTAGTAATATGTGAATCAAGATTTTGAAGATACGTTCGTTCAGATGAGGACACTTATATAAGCACTGAAGAGAGTAGTTAGTTGTAAGGTGCTCACTCGTAAAAACTACAGTGTGATATTATTTTGCCTTAGAGGGCTGACTGTCGTTATTCCTCCCCCCCCCCCCTGCCTGTTAGTATTGATTTCCTTTCATTCCATTTGCATTATATTTTACAGCTGCTTGGACCGCGAAGACGTCATCAAAGTGCATGACGGAGGCAGCGCGCTGTCGCCCGTGATAGCGGTTCTCTGCAACCAGATGTCGAGGGCGGAGATTGTGTCTACCTCCCATCAGCTCTTCATCGAGATGGCCACAAGCTCTTACTGGCCAGGCCACGGTTTCATAGCTTCCTACCACTTCCTCGCCTTAGGTAAGTAGGATCTAGATTATAGATAATACGTGGTATATGTTACAGGTAATTCTGATTAATTTTCCTTGGGATATTGACAGTAACTAGTAACAAATGGACTGACATTCACACAGATCAGCCCCGGCCTGCTGTAGAACCTTCCACCCGCCATCGCTCTATGAAGTGCAGCTTCCTTCCAAATCCAGATGCCTAGAAGTGGTCTGCATCAGTAGCTATGCAGTCCAGACGAATGTTTGGGTCTTCCTCCCCCCATACTCCCATCCACACACACTTTCCTGCTGGACCTTTGCTAGAATCCCCTCATTCACCTGGACTACTTAATTACCTGAACGAAGTTTTAATCTTCATATCTTCATTTTAGGTTTGTTATCTCCTCAATTCACCAACACATTATACGCCAACGAAAATTCTTCGAAAACTTTCCCCTCAAACCCGGCTAGAGAAAACGACACTGACCCTTGAGTCCTTGATAAAGTCCAACTTTCAGAACCATATGCCAGAAACATTCTGATAACGGATTTATAGATCCTGAACTACTAAGATTTGAATATATTTCTGCTAGGCATACGCTTCTTGAGATTAACTATAAGTGCTTCCCCAATATTATTCTCTTCTTATTCAGATTGCTTATTCAGCCATCCTCAGGACTCTGCATAATATATTTTTCACACTCATCATTCTCATTCTTCTAGCATCATATATCGAATAAGTTCTCTCTCAATATGTATAAAAAAAAATTTCTTTCACAAACCAAAATGAAAAAATACATTTCCATCAGCCATAAAATCAAGTAATACTGTGTTGGGGAAGTTGTATTGTGTTTTTGACTTGACTATACTGGTTTTCAATTGGAATTAAAAAAAAAAAAAAATTGACATATTTTGAAACATAGAAATTGTCATCTACGTAATTAACCCTGATCTTGCATGGTGATTCCATTTCTCGGGTTTATCTTAATTTTTAGGAGTCTGACAAAAAGGGCTATTGGCCTAGTTCTTTATGGGTCCCACTTCATTACATCTACTTATCTATCTAGCCTCATTTTAATATTGTCAATAAAACACTAAAATTTTGTGAAAAATAATTAGATGTCACTAATCATTGAACTTGAATACCAACATTATTCTTTTACTTGCCCTGTTAGTACTTAGCATCTTGGTCCAGCATCTTCACCTATCCAACCTCTTGCAACTTTTTTTTTTATGCCCTTCCTGAGGCTGAGCCTCAAACGGGCTTGAACAACCTCTTGCAACTAACTCTAACTTTCTTATTTCATCTTGAATTAGTTTAAAGCCAATATTTAAATAATTTAGTACTATGCTAAAATATATATTCTCCCCCCCCCCAAAAAAAAACTTTCAAAATCTCATAGTCTAATAGATAAAAATATTTTTATCAATCTGTATTATTTACAAATTGGCAAGTGTAATATGAAAATCCTGTTCTTGCTATAAATATAAATATTTATTTTATACTTGTTACATATCATTTTCTAGTTGATAATAACACTTGCTTACAAAAATAATATTGTTGTAAATTTTCCCTAGACTCAAGATCGGATGATGAGGAAATCAAACCAGTGGAAGGACCTGCGGTTAGTGCAACAAGTAAGCTGCATTATAAAAATCATCAGAACAAACTAATAATATTATTGAAGTTTATTAACTATCCGAAAAAAAAAAAAAGTATCATAAAAACAGTCTATTGTTTAAATATAATACTAAATAAATAGTCTAATAAAGTTCATTTACTTAAAAACAAAATAAATCCGTAGGTAAGCTGAAAACGATAGGGAAGAAGTTTTGAAGTTCAAACACTAAAATGTATTTATTATCATACTCAGAAAAATAAATCAAGTCTTTTCTCATCTAAAACTAACCTTGTAAAATAGTCAATAGATAGAATTGCACACTCAATTCAAAACATTTGGATTCAGAAAAGCATACTTCTTCCCTCTCTGTAGAACACCAATCTCCCGTTTATGTAATTAAGTATATTATATATCAGTTTTATATGTTATAATAACTATAATATTTAAGGATCCAGCTGTGAAGTTCTTATAAGAAGTGAATACAGAAGAGCTGGTACTGTAGCATCCCCAGGATACCCGGGACCAAACATGAGTGGTACAAAGTGTAGATTCGCCTTCATCGGCTCAGGAAAAGAAAGAATAAGAATTCATGTAAAACATTACAACCCTAGTCTATATCGGTAAGAGTAAGGTCAATGTTCTAAAATAGTGTTCGATAAAGTAATTTTAAACCAACAATATATATTGTTATTTTATGTAACAGTTGTGGTGTGCAATTGTATAACCAAGCAGAGGGTAGGAGGGACCAAGTTCCTATACCCTGCCTCCAGCCTGGGCCGTGGATGCCTATAATGTCGAACGGCCACCGATTTGAGATAGATTTGGACAATGAAACGACACTATTCAGAGCAGAATATGTTTTCCTGAAAAGTAAGATAGTAGAAGTATTTCAGTCAGTTAAAATACAAAATTATTTTTAACCTAATGTAATCAGCAGAAAATTAAGTGAAATATACTATTAATTATTAAAAATTGCAGATTATGGAATAAAAACTGGGCGGCAGCTGAGTGAATATCCTTGTGCATTCAGGTAAATATTAATTAATTTGGTTCACAATTGAATAATAAGCACTTTATTCAATAAATAACTAATTAAATGATTAATGCCGGATTGTGGAAGGGTACAGTAAAATATCACAGCTTTTTTGTCTTTCCACAATTGTTATACTTATAAATAATTAATTACTTTTAAAAAATACAGTAAAAGTTTTACCGTATAAAGACTATGTCTAAAAGCTACTACTTGTAAAATATGGAGTATGTATGAAGGCCAAACATGCCAAATATTGTATTACAAACTTCTTTTGAAGACTTTTAGAGTTTGGTCTTTTAGTAAAACATGACTAATTACTCTCCCCTTTCTTTGTCATCTTAGTTTTGGACTTCTTCATGACAAAATTATGCCAAAAAGGCACTGAGCCCATTCAAACCTAGCAGATAGGTTGGAAGATATATCTTCTGGTTCAGATTTTTAGAGACAAGCAGGCCAAGTTATTTGACCTTAAGAATGAAGCAGTTTTCAATGGCTGAAGATTAAGATAAATATTAAGAATACAAAGGAAATGAGAGTTAAAAGCAAAAGGGATGAGATCCTCTTCCTGGAGGAAGCAATAGAGAAGGTAGATATATGCTTAGGAAGTATGGTAAGGGCAGAGGGTGGGAGAGCTCAGTACTCAGTATCGTTATTAATTTCACACTACCTCAGAATTCTCCAGGATCCAGGATTACCCAAACTTTTATTCAAGGGTTAGGCTAAGATTACTTAATGTAGATAAATTTTCAAACAAGGTTGGCAGTTCTCAAAAGTGTTGTTTGCTCAAGCAAGTCATGTCAAGTATCCGGATATATTACAGCAGGTTCTCGACGATCAAACCATTGCAGAAAATGATGATAGGGGAAAAACTCTACAATCTATAAATTGTCCCTAATTCTTCAGCTAAATCCTGGTATTTTCTCTTATTTTCCGCTATTACCTTAAGCGAATTTTCATCCACAGGCATTTCTATCTCAAAAATCTGCACGTTTTCTTTTCTTATCTATCGTTATGGTATCTGGTTATTTAAAACTGTGTGGACAGAGCTGATGGGATGATGTAAAGAACATTGATATTATTTCCTGAGCCATTTGATGCTGGATGGTATTGATTGTAGGGAGGTTGGTTCAGAAACTTCAGAAATTCATACTGATTGCTATGACTTGATGAATAATTTTGCAGCATTATTCTGTCTTTGCATATACTTATTAATTGGAACTTTATGTAAATCCTGACCTATTTAAAATTTACTGGTACTCCATGCCAAATTGTTCTAGATTTGACTAAATATTTAATGAATAAAAAGAGTAAACACAAAACTCATATGTTTTTAAATGTTTATATTTACAATTTATTAAGAACATCAAATGCTAAATTTTGTATTCTTCTAATGAATTAATATTACTCCAGTGATGGGCATAATATTTATAAATTTATCCCATTTTAGATTAAAATAGTACCATAAATTATTATTACTATAATTTTTTTAATATTTATAACTGGCAACTTTATTGTATCAGGTACAGTGCCGATGACTTTTTAAGTGGCAGTTTTCACAGTCCGAATTTCCCAGGACCTTATCCGACAGCGACTGAATGCCATTATTTCTTTCATGGTTCTCGAGGCCACAGAATTAGAATACACTTTTCATATTTCGATATAGATGGTGTATCGCCGTAAGTAATATTTTCCATTTCATAATAATAAACATAACTCTTCAATATTTCATCTATATCAGTTCATATTATAAAATAGTAATACATAAAATAGATAATTAAACTGACAATATTACCTGTTATGAAAGGTAACATTTAATTAAAAATAAGAAGTTTTGTATGTAATTTAACTGAAAATAAAACCTTTATAGGTGTGATAGCAAAACAAAAAGTGATTATATTGAATTCTTCAATTTTCCTGATCGGTTGTCGAGGAGACACTGTGGCCAAATGGAACCATTTGATGTTCTACTGGAAAGGAGGTTCTTCAGAGTTACGTTTAGATCGGGCACGAAAAGAGGTAGAGGCACTGGATTTAACGCTTCTTACCAATTCCTTGGATACCCAAAGCCAGCACACCATGGTCTTCTACCTGTTTCATCTTCTGCTCAATGCCTCAAGGGTAATATCATTTTGTTAACATGTTAAAAAAAAAACTGATGAATGAAATTCTTAAATATATGTTAGACTGCACATTCCCTATTTAAGTATATAACACTATCAAAATACAAACCTTTGATTGCCAGGACAATTTTAATTATGAGAAAGAAAAAAAATCATGTAGAAAACATCCATAATTCCACTTTTATAACATTTCATCGAAAGGCAGTTAGAGAAAAAATAATAAAGTTTAATTTTATTCTATTGTAAACTTAGAAAAACTTTAACACAGCAAATAATGTTTAACAGTTTGGTTTTGTTTTTTAAGTTAGTGCTAAAATTTATTTTGACATAATTTTATCATGTTATATTAATGCATTAAAAAAATTATTTATGCTATTTTTTTGTTCTTTTAGGTGTCATTTGTCTTGTGATCGTGATTGCCTTTCTTCTAGATTAAGTACTTCATTGTGATAAATATACATATATGTGCAATAGGGACATCTCCAAATGAAAGAGAACTTTATTTTGTTGATGGTTAATGTTAAAATATGATAAGTGTATAGGTAAGTAAAAAATATGTTAGTATTACACAATTTTTCCTTATACCCTTTAAAAATATTTTTTAATAAAACCATGGAAACCTACATGCAATAGGACAAGCTCTGTACTGCAATATTTCTGCATTGTAAGTGTAAAGTTAAAATTATAATCTGGGATGGGACTAGGTGGGGGTCCCACACTCCGAAATATTTTTTTCCTAGAGGTCCGATGTTATGAAACTTTAACTTAAGTATACCCTCCATATAAATGCAGATAATTTAAATTTAAGTAGTCACATGCTTAATTTTATTTTTCAGTAGTTCATAATAGTTACAAATTAATGTAAAACAATGATACATAAGTGATCCACTCGATTTAAATTCCAAACGTATATTCTACAACACCTTTATTTATACTACATATGTTTAAGTCAAGATAAAATATCAAGAAATATTTTTTTAAAAAATGATAAATTTGTCCTTTATCTAGTTAATAAACCACTTATTTTCCTCTGACTTATAAATGTTCTCAAATCACAGCTTAGAAGCTGTCTCTGATTTTTCCACATGCTTAAGGGCACCTTAAAGGCAGTAAATAAAAAATAATTTAGAGACATTCTAAAAAATGAAGTTTTGGAAGTCTACAATTAAAAATTTGTTGTTTGAAATGATTTCAACAGGTTTCTTTTTTTTATTACTTTAGCTGACAGCAATGCTTTAAAAATTAATTTAAGCATTTAAGAAACACAATTGGTCCACACCCAGAACCACTCTCTCTTTCTTCACTTTATTTTATTTATATAAATGAACAAAATGTAGTTCATAATTGATGTAAAGAAAATTAATAAAATAAAATTTCCATATTTGATCACAATTAATTCTAATACTTGCATTTTTTTTTTTAGTTTTTGTGTATGTTAAATGTCAATTATACAAGATTTTGGTAACAAAACAACTATTTTTCTACGCCTATTTAAGTGAGTATATAAGTAAGTATAAGTAAATATAATATGTATTAATATATCCAAATTAATCACTATATTTATCATTATTTAGGCCTGAGATTTTATGTCCAATCAGATCATTGATCATAGCACCACCGTAGTTACCACTATATGACGGATGTTGTTACACATAATCTTAATCAACTGTTAGTCTTAGAAAAAGAGCAAAACATAGTAATTTATTTTTTCTTTATCAATATGCTAAAATGTGATTGATAAATTTTTATTTCAAGCATTGAGCCCCCTAAAAAAACAGGATGTTTTGAATTTACCTCTGATGGATACTTCTAATAAATATAAATTTCTCTTTAACGGCTAGTTGTGTGTTCTTGGCATTATAGCTCAAGATTTATTTAGTTTCTGATTTCTAATAAGCAGAAGTTCTTTATTTACCTAAAAGAGAAACTATATAAGGCAAAGCATTCATATTAAAAACTCTAAATATTTTAATAAAACAAGATATTTTATGAATTCTGAAGATTATAACGATTCTTAATCTTTTTTTTCAGGTGCACAAAGCCAATTAAGACAATCATATCAAGTAGAAACCAAATACTGTATAACTTAAAATTTCTGTATATATAGTGGTAATGTCTAGTGTCAGGTACAGTGAGGAGTAACGGAAGATATGAATAGAAAGTTAATGACTAATTTTTTATAATGTATGGTGCATAAATTTTCCATTGTGATCTATTGTGTGCCCATGTACTCTGTATAAATGTATAGTTTCTGTATAAATATTTGTTAAACTTTTTACTATTGACTGAGATGTACCAAACCAAAAAATTCCTAAAATAACAATAAGTTTACATAAACCTATGTCAAAACAAGACAACTAAGATGAAAAAAATATAAAAATAAACAAATTTTAGTGATTAAAGGTGTAGTATTCCTGACATAAAGTTCTGCAAGCAAAAACCTCAGCATAAATGTACATTTCTTACAAAATAATTTAAGGTTTCAACAGCTGAAACTGAACAATAGTCTAAAAAGTTTTTTATTCATTATTGCTAACTTGACGAATTACTTAAAGAGATTGAATAAAATAAATAAATTGAATGTTTAAAAGAACGTGGTTATAAATAAACAATCTTATGCCAAATATTATAAGCATATTTTAAATTATAATTTTTTTTTTTACTGATGTAGACACTAGGTTATAATATATTATTTTTAATTTGTAACTACTAGTAGAAATAGTTTATTTTAAAGGAGTCATTTCTTCAAATTTAGAAGTTATGAGGGAGTGGCATAAGGCCAGTGACTTGTTTTGCACTGTGGGTTTAAGTCCATTCATAGACAGAATATTATAATAGGACCCTGTATCATTGAGAGTGAGAAGAACGTCTTGAGCCTAAACCCTCTTCTCTAACCTACCTGACCTTTTCAATGATTGAGATAAAACCAACTGATTAATGTCTTATAAAGACATTATAAAATAATCTAAATATTTTGTTCAAAAGATTATACTTAAATGATTATTGCTATAGTTCTTCAAGTTTTTATATGTTAAGTATTCAATACTTTGTTAATAGTGCCAGGCTACATTCACTTTTGAAAACAGTAAAGTTATTATTTATTGTTATCGTAGCTTAAACTTTAGTTACTTAGTTCTCTAGTAGTTCTTAGAGGTTAAAAAGACTGACAGAAGAAATTATGGAACATGGCCCTCTCTGGACTGCTGCCCTCTGGGTGTCCATCCTTAAAATCTTGCTTCCAAGCCTATTTATAATTCCTTTATTTTCCCTGATGTCGAACATAACCAAGCCCCCATAGCTAGAGAATTATTCCCAGTGAAATGTGGATGGTTTGGTTGTATACACTGCCTCTCCTTGTTTTGATTTCAATTATTTAAATAAAGTACATTTCTTGTCCCTGCTTAGTTGCTTTTCTGTGAGCCCCCAAGGCTCAAGCCCATTGATCAGTAAAGGGGTTTATACAGAATTAAATGCTGTCTCTTTTGTTTTGTTGGAAATCTCACTTTTTCTCAGAAACTTGTTGATGGATTAGAAAAGTTTGTCTGCTTCTGATATCCTTTCATTAATTTCCTTTTCTGTCTTCCTATAATCTCGGAGTGTACCCTAAGGGCTTGAAAAATAAAATATATTCCAGTCAAAAAATGTATTCTCTTGATATCAACACTAAAATCAGAAATAAATAAACTGTGTCTCTATTTCACTCTATTATAGCTCAGTAAATAATTAGTCTTGGACCCTCTAGTAATTGTAGAGTTATAAATATCATTAAATATCCTACAGCTTTGATTCTTTTCCCTCTTACACTGCTCATGATAATAGTCCCCAAAGTCAAAAATGACTGAATTTGGGAAATCATCAAAACTGAGATGAATTTTGAAAATCTGAATGATTCATGGTTGCATCTATGGAATCAAAACTAAGCTATGGATGTCTCACTATTTTTAGACCTAACTTATGTCTAATACTGTTATGGAGATTTAAGCTATTTTGTAAAAAATAAGCCTTTTCCTTTGCCATCAAGAAAAAAGCATCCGCATATATCTTTGACAATAGAAGTGTAAGCTGACGAAAGTGCTTGTGCTATAAATAAAACAAATTTGTGGGTGGAGCCCTATAAGTGGCTTTTCGGTTCAACCCATTGACAAGATCTTCTAGATAATTTACAATGTGAACGCACTTTACTGTATGCTGCTTACAAAATAATATTGTCCCTAGATGCAATTCTGATGATTCTAACATAGGTTTATGTATCAACACATAAAATATAAATTTCTGTAGTTTCTCATAAACGAGAGAATTTATCCAATTGAAAATTAAAATACCTGTGTTGTGCCCATTGACACATTTAAATAATAAAAATACCCAACTTATCTATATTTATTGGGTACATTTGACAAATAATATGTAAATTATAAACATTTTTCTTCTATTAGCAAGTGTAAAATATAGCATAGAACTTTTGAAATTCCGACAAGTATTTTGTTGGAAGTTTAATTAATTAAAATTGATTCACTACTTTTCAACTGATTGAACTCACCGGCACCAATTTTATGCAATAATATGTATAAAATGTGGATTAATAACTATTAATTGTGGTAATGACTGGAGAGTAGGGAGTTCCTTAGTTCGACCCCTGGCCCTGACATGTTTTTTTCTGTGGCTAATAATTATAAAACCTTTATCCCCACCTTCCTTACATTGTTATTTTACACTGGGTTTTACGTTGACCACATACACTAGTCTGATCCATTATGGTCCGTGGGGTCTGATCATTGTGTGTAAATTCAAGCTTAGATATAGTAATTTGTGTCTTCCCACCACTGAGATCATAACTGCCTGTCCTGGTACATTCACAAAATGATTAAAATGCTCAGACCCTAAAGCTTCTTCTATTCCTGGACGAAGAGAAGAAAGACCCTGTAGTTCTCCTATCGTTTTGCAAACAACGGTAGGTCTAACTCCTCCAAGCTCCATCAGCCTTTTTCTATGGCGTTATAAGAGAATATTTCATGTTCCGCACAGCTCGTATTCTTGAAATATGGGCAGTTCGGGTCCTAGGATCTCCTGAACTGGAACAACTTTGCTTGGAATCCACCAGATCTTGTGAGGACCTGGGAGGTGTGACACTTAGAAGATGGGTGTTTTATAAAGAAAAACAATGGTGTTTTAATGGTCGAATCCAAATTCAATGTTAAAACATGATTGAATATAAGTAATTGACCAATAAACAGACATAGAAAGATGAAGTTGTGGAATAAACGTATATTGGTATATTGGTGGTGATTTTACTAATCTTTAATTAATATTATATTCTCACAATACTGTTAGAAGTATGAAATTTAGATAAGGAGAGTGGGCTAACTATACTAATTCTAAGAAGTCATTGGTTTTTGTATCAAAATCCATCCAAAAACTAGAGCAATACCCTAATAATCACGAAGACTGAATGAAGCAGGGTCGGTTCAATTCTCACTCCGCTCTCCTGCCCTATCTTGGCGTTCATGTGGGACTCACGCCCAAATAATTGAACTGAAGTAATAAAAAGATAAAATTAAAATTCTTCCATTTTTTTTTTCTAAAATGAGTGCACAGTTGTTTTCTTAAAATCTTTATTATTGATCAGAAGAGGTGTCTTTATTCAAAGCTGCTTTATTTATTAAGCTTGATAAAAGAAATATCAGTTTTTCCTTGGGCATTGTTGAAGTTAAATGTTGTACTGTCCTGAGCAAGCTGTCAAAATCTGGAGGATTAACGTCCTTGCAAAGAGTTGATCCTGATCCTGCAGGAAATTTTTATAATATAATATTTTTGTTAATCATCCTAGACAATAAATAAGATAAAATTTGAAATAAGATATAGTTATCATTAGATGATAATATGCTAATTACATAAGCACAATTTAATATAGGAGAACTGCCCATAAGGTTTCCTTTATTAATTAAATATATAAAGAATTATGTCAAAGCTAAAAATATTCATTATTAATTATTTTTAGTGTTGTTTTATATGCACCTTTAAAGTAGAATGGGCGATTAACATTTATTCCATAAAGAGGCTTGTAGCCGAGCCAGTGGAGTAAGTCAAGAAATTTTACAAATTGAATACTAATGTTCAAAATACAATAATACTATTTAGTTCAATAGTAAAATAATTCCTTGTTGCTTAACTTCAGTGCGACCACCGCTGTTTTCAATGCCTTTATTTGATCACAACAGAAATCGAAGCAAATGAATATCTCAATCTTTCAATGAAAAGATGATCAAGAGCACAATGAAAACAATCTGTTTAAAATAAAAATTCTTTATTTTTTAATAATATTAATCATATCTAATATTAAATAAAATAAAAATCACCCCAAGATAAATCTCTCAAATAATGTTATAGGATTATAAAAGATCATTACCCTCTTTAAGTAGAAAAAAAAAAGGTAGTAAATTATTTGCAATTTAACCTATTAGAAAAGTTTAATGACTGGATACCAAAGTAATACTTGGTTGCATTAAATTATTTAAGTAATGGTAGCTGCGGCCTTGCATATAACTGTTGAACTGAACCACTCTCAGCTAACATATTTTATTAAGATAATCCAAAGATGGAAGTTGTTGCCAAATATTTTACGTATTTATATTACACACTATGATTCTAATCTTTTAATTATTTTTAACAGCTCCTATTTTAATCATTTGTTACTTGGGGCCATCCGAAAATATTTATTTAGAAATGCCTAAATGGTTAAAAATCTATTCAGTATTATTGTATGAACGGCTTTTCTAATCAATGAATTTTTTTCGCATTTGACTAGGTCTGTAAGGATCAACCGAAATTTATTGTCTGTAGAGTCCCTAAAAATCTCATGTCATAGCTGTTTTAATTAATACCCAATTATATAACTTTAATTAAATACATTTTTTTTCCTTATTAAAAGAATATTGAATTATTTTTGTTTTGAAGAAAAGTTAACAAACCATATGATAACTCGTTGAATGAATTTTCTATTATGAATCGTAATATAAAATTAATGACTACAACAAAGATAGCGGTGTAATGGAATTTAACAAACAGTTATATAGATTTAGGTTGTAGTTTCTTCACATTAAAAATTAAGAAAGCAAAAAGGATCATAATATTCAAATAAAAGTTACTTTTAGTCTGAGTGACAGGCACATGTTTCGCTAATGTCTTATGGGAACTGGAAGGATTGAGAACCAAGGTATAAGATGGGTCAACACTAGAACTTTCAATAAAAACTGATTCCTCTGGTGGCATTGTGTTGTTATTATGAGATTTATTCGCTGACAATAACTTGAATATGATATCTTGTAATGCTCTTTCATCGATCGGCTGTGTTGTTCCTTCCTCTTCATCTAAATCATCCTCTTCTTCTACCTGATGCAGGGGACAAATTAAATTTTGTACTGTAATTATGCTATTCATTTATTTACTAAGAATGAAAGTTAAAACTCAATAAAAATTAACTGAGAAAAAAACAATGTGACTACATATCTAATAAAGTTTTATCATAGAGCATTATTTGAAACATCTTCAATTAAAATGTTATGTGTAAAATATTTGCTGTTTTTTTAATATATTTGGTTATTTATTTTTGGTCAAAAAGTTGAGTAGTTTTTTCACAATCATTTAGCAAGTTTCAAGTTTTTTTAAGAAACTGATCTCCAGACAGAAGCTGGAATATCTATCGAATTGTTCCTTCAATGCCTATGCCCTTAAGGCTGAATATATAAATACATTTTAAAAAAACTTATTTTGGTTTAAAATTGTTATGATTTAATGATCTAATGATAACTTTAGTTGACAAAAATATTTGTCACATTGGGGGGATCTCTGATCACACATTCTTTGGGAAAAATAGGAGAGTCGTTTACACCAATACAAAAAGTAAAAGCATCATTAAACTATACAATATTGCCGAACAGATAATTTTTAAAGATTTTCCAGACTCATGCCTTACCTTTTTCTTTTTTTGTGTTCCAATCCTTTCTCTAGATGTATTTGAATCAAAATTCAGAGTTATTTCTGTTGTGCAGATCGAGGTTTTAGTATCAATAAAAGTTATCTTGAGCACAGCACCTGTTCCTGTCATTTGCGAGGAATTGGCTATAACATACCTGCCAGCCTTGCCAGGAGGAAACAGGTTGTCGATGGATATGGTAAGGCAGATAGGTTCCCCTCCATGTGATAGATTTAGCCTAGGGGCAGGTGGGGGGCAGCAATCGTTTGAGGGCCCCCTGCCACCCCTAACCCCCACATCCTCTACTCCCCCAGGTTTCCGGCTCTCCTCGACATCTTCGTTTTCTCCTGTCAAGCCACCATTCAGCTGGATCATTGTTGGCACTTCGTAGGGGATGTCGTCCAGGCTCAGCAGCTTTCCTCCATTTTTGTTGCTGTTTCGTCGTGGCCTCTCTCCTAGTACTGGTACCATAATGAAGACAGGTGGATCTCCACTTTTATCTTCAACAGCTTAAAAAATGAACAATCAGTATAAATGCTTAGTAATACTAATGATACATTAATACCGTCAGTGTTCAACCAAATTTAAAAATAATGCAATGATGTATCCGGATACATTATTATTATACGACATTATTATGTATACGGCAACGGAAGATCCGGATCTTAGAGTGTATTTAGGAGCTTAAAGTCGGCAAAATTGAGATGTTAGATTATATGATCATGTGATCTCAAAGAAAATCCTTAAAGAAAAGCAGCATCGTGCCAGGGGTAGAGGCCAACCAAAGACAGAAAGTGGATGATGCTGCTAAGGATGAATACTTTTGAAAGTTTCCATTTGGACACCAGCCATTTAGCAAAAAATGGGGAGCAGCTTTGCAGCCCAGGGCGTGGGACCAACAGATAACAGAATGGACTCTTTAAGCATTTTACTAAGAGGTGTGAATGTGGATGAGGATGGCAGAAATGAATCCTGTAGGGTTTGGGGATGTGCAATTGAGCTGGTCCAAAAAACTTGAATCATTATCTTTATCAAGTTCCTTGCAGTCCTGGAAGGGAAGGGATTCCGCACAGGAATGAAAGGTACAATGCCTGTATAACTCTCTATGATGCACATAAATCTGTGATTCTGGTGCTAAAAGAGAAGCATCTCAAAGTCAAAATATGGATAGTGCAACTCATTAAATCTCCTTAGATGCAGAGAAGAGAAGAATCGAACAACAGAAATTTCAGTGCCATCTTGATAATTGGGCTCAAGAGAACTCTAGACAGATCAGCAAACACGTATTGAGTATGCCCTGCAAGTACTTCCTTCAGTAAAGAACCTGTTAGGGCACGGCACCTGGGTGGCCACCTCTTAATTAGGAATAATTAAAAGTTCCCCTCTTCTCGAATCATATTATACCTATCTATGTTTCCATATTTTGTTGATAGTAAAGATTATGACGTCAGTGAGAGTAGGGGGAGGAGCCAGTGGAGTGGGGGTCCATCCCCACTTCCCTAGGCCACCTGGTGGGGGCCCATCCCCTCCAGGGTGAGCTGGCTATATAAGAAACAGCACAGGAAAAAATTACCATAACGAACCGGACCGTCACTTGGAACACTACTCTCTCCTCTCTCTCTGCACTGGTGCCTGCTGCTCTACTCAAAACCATGGACTTCTCATTCAACTACCTCTGCATCTCTCTCTCCTAGCCTCGCTAGTCCGGCGTTGTCAGACCCCACACCTTCCTAGTGGGAATCTCTGCCTTTGCCTCGCTAAAACTAGCACCTCCTTGGGAGAGACCTCTCACTCGCGGACGACAAGTTTGATTTGAACAACATTAAAATTAATGAATGGAAGGAATTTAAAAATAATTACAGGGATGTTCTTTGTTCGATACAATATGACTACAAAAAAAAGAAAAAAATTATAGTTTTTCTTTTATTATTTTCATTATTAAATGAAATTAATACTGATCGGATGACACATAAACTTTAGAAAGTTTATACAAACAAAACAAAACTATTATTAGAAATATTGAACCTAGTAAAGTCTATGGAATTATCGGCAAGTGAAGCTTTCTGATTTCATTGTCACTTAATCTATTCACAGATCGTAAATATTCCTTGAATGCTTAAGTCCATAATCGAATGCAGCAACAAAATATTGTGGATCCACTAAAAAAAAAAAAAATTTCATAAAATTGTTTTTATTTATAAGGGAAGGCAATTGTAACATTCATGATATTTGAGAATATCATGACCAGGAACCCTCCCATCTGGTAAGCATCTTCCCTTATGATCTTAGGAGTGGGGATGAGATAAACGGGCAGTCTTGGCACAACCATCTAGAAGAACGGACTTAGCAAGCTCCCGAATGGCGGATACCATACAGCAAGAGAGGAGAATAACCAACAGCAGAAAGTAACATTGGTTGGATTACAGGAAGATCCTCGATTGGGTGATATTAATATTGTTTTTATTATGGATCCATTAAAAGAAATTGAACTCAAATTTCATGTTTTTTGTAATTAGTAGTAAATATCCCAATTTAAAAGGAATTGAATATTTTTTTATATACTTTTTGTCAGCACTCTATATAATTATAATTATTTGTTATAACCATTTTATTTGAATATATTTCACAATTCCTAGTTTCTCAATTTATTAATAACTACAACATTAGCCTTGAGATCGGGCGATTCAATCGGGATAAATTCCTATGTCAAAGACATAAAACAATTTGAATTAAAGATCTCATGACGGACCTGCCAAATTAGTTAAGTTAAATTGATCAAATAAAGTAGAAATAGAAATGGTAAAAAATGAGGTAGGTTTCAATATATATATTACTGACCATTATTTTCAGGAATGAAAATCTGTTGTGCTGAGATTTTTTCCTGTTCCTTCTGTTTCTGAAATAAATAAACCGTTGTAATCGATTACAAAGAGAACATGCATAAATAAATATGCCATTTCTAATGTTAAATTCTATTTTTAATTAATTCTAATATCAACAAAACATTTTTGACCAATTCGAACTGAATCCACTTAACATGTTCATTTAATAAGAAATCATGGTAATCATTAGATCATTCCAAAATTCTTCTACAGTTATGGAAACCATTACGTTAAACCTACTTGTGCAATAGAGATCTATTTACAGGCGCTGTGAATCACATGACTTGTTTCGACAGTTGAGGTCATAGTTAAGGCACATGACGCAACCCACCAGCTTTACTATATATACCCTGCAGAATCCCTTTGTCTCACTCACTTCCACTCCAACCACCAGTCACGCATGACCCTTAAGACAGTTTGACAACTAGGCTGTAATTGTTATCAATAGTTATTACCTTATAAGTGCATTGTTATTGTTATTTTGTGTGAACGACTTAGATAGTTTGAATATTGGCACAAGCCACTGTACCTCGAATTAAATACGTGATATTATTTTCAAAAAATTATTACGAGGTATTCTCCAGAGCATACGAGATGAATATGAATCAAATTGATAGTTATGTTTTTCTACTTCTCTATGAAAATAATTTACATCCTAACAATTGAATTTTATGGAATGGTATCTCCCAACCTTAAATTTTCTAATATCGGTTTTTCACAAAAACAACAGCAATAAAAACGAATAATTCATCATTTTTCTACCAAATCTAGGATGTATAGAGTAGATAATATAAATATACAATAATATATTATATTGATGAATTATATTGCCTCTTATTAATGAACAGCCTTAGGACTAATTCTGTTTATTAGCCTCCTTAAAATTATATATTTTTGTTTACATAAGTAATTTTTAAGTACTCATATTATGTAGACTTGAAATTAAACGTTCATGGCATGTATTATGGTTTAAATTACGAAATATACACAATCCGTGTTGTGCAACCCCAGAGCTGATGAAGTGAAAACGTTGCCCAATATAAAATTATACCTCCAATTTTCCAAGCCAGCTAACCCCCTCGAATGATGTTCATTAGTTTATAAAAAACTGTTAACTTATTGACACGTACCTCCTGTAATGTAATCGGAAACGGAAAAGCCCTTTTCGAAATAGCAAATAACCATATCACTAGGAAATGATAGGGCAGATTATTCATGAGCCAGCCACAGCATGAGTATTTTATCTTCATTCACAAGTAATAACATCGAGAGTATCAATAACAGCAAAAAAAAAAAAGTCACTTATAACCAAGCACACGGCTATTGGCAAAAAATATTACACGTTTATTTGTACAGTATCCGTATCGAACATATGATTGGCAACTTCAAAATATTGAGTTCCGTGTTATTAAACATAAAAAGGGATCGATAAATTTATAAGGTAGTGAGCTGTAGAAAAACTGTCCTTCGTGCAAGTGATAGGGCTGCGTCAGGAGCTTGACAGTCAGGCCAACTGAAGATATTTCAAACTGCTCCCTCTCGTTTCTTAACATACTGAAAGGTTATAACATATTTGTTCTGTTCTGCTTAGCGTTCTTTGTTTTGCTGACTTACTTGTTCTACAATAAAATATTTTAATGATAGTTACAGAACTAAAAGGTGTAACAAACTTCATTATTAAAAGTGGTGAGGTCAGGTTAGGTGGTCCTTCGGTTAACTAAATTAAGTCTTTAGGTAATAATTTTGATATACTTGAAGTATATTTCATTTAAAATAACATAATGTCATAATATCTGAGTTATTGTCGGAATATTTTCTGTTAAAAGAAAACTCAATAAAATTGTGAATACGATGTTCGGGAGTCTGAATAACTTTAAATTTGATGCCTTTACTCCATGGCGTAGCTCTGCGAGGGAAAAACTAAAACTACTGCTAAAATATGAAGGCACTGCAGTCCTGTCAACCCATCCAGACCCTGATATAGCATCCCAAAACCTTCAAAAACACCTTGACGAGATCGAGTATTGGTGCAACTAATGGCGAATCAAAGTAAATGAAGGAAAATGTTCCCACATAACCTTTACCCTCTGCCGCAAGTTCTTCCGCCAGTCTTTTTAAATTCAATTCCTCTCCCTGTGTCTGAGACAGTACAGTATTTAGGCTTCCATCTCGACAAAAGACTGACATGGAACCCACACACGAGGCTAAAAAGACAAGAACTAAACAGACGCTTTGGACTGGACAACTGTACAGACTACTTCGAAGGACATCCCATCTCTCAATAGAAAATAAACTACTTATTTACAAAGTTATACTTAAGCCAATCTGGACATACGGAATAGAGCAATGGGGGACAGCAAAAAAGTCGAACATCAAGCGCATCCAATCCTTTCAATCAAAAGTCCTGAGAACTTAATTAAGTAAATGCCCCTTATTACGTCAGCAACAAAACCCTTCACAATGATCTGAATATACCCTATATTCTTGAACTCATCCCTTCCAAGTTCATAAAATTCCATATTAACCTATCCAACCACCCTAATTCCCTAGCACAGTCACCACTCATCCCTATAATCCTCCTCGGAGATTAAAACGGCAGTGGGGCCCTCGTGACCTGCTATAATTAAGTGATAGTGGGAGTCCTGGCAATGGCCAGTTTCTCTAATCATGTCCTGAGCGTCTGTGGCTCTCGCGCTCTTTGCCAGCCTCTGCTGGCTCTTATCCAGTGACGCGTCTGACGTAGGATCGTGGGGGACTTCCCAAGACTCTGTTTCCTCCTTCGTTGAAGGCCCCTGGGGGCCCCTGGGCTGTTTGTAAATATTGCATGAATGAGCGAGTGAATGATGAATTGTAAATATGGTATGAATGACAACATTTATCTCAATTACTTATTGCCTAATAAGGCAGATTGTAATTTTATCTTAATAAAAATTGTTGTTGAATATCAAAATATGAAGGCTGTAAAACATAACCTAACAATAATAGCAGTGAATGAAATCGTTATTGTAGTTGAATACGAAACATCATTGGTTAAACATTTTCCTTATTTATTCAGTGAATCGTAAATTCAGCACTCCCACTATGACTAGGAATGGGCATTAATTTATAGACGATCCACCCTTCCTGCCTTAGGTAAAGCTCATAAGTAAAATAAAACAAAACTGAGGCTGCTTATTTAATTTCAGAAGGCCGCTGCTTGAAACGCCACTCAACTACTGTAGGGTGTCAGTTCACATTCACAAAGAATATGCTGAACTATTCCCTTCTTGCTTTTCATGTAAAGGCGGCATTCTACGATTTCAGCATAGCCCATGTTTGATAAATGGGTAATGGAGATGAGAAATATCAGAACACTTTTGCAGATATTATGAAAAAAATGTTTATATATTTGGAAGGGGTGTTGTACAGTTTCGAGTGGTTTATTCTCGGCCTATCCAATGTTTTTATTATAGACTTCTTTCTTTTTCTTTGTTCTTAAGAACTTCTAGCTTTTTTTTTAAGTCTAAATAAAACCTCCTTGCCTTATAAGTAGTTTTTTCAGTTTGGTGTTGGCTACTTCAAATCTTGATCCAAAGTGAATGCTGACCTCCTCTCATATCACCATCACCCTCCGTCGCTCATTATGTCCACCAGTTTTACTTTTCAACCAACCCATTCCGGTTAGATCCCAGACCACCTTTAGGACTTATACTAGACAAGTGACACCCTTGGGGGTCCAAACGACAAGAAACTAATTAACGTAATTAATAAGGATTCTAACTATCTCTTCACCTCATCGACAATCGTTGAAAAATAACTGTCGGGTTAGATGTGTCCCCAAGGGTGCTAGCCTTAGCGAGAAGAAGGCAGAGAGTCCCACTAGGAAGGTGTGGGGTCTGACAACGCCGGACTAAAGCATAGTGAGGTTAGGAAAGAGAGATGCAGAGGTAGTTGAATAAGTAAGGCATGGTTCAAGTAGAGCAGCAAGTGCCAGTGCCAGTGCAGAGAGAGAGAGAGAGAGAGAGAGAGAGAGAGAAAGAGAGAGAGCCTTGTTCTTAGGTGCCAGGTGCCAAGAGTCTGTCAAATGTTTTTTTTGTTTTTTTTTTCCTAATCCCCTTAAAAAAAATTATTTACTATAGATTCTTAGGCGAATCTATACAAGGTCTGAATAGCGGGGCACCGTACAGGAGAGCTGGCCAGAGGATGCATTTATAGATCATCAGTTTGAGACGCAGCGGCAGATTGGGTGGAAGTTAGCAAGTGCGATAGCCCGTAAGACCTCTGTCATACTGTTTTTAGTTTACTACTAGAATTAATAGAGAAATGAAGATGCCTATCCATTTTTATACCCAGATAGTAGATTGAGAAAACTGGCGAGTTCTATTGCCCTCCTATACTATATGATTTTGGCAAAGCTTTTTTGCCCTTTTGGTAAGAGAAGATTACGCAGACGGTCTTCCCGGCATTCACACTAATGTTCAACTTGCCCAGCCTGTCACTGATTACGTTGCAAACTGACTCGGCGTGTGTGAGTGCTCTTTGTGCATTCATGCTGCTGCTGTAAGCCGCAATGTCATCGGCAAAAGCGATCACCGTCGCTTTCTTATAATTTGTCCCAACAATTTCACATGTGTACATGCTGAAAAGAACCGGTGACAAAACCGCTCCTTGAGGAACATCATAAGTCAGAGAGGCAATCACCCATCCTTTTACCCTCACCGATGTGAATTGTAAATTAAATTGTTAATACAGTTTTCTTCTCTCTCTTTATTTTGGTGATGGTTTAATTAAATTCGGTCTGCTAGTTTTTAGATATGTCCTGAGCGTCTTCGGTTCTTGGTCAGCCTTCGCAGGCCCGTATCCCGTGACACAGCTGATGGGGAGCGTGGGGGACTTCCCAAGACCTTTTTCGCATGCAAGGGACTGGTGACAACCATGTGGATTTGGGCGGTCTCTGGGCTGTTTGTAACTACTGTATGAATGAGCGAGTGAATGAAGACTTTTAAATATGGTATAAAGGAGGACATTGATCGCAATTACTTATTGCCCAATAAGGCAGATTGTAATTTTATCACAATAAAGATTTTTTATGTTAAAAAACGTTTTTAGTGATTGACATCCTACATCTTATTACTATTACAGCCTCTCACATGCCGTTAGAATTTTATATGGGTAATATTCCAGATATAGGTTAAGCATCACAACTAAATGCGGTCCTTGTATATATCCGGATTTGAACGGAAATCCTCATGATCCTCTGAAATGCTCATTTCACCATTCTTTGTTCTGGTGACATTCCATTTTCGGATCACTTGAAGTGTCCTTACATGTCAGTATAAAGAACCACTGCGTCTTCATTACAGACTATTTATCAGCATTCAATTCTACGTACTGGATAACTGCATGGAGTTTTGATGACTGGATTCCAAGGAGGCCTGTGTGCAAAAATAAACATTTTAATCACCAATGCCTTATAAGTTCAACAAGACATTTCCAGCCATGTCAACCCAAAAGATTGTTTTTTCTCGCGCGATATGATTGGTTTCATTTAGAGAAATGGCTAAAGTTTCGTGAAGATTGACGACTTCCAATATGTCCTGCCGAATTTTATGAAATATATTTTCCTTTGTTCGTAAACATTACTATTTGTTGACTTTGTAAACAATACACGGTCTGCTATAATAAGGAAAGGCTTATCGAAGGCCTTATTAGAGCTATCGAATCTCCGCGTTACGTTCTTAGAACTTGGTTCCTTTTGAGTCAGATAGATAAATAAATGTTGGAAGGAGGTCTGTGATACAACACAACAAATAGATTGATGGACCATCTTTACCTGACTCTCATCCCAGGTTTGTGGTACAAGGGAGTGCCCTGAACATTTCCTGCTTTCAGGTAGGTGGGCCTGGGTATACCTACAGGTAAAAGTCTAAAAAATTGGGATGGTTCAAGAGCAACTTAAAAATCCAATGCAAATTTGAACTTTTTAGGACATTTTTTAGTTACATAATTAGTAAAAGGTGTAAATACTCTTGACCAAACAACAACGTTGGGAATACGAAAAAAAAAAATAACAATTCGTTTTGGAAATCCGATCCGGAAGTCATCCCGGAAAAATGTCGTTAAATCGATCTAAACATAAAAACGCATCCAATTATACTACCCTGGTAAAAATATAATCAACACAAACGTTTAATTTTTATTTTTCTGACAAAAGAGGTAATATAGTTTTGGAATAAGTAAGAGATTGATGATCCAAGCAGCCACAATTGTTTTGTCAAAACTAGGAAATGACCTTCGACAATATTTTAAAAAATGTTCGTTTCTCTTATTATGGACATGGAGAACTTTTTAAAGTATTAAATTATAATAGATATTAAATCTCTCAGATCTGCAAAACTTATAAATTACGTAAAAATTTGTAATTTGTTTGTGTTTTCTTGGTTTTATTCATAGCCGAATTCATTGGGGCGTAAAAATGACATGCCTGTAGTAAAACATGGGTTCAGTTTAAGTTACAAACACGATTTAAATGGCAGTCTAAATGACTTACGTAATAACCATTAAAGTCACAAAGCATATTACTAATGAATGATGACTTCTTTAATTTGATCCCTTACTGAAAATTACATAAAATATTTTTTTTTTTACTTATGAATTTCATGTTACTCGCAATCTCCAGGCTATCTTGACGTCCTCATTAAATGGTCAGAAATCGTGTACGCCGGTTTGATGTAGACGTACGACATTTTTTAGTGGAAGTTTCACTTACTCCTCGTGTGTTGCTAAATATAATTAAACTTCAATAAAAAATTAATAATTTTGTAATTGAAATATCCTACCGCATTGATCGATCAGGCATCCAATCAATGACCTTGAAATACTGTTACACATACATAATACATAATAATAATACAATAATACACCCGTTGCTTGGTTGCCGTCAGTGGGTGAGTTCATCCACCGGAGAATGTTTTTTGACTCGTTGCAGCACCAAACAAACCCAACTATGGCCCAACCACCCTTCCCGCATCAATGAAAACAGACTGTCAGGGAAAATTAGGTTCAGATTTTGTTGTTAGCTGTAAGTTAGTTTTAAGTCTATGATTCATAAGGTGACCCATCACTGTAGACAATGAATGGACAATCTACATTATAGTTTTGTAGCAATCACAAATCGCAATGTAAAATTATAAAAAATGTCGTCTATACTGATTTCCATAATTTATAATAACAAGGGGATATGAAGGGGGGGAAATATTCTCTTGAAGTTATCAATCATGGGGAAGATAATATTTTATTTAACAAATAAAGAACTTTCTAAAATACAAAGTCGTGATTCATTTTTTTTGGAAACATTTAATTATATTTAACATCAGAGTAAGTTTTTTTTAAATTTCATAACCTTTTTATTATAAGTATACGATGAACAAAATAAATAATTTTTGGTTTACATTTTTCTCCTCGTTCTGCATACACAGATGCATTCGAAGGAGGGCATAAATATAATACGTTTCAGTTTGTTGTTAAAAAGTCAATAAGACATACACTACACTCGGTGATGAGGCTCACCTTCAGCTTACAACCGTGGAGACACTAAAACTGTGACTAAGTAAAACTTCCATGCAAACATCACATCTCTACGACAAACATGTTTTGGGGGAGCTATCACAGTAAAATCAAGAAAACCTTAATCGTGTGATTCGTCGCGGCTTGAATTTTCTTATATTTCTCAGGTTAGTTTTGATTCATTGACAGTACCTAATAAATATTTCTTCACCTAAATTGGTCTGTCAAAGTTTCAAAAAACTGTTAAGCCCATCCTTTACTTATAGGCAGCATTTGTTAGCTCCTGTACAACCCCAAAGGATAACTCCACGATCCTCCAAGAGCACCTTCAACTATTAGAACTAAGGCTTGGAAAATCGAGAATCAAAGTGAACGAGAACGAAAATGCACATAAGTACTCTGTCCGAGTATCCCCCAGTTACGATGAACCAAAATGAAATTACTACAAAAACTAGCATATTCTATATGTTTCTGACGCTAGATAGGATATTAATTATAAACTACTTTCTGTACTCCCAGGACCACACTACGACCACATTAATCAAAAATCTTTAGGAGAATCGTCAATGCCTCTTATGCTTCTGATTATACTCTACGCAGATTTTGAGCTATAAATACCATTTTTGAACAAGATTGTGCGTTTTTTTCCCTTCTATTCAATTAAATATTAGTTTGTTTATATCGTACGTAATATCTGTTATAGCATGTTGCAGAGCTGATACATAGAAGATGTAAACATAGAAAGGGCAACTTGAGACGGATACAAGGAGGGCTAAACACTAAGGCGGCTATAGTTAGAAAACAGAACATCTGCCACAGCTGATAAGAGCACAAGCTTGGAGGGGAGAAGACTAGGAGGCAGCACTCCTTCATCAGCCTCCTCCTACGTAAGTAACTCCTTCGGGAACAGTCATCTTTATGTTTGTGTTTGTGTTAATGCATGGCTGAATTGTGTGGTGGTTACAATGCACATACTTTACTGATGGGGCGCCCCTTCGCTCTTCCACCTGTCAATAATTCCGGACCTATATGTGTATTTCTTTTCGATGACATAAACCAGTGATCTTTCAGTCAAGCAATCATGGAATTCCATACTAACATGTTATATTCTATTAAGTTATTGAAATTTACTTATGATCGTTACTTAAGTCACCTTTAATTATTGTAATTGCTATTAATTTCAAATTCAAATCAATTTATTTCCAATATTTACACAATAAAAATAACCTTAAATTAATATGCAATGCATCTGGTGTAAAAACAAAAGACTAATACCGGTCGCTCTTGAATATGAATAAAGTCTTCATTGAAAACTTAAAAATTTTAAACAACATTTTAAGAAACATTTCTTCATAATGCATTATACCCTCTAAGCCCTTATGTTTGTCTAATTTATCTATGTTAGCAATATTTTTAAGTAATGGTTTCTTCCTATGTTCCTATGTTTATATCTATATCTAGAATATAATTAGCTTTGGATAATTCGTGCAACTTAGCAATTCTTAGTAATTGATTTTGGAGCGTTTGATGTTTGCTTATATTGGTATGACTGACTAAGGTCCAACTGTTATTACTTTGTGACATCGGGTGGCGTTTCTTGAATAACTAAACTAAAAACCTCAAACATGATATTATTGACAGCTTGTTGATTTGACAGTTTTTAAACATGCTAATCAAAGCATATAACGTCATATTAGGAGTATAATTATAAAACTGAAGATGAGTCTGAATTCTAAACGAATTTTTTTTTATACAGCTAACAATAACCTTAAGATACCACTTACAATGAGTTGACGAATAAATAAGGTTATTATTGTGGTTTGTGAACGAAATAATGAAAACTTTGCACTTTGACTGTTAATATGAACTCAATAAAAAATTGCTTGCGTGCGTGGAACACAAATCTGCGATAGTAATTGAATAATCGAAGTAATTAGTGCAATAATTATTAGTTCATGGGTTGAATGATACTGCTGCAATATCTCGGTTCTCACAGCAGCTCAGATACTATCGGAACGATATCCATTGCTGTTGATTAATCAATGAGGATAGTTAGAGAATCATATATTTGTTGTAGCGAAATGATTCGAATAATACTAGTGAATTCATGGCTTAGCGGTCTCACCATTTATTATTTTATTATCTCAAATATTAATTTTATTTATTATACTACATCTTTTCTGCTTTCAACATTCCAATAAAAATAAAGCTTATACATGAAGAAGCAAACAAATAAAATAGTGAAACAGTTAAGAAAAATACCTAGCAATGGTACCAGAAGGGTACACCCTTCTTTTGAATAATTTGGAATAAATGCATCATTCACTTCATTATTTATTTACATTTATATAGATTTATACTATTACCTCTTAAAACTTTTTTAATGTCCTTAATTTTTTTTTTTTGTCAATTAGTTTTTTAAGCGTAGGGGAAAAACTTCAAATCTTATGTCTGGGGGTAAGTCTAAAAACATGTATTTTCAGGACCACATTTTTTTTGAATTGTAACATTCTGGAAAATTATGCATTTTATAAAAAAAACTCTTTTTGCATCATTAATGACCTAACGCATTCAAAATCTAAAACATTTTTACAGCCACTACTGAATTACATAGATACAGACTGAACAACATACGAATCTCATTTAAACCAAATATTTGGACTCGGCGATGAGCACTCCAAGTGTTAAACTGTAGATAACCCTCCTATCTTGCCATTATTAAAGTATTGTTTGTAATGTATATACACGGTATCATCAGTATTAAATCACTTCGACATCCATAACGTTGTATCTCCTAATGTTCGTGCTTTGGAAACCTGGACATAATAGAATCTTTCCTTTTCCTTATATCTAGGGTCCTTGTACCTAGGGTATAAGGATTTCTTTGATGATTTTTAAATATTTTTTTTGAAGATATACTTGTAGCTTACAGAAAACATAGTATTTAGATTTAACTCTCTGTTCGTGAAGTGCTTGCTTCAGTTTAAAATAATAATTACAATAACGTAATAAAATGGTCGTTATTATCAAACGATTTTTTTACCCTTTTAGTAACCATCTGGTCTATTTATACATTGGTTTAGCTTACATATAGATGATTGTATACATAGGTCCCAACACAGATTTAACTAGTCGCATTTATACTACAACTATTTATATTACTTTAGGCGTAATATATTTTAATTAAATTTATCAATGCACTTCTTATATCTGTGAAAACAACTGATGTTGTCATTGGGTTCATTCAGAAACTCCTTAATGCTTAAATTCCTGCAACGACAAAGTATAAAATATACCAATGACTATATGAATTGAATGTTTTAGCATATTTAAATAAACGTCCTTTGTTTTAGAATAAATGTACAACAAAGTCACGGGTTGTTTGCATGAACGTAGTTTTTATAGAAATGTAACTTTTGGCGTCTGCAGCTCTACCATTCTTATTTAGTTTTGAGAATATATGAGGTGACCTAATTCAAGAAAATTGGTCAAAGAGCCTTATTATTCCATTATGCGAAGATTACTAGAAGTTAGGAGTAGAAGAAGTGGTTTTAACTGAGTAACTTTGTACCTCCGAAGCTACCGTTTTTTATTGTACACCCTATACACTCACAACGAAAAGAATATAAATGGGAACATTGAACTAAAAAAGAAATATTTCAACCTTATAAAAACACAAAGTAACAGAAAAAAACACTAAATTGTATTCATGCTTTTGATATTTTTAAAGGTGTAAAATATTTGTCTGCACGTTCAACCGTTTTCTGCTTGAAACCTTTGACATTGATGTTGACTGCGTGTTCCGCTTGTCAGCGTCGAAAATAGCTTGGTGTCCGCAAATATATACCCTACGTACTTTGTCCGGTTTTCGACCCTGAACCATGTTTACTTTCGTGCCACCTGGTCTGAACATGTTGTTTGGGATGTAATGGCCCACCGGGAACGATGATCTCGTCTTATTTATAGTGTTTTATTATCTGCCCTTGTTTGTTTGCTAACATTTTATGTCCATGCGCATCCCCATCTGGGCTACAAAGGCTTATCTAATGCTACCCTTTAACTGTAAACACTGTACTCTCATAGTTAGCCTTGATTTTAGATATCAGTGAATGAATTCGTAGCGATATCCGCTATGTTAGTCAAAGAAAGATTTCCATAAATTTTCTTTACAGTTCTTTAATATATGAGCAGTGAGCATCTTATTTTCACCATCTCACACTAGAACCTCATGCAGACCTTTATAGTATCATAATTAATTTGATGACAATCAAGTAACTTTATTTCCCATCCACTGGACTATGATATTTTTCTCTCCTTAGGTAAGTAAGAATGGAGCTTCCACGGTTCACGAACTCATATATTTAATGCTATAGTTTAAATTATCCTATAGTTGAAAATTCTCAGCAGTTTTACTCGTAACCCCAGTTTGAATTGGGTTTAATACAGAATTCCAAGTGGTAATAATACTTATTGGGTCCTTCTCCCCATATAATAATTCCTTTAGCATTTTTAAAAATCAAAGATAACAAAAATATATTTTTGAGTTTTAAAAAAATGAACTATATGCTTAAATATTTTACAAGTGTAACTGCGACTAAATAATTGACGTTTTAAATGTCATTATAATAAAGGTGATTTTAAAGTTCGTCATGGGTGGATCTGGCTGATCATTCTTTGACGGGAGAGCAAAATTAATTTTTGACCTTAAGGGTTGACATTAAGATATTGGTGCTTGAATATAAATGAAGAGTCCCTTCCTCAGTTAACTGTCATAGGGTTTCTTACACCACTTCCATGAAATGCTAGTTACTGGTAAAACAAATGGAGGGGGCCTTATTTATTTTTTCAATTTTACCATCAACATTTTGAAAATAGTTTGATTGAATCAAATATGACACTGTTTTTTGTGAAAAACAATATAAGCATTCGAATAGTCGTTTTTATAACGACCCATACTATTTCATAGCATAAAAATCAATAGATAAATTACCCTATATGATCCAAAATAGTATATCTCAAGTTTGAATAGATAACTCACTAAAACCAAAAACAGTTGAACTGACAGAAGGGTGAAAACAAGGGTTTCTGATTTTGAAAAAAAGAATCGACGAAACCCTTAAGACACGTATTCAAAGATTGCTCGTTGTTTATTTTTTCTGATCATCTGATTTTTTCCAGGTATTTGGTTGAAATAAATTTTCAATGTGCTATTTCTTCATGTTAGCCTAATTTCAATTTAAATAATAGCCCAAGTGTTCGAGCCGTTCTATTCACTTTTCATTTATAACTTCGCTTTTGTTAGTTTGAAAAACGATACGTCATCGCATTGTCACTTATTTTTGTAACATGTGACAACTATTTCAATTGTAATTGGGTTCTAATACAGTGTGAACTCCCAATCAGAAAAGTAACTGACATCGCGCTGTGGGTTGTCAGGCGAATAACACAGAGTGTTCGTCTATAGATTTGAAACAAGATTATCGTGAAACAATTAATTTGAATTGGTGTCGCCGCAGACAAGTCAAATTGACAGGTGAGAGAAAGGCATTTTTGTTGTACCCAAATTCATCTAGTGAGACTAACTTACTAACAATCGTAATTTTGCACGTATCTCTCCAATTTTAAAGCTCTAATCCTTGGGAATTACGGCATAGTCCATCGAAGACGGCAGGGCGGAAAATCAAAAGGGTCCTGAAAGCATGAAAGGGGGCCAGCGATGTTAGGGAAAACATTCTCGGAATGTGCCAATCTTTTATATAGTGCTTTCTATCCGTTTTATTTTCCCTGAATATTTACTACAGGATTATCAAAGAGAGTTTAGTACATTATATTATCAAATCGTGAAGCTTTGGAGTGGGGCCCAAACTTTGTCGATCCGACCCTGCTTATAACGCGACAATTATCATTTACTAAGATATGCCAAATGAACAAAATGCCAACTGCACGAATATATCGTTTAAGAGAAAAATTTAAGAATAATAAAATTAAAAAAATAGCCTCTCATAATATTCAAGCCTCGCGCCGCGTCTTGTCCGAGGGCGTTCACATCCTCCTGGTCTTATCGTGTGTGATAAAGTCTTTGTTGAAATTGCATGATCAGATGATACTGCTGTATATTTTAATGTCACAATTTAAAATCATTATTATTATTATTGTTGTGTTTATGTGATTTCAATGTGCAATTCAAAATAAAACAACTTTTCCACGGCGTCGGAAAGTCTTACAAATGAACTGTAAATGCTACGGTTGTGCTTGAAGGTAACATAAACACGAATTCATTTTCCCACTTATTATTTATGTCAAATTTTTTTTTACTGTAAAAGCTGACTACTATTACCTGAATTGTAACAATTGCTGAAAAAATTAAGAACAATTGAAAAAAAAATATACATAGTTGAATTTTTGCCAAGCTTGCCGGCATTCATTTTTGTCTAAAGCAGGATATGACTTGCAGTTGCTATTGGCCAAAAGTCAACTCAGTATTTACAGTCTCAATAATACAAACTGACATCTGCACTGCCACAAAATACGGTCAAAGTCAAAAAGTGTCCGTATTTAAAAATATCCACCCCTGGATAATCAAACGGACGAACTGTCCATAAACATGCCTGTTGGAAAAAAAAGATTATTTATACTAAAAGTAGACTTTCTCTTAAAAACTAGATACGTAGACTGGAAACAATGACAAATACCTCAAATTTAGCAAAACCAACAAACAGAATTCAATAAGAGTAGATTAAAAAAAAAACGCACAAAACTAGTGTAGCCACATTTATTTATTTTCATTTGATGAAAAATTTCAACAATATATTTTTTTAAAACCAACTATGAACTATATTGTATTTATGAATTATATTTAAATGAGGAAACAACGTAGAAAGCGCAAGGGCGCTGCCAAAAAGTGGTCTGAAAGCAGGCAGTGTGATACATGAAGTGCCTAAACACTTAAAGAATGTGAAAACCCTGCTCAATATTTTTGCCCACAAATACTTAATTTTATTTGTTAAATCATCTTTGTCACCGCTGATTAAAATAGCCTTTTAAACTAGTAAACTATTAAAAAAATTAGTTAAAATATTGACCAAAAAAAAAAAAAGTTGGAACTAACCGCCATTAAATGCGCTCCCAAACAATTTTTGGAATATCATTGAATTTTATTCAATTATAGTCATTGAATTATCGTGTTAGTTATAGTACTAATGTAAGCGCTTCAATTTAAACAGTGTAATGTAACACTATTCGTCCTCATAAGTGCATTCGCCTTTGATTGATACAAATCAGTACCCAATGGTCTCACGCTAGGTGAACACGTATCTTGTATTTTTGGTGACAAAACCGTATATGGATACGGAAAGGCGTAGGTTTCAAAAAAATATATTCAAATCATGGAAATGAAGATGAAATATGTAAGAAAAAAATGATTGAGGCTACTAATTCTTGGATTCGGTGACTATATTTCATTTCGTTCGTTTGATAATCTGTGAGAGAAATTCGTATGACGTGGAGCACAACAATAGTCGTTCGATAGCGCCACTAGAAAAAAATAAACCAGGAACAGAGATAGGAGTCTATCTGATAAATTAATTGCTGTAGCCTTCGTTAGCCCACGATTGAATCAGACTGGACTCCGCGTCACGTGTGGTTGATGGTCTCTTCATTTTTAACTGCAGCACTAGCCGGTCTTAGCCACTGGAAGTCTCAAGGCTACTTCTGCCTGCGATAAACAAAATATGTGGGCTCTGTCATGATGTACAGGACAAAAGAACAAAAAATTTTTTGAAGATAGATTTAAAAAATCACAACATAAACATTTCCCGACCATGATGCCTTTTTTTTTTATTATTGCAGAACTATAATATTTTTTTATTTTTTAGACTGTTGAAAATTATTTGTTTTTATCATTTACGTTTTTTAAATGAGAAAAACACTTTAAAGTAAGTATAAAGGGTGTCTCTTTACCGCCTAGTTCTTGAACATTATCTCAAAAATAATGAAAGTTTGGCGGCCGCAGTTCGAAAATTTCATACAAAATATGGTCTTAATAGTGTTTTGACTTCATCAACTATGAAGAGATTAATTGAAAAATTTAGGGAGACTGGATCAGTTGGAGACACTAAACGCACCGGTCGTCCAAAAACAAGCCGTTCAAATGTCAATATCGAAGCAGTGCGTGAGAGTGTTGTTGAAAATCCAGGGACATCAACTCGGCGTCGTAAACACCGTTCTTTGTGCCGTGGATGATATTGATGTGGCCAATAATTGGTTTCAACACGATGGTGCCACATGCCATACAGCCCATGAAACAATTCAAATACTACATGAGACATTTCCAGGTCGTGAACTCTCTCGTTTCGGTGATCAGAAGTGGCTCCTTAGATCGTGTGATTTAACACCTTTAGATTTCTTTTGATGGGATTATTTGAAGTGGAAGGTGTATGCCAACAAGCCCACATCCACCCGTGCATTAAAAGAGGAAATTCAACGCTGCATCAACGAAATTTAACCACATTTATACCAAATGGTCATGGAAAATTTCGACAAAAGAGTGCGTATATGCCAGCAAAGTCGTGGAGGCCATTTGCCCGATGTGTTATTCTATAAATAACCCTATCCTATTTAATTTATAATTCAATAAAAAAATAACAACAAAAATACTAAAAACTGTGTTTTCTATTTAAATCAAATCTTGCGTTAATTCTGGGACACCCTTTATATATTAAAATAATCATGACTGGTCAAATGCCTTGAAACATAGAATAGGAAAAAAAATCTTTGTTCTGGGTCTCCTATGCATGATAATAAGAATAAAAACAAATAAATTCAATTCTGACAAAATAGAAATAAGGTGTATATCTCAAATAAAAAAGTATATTTACAAGTCTTGAAAGTGAATAATTTTTTGTGCGTTTTAATTTGTCGATTGGACTGAGGACCCGTCCGTTTAATTCCGTATATCCGAACAAGTTTAATTAGAGAGTTGTAAATATATATATATTTTTTTTTGTAGTGATATAGTTGGTAGTCTTCCAATAAGTGCCTTTAGGTGTACGATGGTATCACGCGGATTGTAACATGTTCAGTGGTGTGTTGTTTAATTTTTTTTAGGGGCATGTGTCTTATGCACCTGTTATTGTTATTGTTATTAGTTATTGACGGGCACCACGGTTATGGAATGGGTTTATAGTCAAGATCGAGGTTAAGATTAATCTTTGCTCCAGAATATTTGTATTGAACCAAATAGTATAGCTAATCATCAAAACCTTATTTCGTATCTTCTTGAATGCCACTGAGTCGGTAAAATTCGTAGACAAAAACTCATATGTGACATATATATGATTTTTATATAAAAATTATATGAATTATATGAAAATTTAATTATCATTATGTGTAACTTCAGCAATTACTATGACATTACATCATCGGTCATACCCAGTGGCGTAACTACAGGGTGGCAGGACTGGCAAAATGCCACGGGCCCCCGACCCAAGAGGCCCCCGGCCCAAGTGGCCGCGAGCTCAGAAATATTGTTTTAATATTGTACCTATTTATAAAAATATTAAAATATATATACCATAATACAAATTATTGGTTGTGGGTAACTAAACTACTCGTAAGTATAATAAAGCTTAATGATAGGGCCCCCATTAAAGGAATTTGCCACGGGCCCCAGATGATATAGTTACGCCACTGGTCATACCAGATGAAGATTGTCGTGTCAAAGGTGTTTACTTAACACAGTTTTATCACTAAAAAAAAAATCTTTATCGTTTTGAAGGGGGGGGGGACTGCACCACGGTAAGAAATATACAATTTGATTTAAAAGATAATATTTTACAATAGACAAATATTTATCTAGCGTGTATAGAACAGCATAAAACACTCCAGTTAATAGAAACAGCTTGGTACCGGTTTGCTACGATTGTTTCGGTTTTTAAGATATTAATGAGCAAACATAACCATCATTGAGGATCATTAGAGAAGATTATTAAAATATCAATAACAAACGGATTGAAATTCTTTGTTATTTTTTTTAATAAACTTACAATAACATTAGATGTACTCTAATGCTGCAAGCATTTAAAAGAATAATTTTTTTTATTGTTTATTTAAATTCATAGTTATCATATGTTCCTTTTTTTAATTATTTGCTTTCGTATAACGCCACCTTCTGCACAATGGCCGTTCGAAATGGAATTTTGATATTTCTGATTGTTTAAAGTTAAATATTATTCTCTTAATTTTGACTTTTACATTGATTATTTCAATTTATATAAACGTGCCTTTTTAGTTAACCGTCTCACTCCTTACACCGTCATTCGTCTTCATAGTGGAATTTCTTAGAAGAAAATTCTTGGACATTTTTACACAAATTGTTTTCATTTAAATAATAGATAAATGATGTTATTTGCCGCTGATAACGCACTTATAACCTATTTAATGAGATGCTTTTTCCGACTGTTTTGGCCATTTTTCCAAATATTTCAACATAGTTCCCTGATAGTAAGATATCTTAAGCAAGTGAGATCTTAATTTTTGCGTTCTTCAATCCAACGTTACATAAATATTATAAACAGTTTTCTATTAGATAGCGTTTTAGTGTTTTAGGGACATCTGAGACCCTATACTTGAAAAAAGACACGACCCTTCATAAATAAGATTTGATTACACAATTGGCCGCTTCTCTAGTGCTGTTGAAGAAGAAACGCCTCTCAGAAAGCAGAAATAATACTTGAAACAAGCCTCCGTCTGTATTTCCAGATGTTCTTTAGGAGCTCTTTTTTCTCTCGTTTTTTTTCTAATCTCTTCTTTAGCAAGGGGCTGAGATTTTTTGTTTGATCTTGACTCTTATGACCATCCAAGGTTCTTTAAGTTTCTATCTTAGCCTACTTGAAATTAAGCCACTTTGAAATAGTAAATTGTTTCTTTTCGTTATTTAAATAAAGCCGTTGATTATTAATAAAAAAGCGGGTGATTTTAGTAACATTTAACGTAAATATCATACCTAGTATATATTTAACTAGATACTCAACCAAATATACAACAAAATGAATTCAGAAAGTTCTGGACAAAAATCAATTCAACTATTTTAGAAAATAGGAGGATAATATGCTATAAACATCCTGCACTAACAGCAAAGTGAGATGTGCTCAATATAAGTATTTTTTTTTTCATCAAGTGAAATTACAGGTATTTAATTTAACGTTAAAAAAGTCAACGAAACACACTACAATTAACATGTGATAACAGTCATGTTGAAGTTAGAGGAAAAACTGAGTTTCAAGTTCAATCATTTTATAATTTATTCTTTCTAATTTGTAAGTTAGGATTGCGTTGAGTGAGGACGTTGTGTCATTCATGAACTAACGAGCAACGCTACAACTATTACTGCGCAACAGTCCGGGCAATAACAATATAAACGTTTGAAATCTGGAAAATAACCCTTGAATATTGGCAATAAACAATCGTTAAAACTTACTACGTCCACTGCATTCTTTCACACATATCATCAGGACAGAGTATTCGTGACGAAATAATGCGGTTTGTGTCCCCGGCCTAACTAGCGTATCATTTTGTTTCGCGAAATTGCAGATTAAAATATCGTTTCGTATCTCAGCCGACGTAGTTTTAGAAGATAAATTAATAAGCAGAACGTCGTCCTAACAAGTTGTGAGGTGCGGTGGGACGCGTTGGTTACGAAGTTGCTGATTTCGTGCTTTTCCACGTAACAAAATATTTAATGTAGCCTAAACTTGTAAACTATTCGGTATTTAAAAATTTTGTTTTATAGATTAAAATGACGAATACGCCGAGCACCATCTGCGGCACCACGGTTGCCTACAGTCCGTCGTCAAGAATTCCCTAGAAAATGTTCGTGTAAATACTGAATAGATAGTCATGTTCGTAAAAAAAAAAACACCCCCTTTAATCACAAAGAGATAACACCAATGATTTGCACAGGACATCCGAGGCTTTGTTCTGATGTAGGCAACAAGAACAGCAACACAGATTTATTTCGTTTTTGACAAGTTAAATTTTTTTTAAAAAGTAGTGAATTTTTGGTGTGCTAACTTCTCACTCAACTTCTCGTCTTATGAGTAGTGGTATATTCGTAAAGATAAATGCGAGGAACACTTTATTTCATGGCATAGTGGCATGACCCAACTGTATTCCTCTACTATAACACAATCATACTTAATAATCAATGTTATACTGTCGAAAGTTACTAACTAATGCAGAGTGCTATGGTCCCAAGTGTAATGTTATACTGTCAAAAGTTACTAACTAATACAGAGTGCTATGGTCCCAAGTGTAATGTTATACTGTCAAAAGTTACTAACTAATACAGAGTGCTATGGTCCCAAGTGTATGGAATATGGCGCTGAGACAAGGAGGTTTAATATAGCACCTCCTCTGTGTGGAGCTGAATTGTAGGAGGAACTCGTCCAGGATATAGATGAAGTAAACACATCCTCTAATTTCGATCGCAAATGTGGAAAGGATAAGCTATAAGCTTACATAAGAGGATCCGATATACACTGTTGAATGTAAGAAGTGGAAAACTGAAGGGTTTAGTTGAGGAAACTTCTATGAAGAAAACCTAAAGAAATGTTACGAATAAATTCTTTCATAAAGTAGTGTTAAGTTGAAGGTTGAACTCTGAAATGTATTAAACAGTAAAAGAAGGTTTAAACCTTAAGGTGCATGTAACTTCAAATGGAGACAAAAATACTAGCAGCACAGTTTGACTGAAAAAAAAAGCTTGATACCTGTCATTTTTTATAATCAAAGGTTTTTGTCAAGGGGAGGCCTTTAGTTTTGTTCATTATTCTTAGTAAGATTACCAATAAAAATTTGATTAAATAATTATCCTCCATTATTTTTTGGGGGTTGGCAATATTCTCCATTGCGTGTCATTAATTGGTCCCTCCTTTTATAAACATATCTCAATAGGACTGCTGATTTACAGTTACCAGAACATACAGAAAGACATGCAGAGAGAGAAAATATAAGGGTTTCTGGTTTTGAACAACAAATAAACGACAAGTTAAAAGGGTATTTTATCCTCGAAGCTGACCATATTTAGAAGGGTTTCTTGGTCTTTTGATGTAATGGTTCTGTAAGAAAGGAATCTGCTTACAAGAACTATCATACTTTCTCGCAGTTAGAAATGAGTACATCTAAGTTACTGAAACTGTCTGAAAAATCACGATTTCAACAACCGAATTAAAATCCAGTAGATATTAATATCGCCAGTATGAATTCATTTTTACCAGAACTTTATAACAAATCTACAAATATTATTTGATGTATTATATTTATGGCTTACCTCTAAGACCATGTAAGTCCATTAAAAAGAAATGTACACAAAAAACTATTTTTATAGAAGTAAAATAAAAATTGTGAGTATTTTTTTTCCTGTTGTATTTTGAAATATTCCAGACATTTGTAGGTAAAAGAACACCACACATTGTGAGTTTTTAAGTGAATGAGTGGGCATTATGTACTTACAAGATTTTATGGGGGAAATGGAATTGTACTTATGAGGTTTTAAAAGAAAACTTTCTCAGGGTAATTTTCTAACCACTAATTCAGAAAATAATAAACAATAAAAATATAAAATAAGATTTCTGTCTATTATGTAGGCATCCTCAATTCTGAGGGTTCCACTTCCTTGCTCTTGCACAGCTCTTGTCACAACCCATTGTATAAATCCAATTACAGTACTATTGTTAGTTTTGTTGGCTGCGCAGTTGGCAGAGAGCAAGAGGATAATTCCATAACCGTAAAATTTTGAGTCTCGTTTTTATTTAAATCCAAGTCCTACCTTCCTCAAGCTTTCAGTTTTCCGAAATATAATTTATATTGTACCTTTACTGTAAAATTAAAAAATGCTGAATTTATTAGGGAGCTATGAAAATATTCACTTTATCTATTTAAAAAAAAAAGTAATTATTTGTATCTATGTTTTATCTGAGGTTATCGAGAATGTTATCACAGATACTTTTTTCCAGTGGGCATAATATTTTTGTTGTTATTATTTTCTGAATTAGTGATTAGAAAATTACCCTGAGTGAAATATTTGTTCTAACTTATATTTCACATTTCAATTACTCTGGGAAAAGAAGATTGGAAGTATGAAAATTTATACTGATGGAAACTCAAACTTAAGTGTTGTTTTTTTAATATCATAATCGAGCCGGTAACCGTGTTTTGGGTCTAGAGTACTTCCCAGGTCACAAATTTAATATCGTACAAAGTACTAATTAATAGCCACAAAGTGATAAATGATTTTTTCAGATATAATGTTTTATTAACAAAATAGTGAATTACAGAATAAACATAAACTAAAATAATTAAGATGCAAATATATAAGTAAGATTACTATTAAATAAATAAGATAGTTATAATAAATTTACATAGAAATAAATAGGTAGTAATAGTCAGAAAATTTATGAAAAGGAAAACAAATCTCCACCAATCAGCTATTCATATGTTAAAACACACAATATCAAAATACATTGGATAGAGTCTAAAAGTAACAAAAACAATGAGCTTTTTACAGATCGGATGCAATTTTATTCGGAACAGTTCTTCTAGAGGACCACACATTAAAAATTTAGTACAGACATTTCCAACATTTATGATTCTTCAAAATCCCATGAGCTGCTCTATTTCTTGAGTTAGATCATTATTGGGCTACTTAAAAACAATTAAACCCAAAAATTTGTTGCGCAGAGTCTAAAAGTAAAAAAATTAGTTTTTAATAGCCTGTTCTGGTTGAAATAAGAACCTGAACTGATATTTTATCCTTGGGATTCAATGTACAAAATTTAAATAATTTCTGTTGAATTTGAAGAGACTAATAAATATAAAACGGGACAGAGGTAATCTCACTATTTAGTAGATTATTATGTACATAATACAGCTAGACTTTCTCCAGCATTCATTTTCTGTCAATTTCTCTTCCATTATCTTTGTTCTTAATATTAAATTAATAAGAAGTTACTATATTTTTTAATTTAGTCATCAATCAATTTGAAGCCTTTAATTAAAATTGGTTATATTACTATTTCTTTATATAGAATCACTGCATAGCCTGTAATCCAGAAATGCTTTTTGCTAACAATATATTTACATAACTTCTTCATTTATTTTGCAGAAAACAGTACGATGAGGATTGGGTTACTATTTATTTTTACATTGTTAGCAGTGACAGGAAATAATGGTGTATCTGCTATACCTGAACCTAGTCGTCGAGGAGGTGTTACGTAAGTCATATAAAACTGTTTACACTCCACGAACTTAGCAACTTACCCTGCAAGAAGTTGGTTGTTAGACTATTTAAATTTGCTCACTATTGTGCAGGCATGAAGACATCCGTGATGCAATAATCTCGTTAGTCCACCTGCTACAGGCAAATACTCAAAAGCTAGAGAGGCACGAACTGAGGGAGAGGCAGCTCGGAGATCAGCTCAGGAAGGCACTCGGAGGCCTGGACTCTCGGGAGCGAGCTCAGGATGCTGCTATAGCTGCTCTTGCATCCTCACTGGTCAGGATTGAGGACAAACTTGCCAAGATTGAAGCACAAGCCAAAGAGAAGGTAATGCACTCAAATTTTTAAATAGAACAGGGTGGTTTAACAGATATCCTTTTTCAGACAGATGTAAGCGTGAAAGAAGTAAGTTATAATTTTCTGAATATTTCAGAATCTTCATTCGATGATTTGAATTATCAATCTCTTTAACCTTTTAGGGCCCTAGGCTGCTTTAAAGTTCCATTATCATTCTGTGAATATTTTTTGTAGCTGAACATAATCAGCAATAATATTCAGAAAGTTTTGAGTAGTTTATAACTCGGTAAAAACTGCTAGATGTCTGTATCTTATTGTAACCCAATCAATACTGTTTTATTATAAAAGATCCTTTTTGTCAATTAAATATAATTTAAGACGAGCACATAATAAAATAACTAAATAAACTTTGACTTTTAATGTTTCAGGACGAACGAGAAAAGGGTTCCTACACTATCGACACTGTGCCTCTGCAATCATGGATGTCTAACGTGGAGGGCATACTCAACAAGCAAACTCCATCAACTGATGTTGCATTGAACAAAGATCAATTAGAAAAAATGGAATCAATTGTAAATGGCAAAATAGACACTTTGGCATCAGTGGTTAATAGAATAGAATTACAGTTGTTAGATTCTTTATCTCAATTAAAGACAGCTGTAGCCAATGATGGTCTATATGCCAAACTTGAGTCTCAATTAGGAATACAAGAAAAGTGGCATGATGGTGTCATAAACAAGCTTGAAGATTTGAAAAATGCCAACCAAGAATTAGTTTCAAAGACCCCACAAGAAAGTGATAACCACACAAGAGATGAACTGGCTAAAATCAGGAACGATATTGAATACTTAGGGACAGATAGGTTGATGAATATTGATGTGAAATTGCAAGAAGTAATGAGGTCAACTAACCAATTGCAAAATGTGTATGAAACAGCCAAAGATGTGAAAGATTCGCTTAGTGGATACTTCAATGAAGCTATGAGCTCTCATAACAAACTCTCCACAGATGTAAAATCCCTCACTGAAGCTGAGCAAGTGTTAATCCAAACTGCAGACAACGTCCTAGATACCAAGAGGAGAGTTGAATATGGAGTACAAGAAATTCTTTTAGGTATCGGTGAGCTTGTCAAATCTGAGACCAAAGAAATCAATAACACTGTCAATGATCGTTTCAGTGACATTTCAAAAACTATTCTTGAAAATCAAAATGGTGGTGTATTTAATCTCAGCTCAAAGATAGACCATGAGATGAGCCAAGTTTGGCGACAAATCGGTATTATGTACCAACAACTGACAAACTCTGCCACTGCTCTGTCTAAACTTCAACAGCAAACAGAGCAATACCTCAACGGAAGCTTGAGTACAATGGACACAATGGATGGTCATGTGGTGGAGATAACTGGACGGGTTTCTGATGTGAAGGAAAACCTAAACTACCTACTGGGCAGGCTGCTACTTGTCACGCAAGAGTTCAACCACACCAAAGGGGATCTCGCAACTGCATTCGATAACTTACGTAATACCTTCAAGTCTGTGAGGCAAGATGTCAAGGACCTCAGCCCTGGGCCAATACCCATCGACGAACAGGACAATAAGCTGTAAGTTGTCTCACATAAAATTTTGGAATAATGTATAAAGTGAAAGTGACTGTTACCAATTTTTTTTTATTGAAAATTACATTTATAAGAATGTGAACCTTTCAACAATATGTTCTTTTAAATCTAATAGATGTCGTACTAGAATTAAGACTGTTTTAGAATGTTTATATTTATTTATTTATGGTTATTTGTCATTATAAGAAGTTTTTTATACCATGAAAATAATTATATCATTATTAATTATTAGTACGTTTAAGCTATATTAAACCTGTTTTTTTAAAGAACTGTTTCCTGTTGTTTGTAAAGCCATTTTTCTATACCCACTATAAATTAAGAAAAAAACCAACAACCCTTGACCGACATGACTTGTACCTCAAATGTATAAACTAAAATAAGTAATTATATGATAATTATTAAATGATCATTGTTTACAAGATGATTACCAGAACATATTCCAGGAAAGAAATTAAACATCATACAAACAATCATAAACAACATTTAATTTTTAAAGAATTTATTCAATACAAGATGTGATGAAAAGGAACAGCTCTGAGGAGACTAGGACATGCCAGGCATTCCCCCAGGCATTCCGCCAGGCATTGGTGGCATGGGTGGCATTTCTGGAGCAGGTGGTAACTGGCGAACTACCCTCCTGCCTCCAGCTCCACCTCCACCACCCGCCCCTGCACCTGCGCCAGCATTGAAGCCAAACCCTGCACCTCCTTTGGCTCCGCCTCCCGCTCCAGCACTTCCGCCATCAGCATCTGCCTCCCTCAGTATCGCCTAATCAAAGGGTTACTATTTATATCTACATAATGATTGATTTTAATACATATATAGGTTGTTGAAACTATTTTACTAATTAGTAAAGTATACAGTTAATATCACTATGCTATTAATAAGTAAAATATGTTAATAAAGATGGAAAACAAGTAGCAAATTGAATAAAAATGCACTGGATCCAGTTTATAAAATCAAAAGTTGTGAGTTAACATAACCTATTAGGTATATTGGCCCTCTGGTTACCAACAAAAGTGGAAAACTCAGTTGGCCTTCTCTGTTCATTAGATTTGACTTTTAATATTAAAATTAATATTTTTCCTGAGAAGAAAGGAAAAGAGTCTTTTGAAAAGAGTACTTTTGAACCGAAGGGGGATTTTATCTGCCTAATTTCATGTATGCCATTGGCTCTATAGGTCTACTATACCACATATTGCAATGATTCAACTGACCTGAAATGTTACATTTGAATACCACAGCCCATAATCCACAACACTACAAATTATGCTGGTTATGTATTGGCTATAATACAGAGAATTAAAAAGAAAATTAAACCTCAAGAAACTCAGGACCGTTTCGCTAACTTTTAAGATTTCTCAAGTCACAACTCAGGAGCTTTAAAAAACTTTGAGCATTGATTTTTTACCCGGAGAAAACGACACATTAAATAAAGTAACTCAAAACTTATTTGAAAGATATTGTAAGAACTGAGGTTTTTTGAATCCGGGTAGGTTTTAATACATTTTTTAAGGCAATATTTTAGCTACTCACAATGTTTTCTATACGATGAAAAGGAGATTTTTCAGAAACCATGGAGGTTTAACATATAAAGTGGTCGTTTTCTTTTTAGTTTTAGTTTTTTAATGCTTTGATGGTATGAAAAAGAAGTTTTTAATTGCGGTATGAAGATATTCCATTCTAGTTATCCCTAGACAGACGGTGAATTTATTTCACTTCTGTAAATTGATAAGAGTGGCTCCCTGTGGCATAGTTCACCTTTCCTAAATTGGAGTATATAAAAATAAACAACGTGAAATGAATCACGTGTTTTTCCTCATGCAATAATATAATATATTACATTATCGCATAAAAGAATTCATAGTACTCTCATATGCCAGAAAGTTGAAACAAACTATGGAACCAAGCCACACAAAATAAATAAAGCCAATATATGAATTGTAATATGTATCATATTATATGAGTTGTAATCACAAAATTTGAAACAGTATTAATTTGCAAATATTAGAGGTTTTATTGAGATAGAATTTTTCATAACAATTAATAACAAGAGACTATTGAACAAATTAGTATTAGATCACTAGTTTTTTTCAATTTCAATTATAAAATATTTTGAAATTTATAAAAATATCACTTTAAATTACTTTAGTGATCTTTATTAAACCACATAGAAATATTTATTAAATTGCCTCAAATATATTTTTTTTGGCTAGTCTTTAATATTGAATTTTGATTTAAAACATAATTGTATAAAAATGATTGCCTCCAAAAAAAAAAATAAAAAAAATATTGACAAGGCCAGGGAACTAACTTTGACTCTAACACCGGACCACCCTTATTTCCAGCCACGTGCCCTACCTCACATCCATACAGAGTCTAACTAAGATCTTTATTTTAGTTAATATTATTAAAAATTGCGTACACTTCATTAATTGAAAAAATCACGTTTGCTGACTTAGAAGTACATAAACATACTCCCAAAAATGTTTGCAAGTATTAATTTTAAGGAATTGTAATGCAGCATTTATATTTTAAGTTCAAAGCTTTCATAGAGCGACCTTATAGAAGTAACTGTTTTTACCATTTTAACTTTATGCATATATATAAATTCATCAGCATACTATTAAATAAATAAAATCATTCATACTGGGGAATTCCATTCATTATTAAACTTTGACCTAACTTTAAATAAAAAGATAGACATTATAGTTAGATGAGAAAAAATTAAAGCAAACTTACGATAAGCGAAATAACCATAAGAATCACTAGTCCTTTCATTTCTGACAACTATCTATGGTTGACTCTTTTTATATAGCAGCAAGACCTTGTAACATGGCTACATCCTGTGTCCTCTCGTGATGACTGGAGATAGCCATCTAAGTGGGCTCTTTATATTGTTAAAAATATAATTGTCAGTTATCAATGAAGTTTTTCACTGGATTGGCTTTGATGAGAAATTATATAATGCCGATTATGTAAGGTTGTTGGTTTTTTTTTTTTTTTTTTTTAATTGACAATTGACAATAATTTTTGTTTTTATTTACAGTGATTATCATTTTGTTTAATAAATGAAGTTTCATGGCATAAAGATCCCTGGAAAAACAATTCATGTATATTTCAAGTTCTACGAATCAGCAAAGAGTGGCTCTCAACAGAATGGTCGCACACAATTTGAAATGGGCAAATTGTCCTCCCTTGATAAATACAAGCGAGAAGAAGATGCCTATGTTATGTCAAAATAAATTTTCCATTCTTCAACTGGAATAGAGTGGAAACCTAAAGGTATTGATTTAACCGGTTTGAAAATAAAAAAATGAGTTGTATGTTCAATAGTATCACACGATAATAAATTAAATTTAAACTCCAGCTGCAGAAACTCAAACAATTCAGAAAACCATAGAGCAGGTATCATTTAATATCATTTGGGGTCATCGAAGGCAATGGACAACCTGACAAAGATGCAAAAGAAGGGGCAATCGCTGATATATTTCCTTGGCCAAATAAGTAAGAATATTTGCTTTAGAAGTTAAGAATAGAACTTATCAAGAGGAAATAATACACGCCATGGACACCCTCAATGTTACTTTCAAAAAGGGAGCAGTGTGTTAAAATTTATATTCTTTTTCTAGGTAAAGCATAACATAATTCAGTGACATACCACAATGTTTTAAGAGACAACATTAGAAGTAGTATTTTTTTGTCGATGCTTTTGATTTTATAGAAAGATTAAAAAAATTAATTAATTATATTAGTGTCTACTACCACGAGTAACAGAATATATTTACATCGCCCATTAAAATAAAAAAATGACTTTTTTAATAAAGAAGAAAAATTGTTTCTAAATTAAAAAAATGGTAGCGATTTGGTTGCTTAGCTAATAGACGAAAACTGTCACAATAAGTCTATTGCCAAACCCTAGAGGGGTGAGGGCATACATTTTAAACAGGTGCAACGTTATGGGTCGATCAGTTAGCGAATTCTAGGATAGCGGTCGTAAATTTATTGTTCTGCATACTTTTATTTGTTTACAACTGTTTTTTTTCAGTAGTTTACGAATAATTATAAAATGTAATGTGAACATGAAATGTTATAAGGAGCATGCATATGGATTATCTGTAAGAATACACTGCCGTGAGTATTAAAGTCACCAAGTAAAACAAATAGAATACCTTTTTTTAGATAAAAAAAAGAACGCCCGAACAGGAACTTGAACACTGGACCCTCAGATTAAAAGTTTGATTGTTTACCGACTGAGCAATCCGAGTTGCGTAGTCAACAGTGAACGAAAATTCAAAATAAATTGTTTGGGGGGGGCTATAATTTAAAAAAGGTGAGCAGCAATCGACGAAATCTCTATCGTGCGATATCAGTTATAAATTATCATTCTACTTACTTTTATTTGCTTATAACTGTTATTTCATTCGTTTACTGATAATAAAAAAATATAATTAAGTTCATAATTTTTAAAAAAAATTGAGTAAAATATTATTTCCCAATATCATGGAGATGGTTGCATTTTTTGTGTCTTCCTAATATCAAAAAAATCCTCTTTACGATATTTCATGTTCAAATTTTTTTTATTATAATCATTAGTAAACACATGAAATAGCAGTTCTAAGCAAATAAAATTTCGTAGAATAATAAATTTACAACTGTTGTCATAGGATTCGGTGACCAATCTACCGCAAAAATCGTACTTTAAACAGGTACGATAAAGGCCCTCACCCCACCTGGGTTCGGAAATAAACTAATTGTGAGTTTTCGTTTACACTTTTACTAAGCTACCAGTTCACTGTATTGACATAGTATTTATTCCGCGTTTCGGACATCAGCCCGGATAGCTCAGTCGGTAGAGCATCAGACTTTTAATCTGAGGGTCCAGGGTTCAAGTCCCTGTTCGGGCGAGTATTTTTTTTTAATTTACTAAAAACAATTTTTCTTATTAACTAAAGAAAAGTCATACTTTGGTTTTAATAGGCGACTTTAATATGCGCACGCCTTAACAACTTGAATACTAATTTGAATTTTTTTTCTGCATTTTTCACTAAATGTATATACAGTGGAATCCCGATTATTCGTATTTCCGGCTAATTCGTACAAATTTGCCGGTCCCCAGAGAAAATCCCGGCAAGTGTTATAAAAACAATGCATTTCAGTTCCCTCGGTAATTCGGATTATTTTTATGCTCGAGGTCACTTATAACGTCTTATAATACGTATTTCCAGCTTAAAAACTTCGTTAATTCGTACTGTTTCAAGAAAGGGAAAGAGGACAGTGAGAGGCGAGAGAGCAGAATGAGTGCGAGATAAATGTTTTCTAGGAAATCAAGTAATCCCTTCTGCAGAAGCAAAAGGGAGAGCGAGTGAGAGAGACGTTTTCTATGAAATCCCATATGTAATTCGTACTCTTTTTACTGAAAGGAAATAAGGAGAAGAGAGAGATAAAGATTCAGGAATTGTACTAAGCTTTTCTTTCGTTTCTATAGTTCAGACACGTTTTCGTTGTGACACGTTACCATGCCTCCGAAAAAAGTTAGTCTCTCTATTAAAGAGAAATAACAAATCATAAAGGCACAGTTTTGGACGCGGAGTTGTTGTGTAACAGTCGTTTGAGTGAGTCGATGTGGGTGTTTTTATGAAAATGGACAACATCGAGTATCGAGCTGTCATTAAATATTTGTTTTTGAAAGGCAATACGCCTACGCATATCAAAAATGAGTTGGATTCTGTGTATGGGGACTCAGCACCATCATTTACAACAGTGAAATTTAGGGCAGCTGAATTTAAACGTGGTCGTAAGAGCTTGGGAGACGATGAACGTTCGGGACGTCCAAAAACTGCAACTACCGACGAAAACATCGCCAAAGTTCACCAAATGGTGCTAGACGACCGCCGAATTAAATGAGAGAGATAGCAGAGGTTATGAACATGTCAAAAGAACGTGTTTGTCACATATTAAATCAACATTTAGAGATGAGAAAGCTGTCCGCTCATTGGGTGCCGCGTTTGCTCACGTTAGACCAAAAACGTGTTCGAATGAACATTTCCAACGCTCTGTTGGCGCAGTTTAGGCGCAATAAATCCGAGTTTTGGCGCCGATTAATTACTGTGGATGAAACTTGGATACATCATTATACGCCCGAAACAAAAATACAGTCCAAACAGTGGACTGCAAAGGGGGAACCGGCTCCAAAAAAAGCAAAAACTGTTTTTTCGGCTGGGAAAGTGATGGCGACTGTTTTTGGGATAGTCATGGAGTTATTTTAATCGATTATCTTCAAAAAGGAAAAACCATTACTTGACAAGCTGAAGGCAGAACATGCGGAAAAACGGCCACATTTGCAGAAAAAGAAAATCCTGTTTCACCAAGACAACGCACCGTCTCACACCTCAGCTGTTGCCATGGCGAAAATCCATAAATTACGGTTTAAACTTCGACTTTTTTTTGTTCCCTCATCTAAAAATTGCGATCGGAGGACAGAGATTTTCGTCAAATGAAGAGGCAATCACCTTCGTGAACGATTATTTTGCAGAGAAAAACGCCGAGTACTATTTGGACGGGTTACAGAGATATGAGCATCGCTGGGAGAAGTGTGTAGAGTTACAAGGAGACTATGATGAAAAATAAAAAAAAAAATTCTGAAAAAACGTTTTGTATCTTTGTTAGGTTGGAAACTTTTCAGACCACCCTCGTAGATTTGGGGGGTTTCCGGGCTGTTTGTAAATACAGTATGAATGAAAATTGTAAATATGGTATGAATGATAACATATATCTGAATTACTTATTGCCCAGTGAGGCAGATTGTAATTTTATCACAATAAAGATTTTGCTTTGATTTGAGATTTTGCATATGTAAACGTTAAATACAATTATAAGAAATTATTTAAATATTCTGGGGGGGGGGGCACGAAATCTATCCTATCGGAAGAGTTTATAATTAAAGAAATTTAATTTTCGCCGTGGTATTTGAACCTCCTTGATCGTCCTTGTAACATTTAAGTGTATTTGAGGAATTACCAGACAATGGCTACTAGATAATGGACAGCTTGTTAAGTTAATAAGCATTGGACGTAGCGTTGTCGATTCTCCGTTAGATTTGTACATCGATTGCCATCAGCTAAGCATGAAAGGGCAAGGTCGGATCTCTTATTGAGGGACCGCAAACAGTCCTCTTTTCGTCGCATTAGTTCTGTCTCACTGGCAGAGAGAAAATTGTAATGGTACATGTCACAAATGCAAGGTGATATGATAGTTCTAAGAAATAACACTGGTTTAAAAGTTATTAGTAAAAAAATGTCGAGTTCGGGCTAGTGCAAAATCTCTCCAAAAACTCCAACAACTCAACTAACCATAGTAAAACTTTGCCAACGTGAAATATCCCTCACTATCTCACTAAAGTCTTCGTCGCAGCCTAGCGAAGGAAAATGAGTAGATGCATCTTAACGATAACTGCTGTTTATTTCATATATTTGACGTCAAGTGCTGTGGTTTTTCTCTTTTAGCTATGGTGTGTGTTCATTGCTTGAGTAAATGTGGTTGAGGTTTCTTATGTCGTTATTCATACATTCCTTTATGTATTTTTGGGCATGCGAACAAACTTCTGACTGTGTTATCGAGCGATTAAAATGTAGGTCGCTAGATTCCTACAAGGAGATGTACGAGATGCGTCAGCTTGTTCTCAGTTTCGTTAACAGCCTGCCTCTTCTTGCCACTTAGTTTGGTGTTTCTCAAATATTTTTGACTTATGAGGGCGGTACGAAGTTTGGGTAAATAAAGTATCTGTTCATCAATGGCGGCTTCTTTTGCAGCTTTGTCATGTTCTTAGGCTTTAATTCCAACATGACAACGTTCCATACTCAACATCCATTTTCTTGTCAACCACATCATTAATAATGTTATAACGTCATGTAATTCTTTGTAGCGAATAGTTCTTTAACTATGCATTCTTTATTCCCTCTAGTGAAGAATAGGAATCAGATGACTGCTTTTTGGCCATTACCTTATTTGACTGTTCTAAGATTTTTTGAATTAAATGATAAATTGGATCGGTGGAAAATAGGTAGATTTTTGGCTGGTAACGAGGTGGTATACTTTCAGTTTTGGACCTAAGATTCCTAAACGAAGAAAACCTATGTCCTGAGTTATAGAAATTTTGATGTTAAAGTACTGTGCCTGGGGCAGGGTGACCATAAATTAGTTGTATCGTATTAGCATGGGTTAGTATTAATTAAATTAGGTCACACTGGATGGCTTCGACGATGTTGACACTGTCCATTCTGGGATTCTACAGTTACGGGTTTTCTTATTCGATGGGGTCACAATTATGCTCTTGAATACGTAACGAGCGGGAAGTCGCAAGTATGCAGGACTGTACGTTATATGTCATGTGCATATAAGCTATCTTAAGATGGTCCGAGGTATAGATTATAGATGAGAGCGATCATATAAAAACTAAAAAGGGTGGAAACCTGCAGAAACACTCCCTGCCCTGTGATTTTTACTTGCTTTTCAAGGTTCCAACAGGTACACGCCCTATTACAGGAGATGAATCATACAATCAAAAATAGTAAAAATAATAATATAAAAAACTGGCTCTAGCTTCTTACGGTCGCAATTACCAAACTCATATTAATGGTCACTGGTACACTAGTACTTTATACAAAAGCAAATTAACAGATTAACCCCCTCAAAATAAATAAAAAAATATTGCATAGTATTATTATTATTTGTTCCGGCATTTGTGCACCGCGGCCTCACTGAGACCTATTGTGCGCCGTCCATGTCCCTGTCCTATATATGTGACAGGCCCACGGCCTTTGCAAATCTGAGGATACTGAATGGATCGATCAGTTCACATAGTTTGGGGTCTACAATGCGATCACTACCAAAGTGAAGGTATCGCCTTCTAGCTAAGTTATCACAGTCACATATTATATGACGTGCCGTTTCTCCCTCTTTCTTGCAGAATCTGCAGATTGGTGATCCCACTATCCCCAAATTAAAGAGGTGTTTATTTAACCGACAGTGACCTGTATAGAGTCCTGTCACACTTTTGAGTGTCCACCTGTCCATTGATAGAAGTGCTGAGCTTCTTCTCTTACAGGGTCCATTAAGAAACAGTTTCGAGTGTTCCTGTTTCTTAGTTTCTCTCCAAGAAAGTCTTGCCTTGTCCTCTAAAGCTAATTTTATACGCCTTTTAGCGTAGCTGAGGCTGATACCACATATGGGTTCAGGTGCAAGAGGTGTCTGTTCTGAGCCCACCCTTGCAAGGCCATCTGCCTTCTCATTGCCTGTGATGCCTGTGTGTCCTGGCACCCAGTCGATTCTAACCTTATTGGCTAGCGAGAGTGTGTTTAAGTTGTTTTTACACTCCTCAACCAAATAAGATCTGGTCGTATAGCTTCTCAGGGCGCCAATGGCTGCCTGGCTATCCGTGAAAATTGTGATCAGTCTGTTTCTTACACCCTCCCCAATTAAGGTTTGGGTACAGACATTGATCGCCATCACTTCGGCCTGAAAGACCGAGGTGTGTCTACCTAAAGGAATAGAAATCCCAGATTCTGGTTTATCTTTCCTCCATATGCCGGCCCCTGATCCGTTTTCTGTTAGTGAGCCGTCTGTATAGCAATTAATCCCATTACACAGTTTATGTGGTTTGGTCTTTGTGTTTTCCGCACAGTATAAAACGTCTGTGTGTTTCTTAACTTGTAGGTCAGAGTGCATTGACAGCACCTCGTCCTCATCAATTCTTCTAAACAAGTTCCCATGTCGCATGTGAGTCATGACTTTGGATCTTGTTCCTGATTTCGCAAGTCTGTAAGCCACGTTCAAGGCTTGCGCTTCTACTTCTATGTGCAGTGGATTCAAGTTCAATAAGACTTCCATTGCAGCAGTAGGAGTTGTACTCATGGCACCAGTGATCATGAGACATGAAAGCCTCTGTAATTTGCCAAGCAAAGTTTTATTTTTACTAATACTACCTCTGTGCCACCACACCATAGAGGCATAGAGCACCATTGGTCTAACTGCTGCGGTATATAGCCAGAATAACATTCTGGGTTGTAGTCCCCAGGTCCTACCCACAGCCCTTTTACATGCATAGAGGCATCGAAGTGCCTTCATAGTAGTATTCCTGATGTGTTTAGACCAGTCCAATTTTCTATCCAGAGTAACCCCTAGATGCTTTACCTCACTACATTACATTGCATAGTAAGTACACATTAATAAAACAAATCGTTTTGCACCTGCTCTGGTTAGTGTTGGCCCTCGCTTTCAGCTCTTATGTACTTCAAACCCGAATGTAAAGTATCCGAATAATTATGGTAATGTTATTGGTTTAACCCAACAACGGGTAAAAGCACTGCTGAAATGATGATTTAACAGTCTAAATTTCTTAAAAGTGGATATGACTTTTTTTTATTATTAATATAGCAAACAACAACAAAGGGAACATTTTCAAACTTTTTATATATAGACGCTATTTTTGTCGTTTAAAATGTATACTCTCCACACACCCCGTGGTTAAAATAGGAAAAGAACCCTAGCCTTCACAGATCAAATCAACAGAAAAACTGACTGTACCATGAAAACAAACTAATAACTTACAAAACATATTTCAGTAAACTTCCAGAATCCAAAACCTAGGAATATACATCACCAAAAACAATCTTCTAGGCCTGAACTGTAGAAATAAATACCTAACATTTTTCTATCATACAGTGGAATCCCGATTATTCGTATTTCCGACTAATTCGTTCAAATTTGCAGGTCCCCAGAGAAAATCCCGGTAAGTGGTATAAAAACAATGCATTTCAGTCCCCTCGGTAATTCGTATTATTTTTATGCTCGAGGTCACTTAAAACGCCTTATAATACGTATTTCCAGCTTGAAGCCCTCGTTAATCCGTACTGTTTCAAGAAAGGGAAAGAGGACAGTGAGAGATCAGAGAGCAGAATGAGTGCGAGATAAATGTTTTCTATGAAATCCTATATGTAATTCGTACTCTTTTTACTGAAAAGAAATAAGGAGAGGAGAGAGGGAAAGTTTTAGGAATTGTACTAAGCTTTTCTTTCGTTTCTACAGTTGAGTCTCGTTTTCGTTATCGTTGTGACACGTTATCATTTTGAAGACAGCCTAGCAGTAGTGGGGATGTTAACCGACGAAGAAATTTTAGATCCATCTCAGGACGTAGTTGACCAATTGTGCTTAGGCAACCTAATCTGATCCGACAGATCCAGCCTTGATACATTATTATTACCATGCAGTAAATAATTTATTTATGGATGGAAAAAATCCTTAAAACTTGTACGAATACAAAATCTTGGGAAATTTAAAAGAAAATGTGATGTCTCTCGCATTGACGCCGATTTTATGCAAAATCCTGACCAAAACATTTTTTATGTTTCATGTAGGAAAACTACAGGGCACAATGACCTATTGCGAATGTACTATCTGTACTCGTATATTAATAAATACACTTAACTAATTTTACGTACAAATAAATGTATTTTCAATACAAAGTATATAATACAAAGTTTACTTAATTGTTGTTTGAAGAGTGTTTCCATGATTTCACACTTTTTTTTCATAGCTCATATTCTAAAATCCAATAGCTAATGTCAACAAATTCAATTCATAATTTTTTTTTTTGTCACCAGCATGGTCCTATCAAAAAAAAAAATGTGTATCGCAAAGTCATAAGCCAAACGAACATTGAGGAATTAACCGTAAGTATTGCTGATAGAGTAAGTATTTACATTTTCTTTAATTTCATTCAGTGGTACTAGTGGGTTCTATGGCCGTAAGTAGTCCATAAGAAAATGTCGTTCCTTTCTCCATCGCTAATTAAATTTGACATAAAATTTGGGCACGTGATCGGTAACAAATTTGCTTTTATACAAATGCGTGTAATTCGCAAATCCACCTAAGCTTTTGTGTAAGTCAGCCATACATGTCACTAGTACCTTTTTGTTTTTTATTATATAATTAGACTCATTTCCTTTAGTCCGAAAAGTCACGGTATTTTCATATGTTAATATAATGAAATAATAAGAGAGGTTACTAGTCCTCTCTGCTAGTTTTTAGCATGAAAGATTTACTAGGAGCTATTGGTATATAGAATATACAAATAGCTCCTTCGCCAAAAAAACGCCACATATAAATTGTGATTAATTGATTTTTAGTGCCACTGTTATTACATAGAAATGTTTCATAATCAACGAGAAAGAAAAAAAACAACTTATTGATGATTATCTGTAACGAATATATTTAATTATCATAGAGAATCCAGTATCCGTAGTTTTTAACGGGATATTTCTGGGAGGAAGTATTGGAAGTCTGGTCAAGAGGAACCATCCTGATTAGGTAGAGCACGAGTGTCTCGGGATCTCGAAATTTGGAGGGAACAGTTAATAAGATTAGTTTATCATGGAAGTTAACCGATTTGTATAACCGACTCAAATCTACTTGTGACCATAGAGACCATATTAAAAACTACGGATACTTCGCTGATTCAAAAATGTTAGATTTGTAAACATTACACCTGACGGTTTTATTCTCTATCGTTGGTTTCTATAATGTATGTTTCTATATAATAGAGGTTCCACTAATTATTAAAGAGTGGTTTTCTTAGGGCTTCAGTCTCTGCAGGTTGCATCTAGCTCCTTGCATAGAGTGGGGCGATACCTTTCCACTATAAACAAAAAGGTAACGAAGCTTTGGCCAGGACCTCCTGGGTGGCTTAGGAACACTGGCCAAACAGACAGACAAACCACACATTTATGGGAATTTTTTCTATTTTAAAGATTTTCTACAAGAACTAGCTGTTTACTCTTGCAAAACTCAAGGCTTGTTGATTCAGTATCGGAGATACTTTTAGCAAAACTTTTTTAGCTCATTTGGTAAATTTTAACTGAATTCGATGTTTTCCGCGAAACTCAAAACCAGAAATAATCCACCGAGCGCCATGTTTGAGAAAAACGAAACCTGATTTAATATGTTATGCCGCATACCTAAGGAACAAAACAAGACAGACTCAACCCTACCCTCTACACTTCATGCAAAATCAACAAGTCCGTTAATAAATCCTGCAGAACACTGTTCTACAAGTCATTCTTCAACACCTCACCCAGCCCATACCTGCATCTCTGCCCATTTTACCCAGTCGCCCCCTCCCTCTACTCTATAGTAAATCATTAATATAAACATTCACATAAAACTCACACATATTTCTATGAAATCCCATATGTAATCGTACTCTTTTTACTGAAAGGAAATAAGGAGAGGAGAGGGGGAAAGTTTTTGGAATTGTACTAAGCTTTTCTTTCGTTTCTACAGTTCAGTCTAGTTTTCGTTATCGCTGTGACACGTTACTATGCCTGCGAAAAAAACTAGCCTCTCTATTAAAGAGAAATAACAAATCATAAAGGCTGTGGCCAGTTGCTTTAAGCAAATTGACGTATCCAAGCGTTTTAACGTCCCTCGTTCCACGATCACATCAATCCTGAAGAACAAGGACAAAATCACTTCCCAGACATCAAGCAGCAAAGTAAAACACTTCAATACTGGTGATTACCCACAACTTGAAGAGAACTTAAAAGTGGTTTGCGCAAGCAAGGAATTCAAATATATCGGAGGAAATATTTTAAGGGAAAAAGCGCGAGTTTTTGCAAAACAAATGGGAATTGAAAACTTTCGTGCAAGTGATGGATGGTTCGATAGATTCAAAGAAAGACAAAACATTAAATTTAAGAAGCTTAGTGGGGAAAGTGCAAGCTTTTTGCTTTTTGTCTCCCTGATTGTTCCATGTGTTTCAAGGAACAAAAGTGGCATGGCGGAAAAAGCAGTAAAGAACGTGTAACCATAGTGTTAGGAGCCAACATGGATAGCTCGGAGAAATTAAAACCACTCATGATAGGTAAGTTTAGATAGGTAAATTTCTTTTGGAATGGGATCGCCTTTCACAGAATAATGAAAATCACATAACATTCGAAGATTTCGTCCATTTTTACGACGGCCTAGCAGTAGTGGGGATGTTAACCGACGAAGAAATTTTAGATCCATCTGAGGACGTTGATGGTGAAGCTGGAGAGGGCGATGGAGATGATGTACCAACAATTACTGCTAAAGTTGCTAAACAATAGGTGAACAACGTGCGCCATTTTTTAGCAAAATCAGATGTAGGTGATGAGGTATTTTTTGCTCTGAACACTCTTGATAAAGCAATTGACAATACCCGTCTGCAAGGATTGCGCCAAAAAAAAAAATACGGATTTTTTTCGAACAAACGTTCGATTGGTGTTTATTTAATCTACAACATAAGTATGTACATATTTTTATTGGATTTATTGTTTATTGTAGAGTTTAGTATTATGCAGTGTTTATAGCATAGTTTTTATCATTACTACATTGTACATACTTCTTAGTACATACATGCTTGCATTAATACGTTTTTTAATTTTGTACTCCCCATAATTGGTATTCCCGATAATTCGTACCAAACTGTCAGTACGAATTATCGGGATTCTACTGTATACTACATTTATTTTGTCTAACTATTAACCTAATTATATTTTTTGTTATCCATAAACACATGAAATAAAAGTTATAAGCAAATAAATGTAAGTTGAGCGACCATTTATTGCTGCTATCGTAGCTGGCACAGACCTATCAACAAAGCATACGATTGCTGCTTACATTTTTTTAATTATGGATCACCCCCCAAACAACCTATTTTGAAAGTTTTCGTTCACGTTATTGGCCAAGCAGCAATTGCGCGGTTTTGACACCAGCCCGGATAGCTCAGTCGGTAGAGCATCAGACTTTTAATCTGAGGGTCCAGGGTTCAAGTCCCTGTTCGGGCGAGTGGTTTTTAAATTTATTAAAATCTGTTTTTCGTTTTCACTAAAAAAAAGTCATATTTTGGTTTTACTGGGCGACTTTAATATGCGCACGCCATAACACCTTGAATAGTTTGTTTTTTTTCTACATTTTTCACTAAATGTATTTTTCCAATTATGAACTTAATTAGAATTTTTGTTATCCATAAACATATGAAATAACAGTTATAAGCATATAAATGTAAGTTGAGCGACCATTTATTGCTGCTATCGTAGCTAGCACAGACCTATCAACAAAGCATATGGTTGCTGCGTACTTTTTTTTAATTAAAGCTCACCCCCCAAACAACCTATTTTGAAAGTTTTTGTTCACGTTATTGACCAAGCAGCAGTTCCACTATTTTGACAACAGCCCGGATAGCTCAGTCGGTAGAGCATCAGACTTTTAATCTGAGGGTCCAGGGTTCAAGTCCCTGTTCGGGCGAGGGTTTTTTTTTGTAATAATTAAAATAATTTCTTTTCTATTGAAAGAAAAATATGTTTTATTTGTTTTACTGGGTGGCTTTAGTAAGTGCCGTTACTCATGGTAATGTATTCTTACAGATAAATTTATCATTCCTTCTGATGTTATTTCTTAACGGATATGAACTGGAAATGGAGTGTTTATCTATTAGATTGTTCTCATATATTTATCATATTTAATTTACATAACAATTCTGGTTAAATTTTAAATGCGACTAAATTTATAGATAATATATGACCGTCTCGGTAGCTTAGTGGTGTCTGCACCAGACCATTAACTCCCAGGAACTCAAATTTGATTCCTGACAAATTTTTCTGAGTGAATGGGTTTGGTCGGGGTTCACAGCCCTGTGAGGAGAGCAATCAGCTACTCGAATAAAGGTGTGGGTGATAAAGTGATCGATCAGAAAAAATAATGAGGTAATAATTATGGATTGTTCCAGAGCATTGACGTTGTCTGCCATGGCCACTTCGGGTGTTCTCAACTGGGAGATTTATGCCAAAGATGTATAATTTCATTTACTAATATGCTCAAAATATGATTAATATATTATTGTTCTCTAAATGTTCACGAAAACTACAACTGCACAACTAAAAATCTTTTTGCCTCCCTATCCTGAACAACAATCATCTCCAATGATAAAATAAATGTCTTCCTTGAGCTTTTGCATGTCTCCTATTTACTAACCGTGACTTTACAATAATAATGGCGCAATGTAAAATGTGACCGTGTATATTTTACTCCATAAATAATCAACCGGGAAAGAAATTGCTAATGGAGGAAAAAATATAACAAGTAATCCATCAGTTATATAACTTCAAAACCGAGAGAATTTTGAATTTGTTTTTATAAAGCCACTGGTGTCAGTCGAATAACCCAAATTTCCTCCCATCAATAAAAAACGTAAAGGCAATGTTTCAATTAAAGATAATAAATGAATGTTAATTATGAAATATTTTAAAAACTATATACGGAGAAAAATTGCAGTTGTGCTGCCGATCACGTCAAATCGTATATCTAGAACAAGGCCGACCGAGGTTGCTACCATATTTGGTAGATAGCGCTGAAAAACTAACTGGAGTTGGCCCTGGACTGCTTCACTTTTGTAAAATGTTGTGGGAGTAAGGTAGTCCTTTGAAGAAGTGGACAAAAGAGGTGACTAACGATTTGAGCTGCCCTGTCAAGACGGCTCCCAACGAAATGAGAGATAAAATGGAGAGATTAAACACCTCAAAGACTGACTGCCTTAACTTTTCATTTAAAAAAAAAAAAAACCTGTTGCCTTAATCTTACATTGTAGGAAAGCAACCGAACTCCCCTCCTAGGGAAATCGCCTACGCACTAATGTCTCTACATAAAACACGGGGCGAGTTAAAATTTTCAACACGATTTCAATGAATTTTTGTAAGTATATTTATTTATTATATTATAGTCCCAGCATACAGTAAATATTATTATTCAGGACGTCAACATGTTCGAGGTCATATCATACTCAGCATGATATAAAAATACACATTATCTACGTACTGAGTAATTTATTAACGACCCATAACTATTATATATTATAAAATATAATGGGCTTGCTTTTATTTTTAACATCAAATAAAACTACCATGGAAAATATCATGCCTTTAGGGCAGTTTTAATGAATTTTTGTAATTGAAGTGTAAACAGACAAAAACCGAAATTACATTTGATTAATCAGTGCATTGAGATCTTTAATTTGACTCCCTAATTATGTTTTATGACAACATTTTACAGGTCTCCCTTTATACAATTTTGAAAAAAAAACCCATAACCCTAAAAATAACAAAACTTTCTAAAATAGACATCGTATAATATTTCATCAAAATAGAAAATTTGCCAAGCCCGAGGAGAAAGCTTTACTTTGAAACAGGTACAGGTCATTAGTTGTTTCGTCTGTATTCTACCACAGCTGTCATAAGAATGACCCTATTTAAAAGTTGTAGGTATATTCCGCAAAACCTCGGATTGTGCCTAACGTGTTTTGTTCAAGATGTAATAACAAATTCACTACACGAAATTATGTAATAAGCGCAAAAAAAAAAAACATGAAAAATTCTCTTTTATCACAGTTCAGAAATTTAACTACTTACAAATTGAAGTGAACCACTTATAAAAATTTAGATAAAGTGCACACGAATTGAAGTGGACCACTTATTTACTCAATAGATTACTTATTAGGTTATTTGCTTATAAAAAATACAACTGAACGAGTGTTGAAATAAATGATTTATTCAATAATAATTAAGAAAAATCAAATTTAAATTTTTGCAATTTAAAAAAAAAAAGGCATTGTTTTTTATTCATTTTTAAACGTCTTTAGTTGTTGAGCCTACTCTTTTTCGAATTGTTTCATGTAGTTTTGTCATTCTCCTTATAAAGCTCAAAATTTAATGTTGGAGATAAGAAGCACATTCCTCAATTAATGCATCTGCAAGCTCATACAAGTTATCTGGACCAAGCGAAAGCATTTGTAACTGACATTGGAGTTTATCCAAAACATGCCGGGTGATTTCTCGTTCCTCTAAATAACCTTCAACCACCCTTGCTCCATGTGGTCGAGCATTATCGTCAACAAGAATGAAGCTTTCTTCGATTTCTTGTCATAAAGGGAAAATAACAGGCCTTATGACATTGCCCAGGTATGTTTGTTGGCCACGTGCTCATTCCTGAACAATATCGGTTGAGTTTTTCGATTACTTCACATCCCTGCCCAGTTCTCTCTCTCCACACTCTAAAACGTCAACCGTCATGATGAAGAACAAGTTTCGATTCGTCAGTAAACAATTAATGGTCCCAGTACTCATCAGTCCAAGCAACATCTTCACGCATGATAGACGCGCTGTTCTCTGTTGTCTTCTTTCCTCGCTGGTCTACTGGCTGTCAAACCGGTTCATGGAGGCGGTTGAAATGCGGGCACCTGTTGCGTTTCAAAAGCTCTTTGCCGTTGTTGAGATGTTAAATCTTGTTTCTTAGTGGCTGGATTTTCAAATATAGATCCTGGTGAAGGATAGTTTTTCGAACTCATGCTCCTCCATGAGTGTACTGAGCAGTACCTGTTCCCTGGTATCGTTACCAGTCCCTTCCAATAACCAGTGAGAATAACCAAGTCAACATCACACTGACGATTGCCTAACTTTAAAAGAGCTATAGTCCTCCCTAGTACGTCAACATTCCAAGTCTTCGTGAAGCTCTTTCGTCGTCATCTAGTGCACTGGCTAAATGAGTACTGATGGTGAAAGACGAATATTGATTTTTTTTTAGGTGTTAAATTCAGATTAATCCCCAATTGAGTAAACAAAATGAATTTGTTTTTGTTTATTTTTATTTTTCACTAATAATCATAGAGCTTAAGTTTAAGATAAATATTGTGGACAAGTTGTAAACATAGTTTATTTTAAACTGGAAATAATTTCAAATCATCCTGGTAAAAGAAAATAATAATATCTAAATTTTTGTAAGTTGTCCACTTCGATTTGTGAGCAGTTTACTTAAGATTTAAGGTTCTAATCTTTCCTTGTTATCATAACGCACAAATAAATTTCTAGATACTAAAAAAAAGTCGTTTTTTTTTTTAATTCCAACAGTAAATATATATATTTTTTATTCGTTTAACAGCTATTTCAGTTGACCAAGGTGGTTAAACAAATAATATCCATATTTTGATTGATTTATTTAGAATTGATTAATTTAAATTCGAGAAAAAAGACATATATGTTTTGCATCCGGTCTGTTTTCTGACTGTCGTAAACCAAGGTAAAGGTATGGGCACTTCAATGGCCATCGTTTGGAAAAGACCCGTCAGACAGCAGGAGTAAATATATGAAAGTAACGCCAATTTCATTAGGTCTAAATTATAATTGGGCGATTTTATTTAAAGCGTGTCCCCAATTATCCAAAAAAAAAAAAATTAGGGTGTGTGAGGAATGGATCTCGAATTTTAATATAAAAATATTTTTCATTCTTTCGTATTATAAAAGTCTTGAATGACATTGTTAATCCTACTTTTAAATGGCAACCAAAAATATAGCAGTTTGCTTTAGGTATTACTTAGGTATTTTCTTTTTTCACTGATTAAGATTTAAAATGGCGTCGTCGAGACGGGCCACCAGAGGGTCAGCACACATTTTTATTAAATTTCATACTTATTACAATCACTGATATTCTTAATTATAATATTTATTTTTATTATAATATGGTGGACCCCCACCATAGGTAGTCTACTGGCCACTATCTACTTCATTAATAAAGCTTATAGTTCTGGAATAATAACGCTACTTTGATTTACTTTTTTTGCTGTCAATTTTTGATAAGTATAATGTACAAAATACGATAGATTGATGTGGATTTATCAACGGAAAAAAGGTATAAGCTTATGGATATTTTTAGCTTGACCGGAAATAGACATATTTGTTTGTTTCTTGAAACGCTTCCTTTAATAAATATGGTGGCAGACCCAAGATTTTTCATTTTAATCTTGAATAACTTAGTTACAACCCACGTATAAGTAAAATTAATGGAATAAACTTAAAATGATTTCAATTTTTTATCAATTGATATCAGCTATAGATAGTTCAACAACAAGGTCAAATACTAAGTTAAAAATGAAATGGAATTTCAACATCAATTTAAAAGACTATATCAATGCATTAAATAGTCACCTAAATTTCATAATTATAATTCAGAACAATTTATGATATGGTCTTTTAAATTGATGTTGAAATTCCATTTCATTTTTAACTTAGTATTTGACCTTGTTGTTGAACTATCTATAGCTGATATCAATTGATAAAAAAGTGAACATTGTAGCATCTGAAATTGTAAAAAGACTGAACTTAATTTAAAATAATTTAGCTATTAACATAATGTATTTAATTTTTGAAGAAATTTGGAAAATAACATATCAATAATTATTGTCTATACAAACTGTCTCCTAAACGGAATACTGTAAGAGTATATTATATTGTACAAATATGTTGTCTAAACAGAGTATTGTCAAAATGAGAGACAAAATAAAATTACTAGAAATAAATCTAAATTATGGTTAATGGGGTATAGACATTTATCAAGGACAACTCAATGGATAATTTTCTAAAGGCTCGACTTGAATTGAAAATAAAACTTTTAAAATTTCAAAAAAAAATCCGTCATTAATAAAAAAATGTACGCTACAAGAATTACCCTACCCGAATAACCCTGACCTAAAACTGATTTCATAATTAGAAATGTTTTTTTCAATGTAAAGTGACCGATAATAATGAACTGTAACAATTTTTATAATAATACTGAGTAACAAAAATTAAAATGGCGACTAGTATGAATTATTGTGTTTAATACATAAACATATAATATTCATAAAATAATAATAGTACATGAAAATAAAAAACATATTAAATATGATTTCTCCGCTTCAGATCTGATGCTAGTCCTCTGAAGTTCTAGTGTTTTATGTTATTTGTTAAAATTTAAACCATATTATTGATTTATTTGTCATGAATTAAAATTATTTTTAAAAAAATAACTATATAATTTTAAAAAATAAGTAAAAAATTTAAATGGATTTTACTATATAGAGTTAACTTTTTACAAAAGTTACGTTGAATTTAAAAAAAAATCAATTTTGTTATTACTGATGGGACATGTAGATATTTCCTATCAGAAATGTTGTTTAGTGTCCTGAACAAGTATAACCTGTTCTGTAATGACTGCCTAATTGAAAACTGTTGATTATTGTTTATCAAATTAAAAAATTATAATTTCCTAGAACAAATGATGTTTAGTGTCCTGGAAAAGTATATCCTATTCTTTAATGACTACTAAAATGAAAAATTGTTTATTATTGCTTATCAAATTGAAAAAGTATAATTTCCTGCAAGACATGTTGTTTAGTGTCCTGAAAAAGTATATCCTGTTCTGTAGTGACTACCTGAATAAAAATTGTTTATAAAATTAAAAAATGTATAATTTCCTGCAAGACATGTTGTTTAGTGTCCTGAAAAAGTATATCCTGTTCTGTAGTGACTACCTGAATAAAAATTGTTTATAAAATTAAAAAATGTATAATTTCCTACAATAAATGTTGTTTAGTGTCCTGAAAAAGTATATCCTGTTCTGTAGTGACTACCAGAATAAAAATTGTTTATAAAATTAAAAAATGTATAATTTCCTACAATAAATGTTGTTTAGTGTCCTGAAAAAGTACATCCTATTCTGAAGTAACTACTTAAATAAAAATTGTTTATTAAATTGAAAAAGTGTAATTTCATATAAGATATGTTATTTAGTCTCCTAAAAATAGTATATACTAATCTATAATATAGTAATAGTAAATAGTATATAATAATAAAAGAAAATTATTAGCTATAATTAAATAAAATTACCACAATGTCCTATTTCCGATACCATTGAGTGTCCTAAAACAAGCGCAGCCAAAACTCAATAAATTGAAGTTGGAGAGAGAGACTTTTTAGTTTGAGTTATCTTTTTTTCTAGTTATTGGGAATTAAGGATGGCTTATATTCTCACACTTTTTTGCTCAGTTATAGATAAACAGATAAATAATAAATGGTAGATCAATCAAAATTTTTTATTCAAATTTGTGGTCAATGTGGTCTATGGCATTTTTTTTTTTTACTGCATATCATTTATTTTATTGCATTATCTAGTAGTATAACGATATAATTGTTTTCTTTTATTTTGATTATATTTAGTTGTGTACTTCACATACCAAAATACACTCATTTGAGGGAAGACAAACTTGATTGGTCGGTCATTTATTTAATCACAACTAACAAACACCAAAAAAACCCACGACAAATAATAAGTTGCCTGCTCACTAATATAATGCCTATGATCGATGGCCAGGCAGCATGTTATTTGTTAGTCCATAATCCACCTACTAACATAAATAAAGGTAAATACGTTTGATTAAAAGTTGGTTTCACTGCGAGGACAGCTCTGAACTGCCAGACAAGCACCAGTTAATTGCTCAGTTCATAGCTGAAGAGTCTCTCATCACAACAAATCAAGTTAAAAACGTAAGAGTCTAAAATATCCTCAGAATGGATTTTCATTTCAATTTATAAAGTGTTTGAGTAAATCTTTATAAGAAAAAAATTGGACCCATTATAAAAAAGAATTGTAGAAAAGTTAAGCCAATTTTTTTTAAGGCATGTCAACCACAAGAGTTGAGCAATCTTGAGGTGTATAAACTATTCCGGCGACCATATATTTAAAAAATAATATATGCTAGGATGATGAAAGATGAGTAATGGTGAGATCCCCCAAAAAGTTGGTTGATGATGGTAACAGAAAAGTGAGCTAATTACACAGAGTGATGGAGTTGCCAGAAACATTCTTCTGATTCAGCATCAAAATTTATAGCACATGGAATTTGTGGAAATTTTTAGAACAAAAAAAGGCACACTACTAGGCTGCAGCACCAACAAGGACGATGAAGACAATTATTATATCAAAAGAGAAACAGGGGAGTCAAATTAACAAACTTCAATTAAGTTTTGGCTACTATATGTCTTATAAATAAATGAAATCTATTTAAGAATAAAGAATAGTAAATGCTTGTGTTATTTGTTTGTGTTAGCTGTATTCTGCTATTTTGAAGATCTGCTCTGAAAAAAACAAAATCACTATAACATACAACATATATTTTGGTTTCAGCTGTTTATAATAATATCAATAGGTTGATCTGGAAGTGATACCCCCTCTCCCCTAAAACCTCCAGGAGACTACTTACCCTTCCGAACACCCTAATGCTACCAAAGAATATGAAGCCATCTTAAACAGAGGACTAGTTAGCTCCTCTCAATTCCGCCAATGTCCATAAGCACACTGTACAAGCTAACCTGACCCACCCCCCTCATCAGCGCACAGGAGTTTCACTGTCACCTCAGCTCCAGATCAACCTATACAGCATAAAATTATTAGGTCAACTAAATTGTACTCTGTGCTATGAAAACCAAAGCAATTAGGCACTATTTTCTGTGCTTCAATTAAGTATAAATTCTTAATTACAAATCGCTACTATTTTATTTATGGGATCTTAAAAAACGTATTACTAGCCAAAACCAAAAACGAGTAATGCAACTTACCCCACAGCAACTCTGGTTCTCACCTAAAAAATAAAATAATTAATTTGATACATTTTTCTGTAAATATTTAATATAAATAAACTTATCAAGGTTCAACCTATACCTGCAAATACTCCAATGAAAAAAAAAATTATACTTGAATAACATACTAATAATTGAAATTCCATGAACATATGGTAAGAATGGCCCCGGAAAGACTAAACAAGGAAATATTCCAGAAAATCCGAGGATACAAAAGCTCAAGGGGATATACCAAGCAGATGAAGGAAGAAACTGAAAGACTAGGAATAACAGACCAGGAGTGTCAAGACAGAGAAAGATATAGGAAAAGACTGAAGGAAATCAAGGTTCTTGTGGGAAAGAAAAAATCAAAAAAGGGAGTCACGTGGACAGAAGAAAGAAAACAAAAGCACGTAGAGATAATGAGGGAAAAATGGAAGGAAAGGAAAAACAAAAACAAGAAAAGAACCGAAAGTAATGATATTCGCATGGTCTTTAAGGGCTTTCCGTGACCAAAAAAACACATACTAATAATGATATGAGATTACTGGCATTAGCTCATAAAAATTTGTATATTTGAACTTTGTATATTAACCAACATCTGTACTGGTTGGCGAGGCAGAAGAGGATGGCCGACAAGGTCCGATTCGTTTGGTTTGATGGATGCCGAGTTAGATGTCAATATGACAATGGCCCCCCCCCCCCCCCGTTGTCTTTACCAATAAATTTGAAGACCTAATCATCTTTGTATGGTATCTGGAGGTTCGTTTCAGACTTTACCTTTTGCATTTTCTCAACCTTGGCACTCACATCTCTTTCAAATATTTTGAAACTTGTTTTCTATTATTATTTAATTCATTCATAACAAAATTTAATTAATTTATTTTTTGTATATCCACAAATTATTATCAATACTGCAATTACCATACTCTAAGCACTGTCTATTTTTCCCAACACTACTCTTCAACACATCTAATGTCTGGACCACCTTTCAGATAAACTCCCCATCCTTACCTGCTCATTGTGATGAATTCAACACAATATTTTGCATGAAATTTTTACCATAATATATAATTGCTGATTTCCTTCAATACACATCCCCTCCTGAGCACTGTAGTGTACCTCCTCAGATTCCTTCTGAATCAACTTTCTACAACTTCATTTCTCGCTATTCAAACATAATCATTTTGGCGGCTTGAGAACCTCATCTCCTTCCAGACTCCTGCAATAAGCTCTACCTTAAAAAACTATTCTTTATTGTACTTTTCGCTCCCACTCACCACACCTGCAGATCTGACAACTGTTTGGATCTGCACAAAATCAGAGCATAGATTAAATAAAAGATATGCTGCTGTAGAGTCCAATATTTCTCGGTAAATGATATAAATTATGAAAATTCCATATAATTAATAAATTAAAACAACTTCATAGTGAAATGCTCAATATCAGTAATCATTGTTATATTTAAAAAATACTCTGTCCTGATTTGTTGAATAATAATAAGATAATTGATTTCTTTTTAGAAAAAGAATTAACACTAACAACTTTAATGAATCTTGGAGACAACTTTTAACAAGGACGGTAGTTTTCATAGAGGTTCCTAAATTTTTACATATTAATGAAAAAAATAAATTAACTTACCATGTTTCTCTATCGCAGTCTTCTTCCAACAGCAATGTAGTTTCTCGAACCACTGACACTCACGAAATTCAACGCACTCCATTAACTCCGGACACAGTAATCGCACTTTACTTCCCACAGAATTTAGAGACTGATAAATATTAGTATGTTTAAGAAGGAAGGATACTAGGCAACATGTTTAGGACAGATGAAAGCAACATTTGAGTGCAAGTGAATAAGAACAAGAATAGTTTGAAATAGCGATATATAAACAGATATACAATCGTTTAGGTGAAGACATGGACAGGCAAACAGTGACACAATAAATCAATAAACAAAAGAGGGCACTCATTGCCAGAGAACTAAAAACTCTTTACATTGTATTTATATAAGAGCCAATAAATAACAATAAACCTATTTGTGAGCTACATAGTGAAAACATGAATGACAATAAACTAGCAATAATCTTTCAGACATATTAACGAGAAATGTGCTAAGGTACAATGTTCGAAGATAACTTGTTGGAGTAACACCAAATGCAGTGTTATACATCATATGTAATAGCAACAAAACCTCAATAGCTTGGGAATCACCTTAGGGCGAATATTATAAGTCGTGTAAAGAAAGATATACCCGTTGGAGTTAATCAAAACTCCTGCAATTGATAAATTATATATATATATATATATTATATATATATATATATATAATATCATAATTTACATATATTTATATATACCTCGTGGAAAGGTAAGGTTGACCGAGGTTGTTGCTGTGATTAGTAAGTGGTAAGCTACTATTGTTGAATTATTAGGCAGTTACCTTGCAACCCTAATTTTTGTTTTCTCAATCGGATTTGCTGCTTCTTAATGCAAGTACTTTTGACCTCATAAGGAGGAGTGAACTAAGAAAACCCCATCCCTCCCCAAAAAAAATAAATCCACAGGGAGCCAGGAATTTTCCTTTCCTCTTGATTTGGATGAGGAATGAAAACGTACACTTACTAACAGTGGAATATTGGTAAACAGTAACAGAAAAAGAATTATATCTGTATTTCTATGAACAATTCAATATTGCCATTTTATTTCTTTTGAAAAGTAAAAGAAATTTCATTCAATAGCAAGTTCATAAAGAACTTATAGTTCATACAATTTATTTGACTACCAACAGAATAACTATAATAGCAGAGCTTACAGGTATACTACTAGAATTTGAGTATTTTACCAATCAATTATAAGGTTTTTATTCCAGCCTCACGTTGGTATTTGAATCTATGCACTATGAATGCAAATTATAAAATATTTACCATATTTTTTAAGCTATCCAATATGGGAATAGAAGTCACATTTGTTCAGGCAATAGAACAAACTAGGATTGAAAGAAACAATAAAGCGCATGAAGCTGTCATGTTCAGTCTTTATTTAATGCCAAAGTCTGTATGTGAATGACTTAAGTTGACGACACAACTAAAAGGTTACATTAAATCTATTAAAGTTATTTGAGAGAGAAATGAAGTAGAGAATACCTAATAATTAAGTAATTGATTATTATCCCGAAATTTACGATTAATTTAATGTGACAAATATTGGGTAATGTACTTTTGGCTAACAACTGAATAGTTTTATTTCAGTTAAAACCAAAAAAAACCTGGTTTTAAATGCACAAAAAGTAATAATACACTTATAAATTGTCAATAACTATGAATTCATTACTAGAGATATTAATTCACTAACTACTATAAGCAACAAAAACAAGAATATTAATATCTAGTCAGTAATTCGCAAATTGTTTATTTATTTTATAATTATGACATATTTTGAATTTATGACTTTTTCTCAAGTGATGATATTTTAATGATTGAGACCGTTGCTAATGATTTAAAAGTTTTGGACTAGAGAGCACAATTTTTCTATTTTTTTTTTTAATTATTAAATTTAGATTAATACCATGGCTAATAATAACACCTTTTAATCTGTTGAAAGTTATTTGAAGTTTTCATGTTTGAAGTGATGAATAATATTTAAGAATTAATTTTTTGTTGAATGTTAGCTTTTAAATCATGACTGTGTTTGAGACTTACAACCAGAATTTATAAAACTGTTATGTATTAAACCATTATATTTTCTATAACATGTTTCCATTATACGATAGCTATTTAGAGTATTATTTTAATTGTTTTAGATCTACAGAGTTTTGCCAGTATACTTAATCATACCTACAAATGTTAGAAAAAATTGTTTTACATTTTCATTCAATTCATGATCTATAAACAAATGTGGTAGATTTGACTTTAGCTTTGATTATAACTTTGTTTTGTAATGAGGGGAAATATATTATGTCTATTCAAATAAGTTTTGAGACTTTGAGTTCTTGCCTAGCAACAAGAGTTAAGTTCATACTGTACCTAATTTAAGAGCCCTTTATAAAGAAAACCTTTATGAATGTGTTTTAAAACTGTTATTGAAGTTAAAAGTACCTTTATCTTCATTTGATTTAGTTTACTAAAGACTAAAAATAAGGAAATAGATTGCATTTATTGTGCAATAGGTTCCAGACAGTTCAGTGCAACAGCCTCCAGAGAAGTGACGTCACAATGAAATTATCTATAGCTAATAGATTTTTCGCGTATATTCGCGGAATAATTCTAATCATTTCCACTTCTTCGAGGATCTGCTCCAATTAAAATTAATTTATTTTCAATATTTACATAAAAATAATCTTTTGTTAATTTGCAATGCACCTAGATTAAAAACAAAAGACGAACATCATCGGTCTCGATGAAGGATTAAGTCTTCATTGAACCATTACCTCCAATGGACTCTCACCACTCTGTTATTCTATTGAATTATCTCAAAAATTATTACGCATATACGACATTATTCCGCCAGAACAAACTGGATTTCAATCTAGTATGAGCGCAGAGCATCCCCTTCTGAAGGTACAGTCAGAAGTTAGCCATAAATTGAATAGAAACATAGCCACAGCTATGATTTCGATTGACTGCACTCAAGCATTCCCACGGGACATTGTGTCGAATGCTCTGCGACCGGGAATGCCCGCAGGAACTCTATTCAATTCTGACTAGCTTCCTGAAAAACAGATCGATGCGTGTGTGGGTGGGTGATAGCTTATCCGAAGCTGTGCCATTGACCTGTGGAGTACCCCAAGGAGCCGTCTTATCCCCTGTACTATTCAACGTATACACGTCTGAAATTGTAGGAGCCCGATATAAAAACACAACAGTTACTGCTTTCGCTGATGACATAACGGTGTATAGTAGCAGCATGAGCGCCAAGGTATCTCTTAGACAGGCTGAAGTAGTCTGTAACCAGATCAGTGAGAGATTGGGGAGACTCAATATCTCTGTAAACGTGGGTAAGACTGACTGCGTAATTTTCTCTTTTCAAAAGGGAAAAAGCCCGCTAACTACTAGTTACATAGTAGGAACGGAGGAAAATTCACCAGCCAACAGCCTAGTATATATGGGAATTACAATGGACAGACACCTCCGTTTTAGTAACCATTTTGTGAAGAAGTTAAGCAAACTCGCACGAAGTCTTACCGGCTTACACATTTATTGACTTCCCCCAATCTATCACTGCGTCTGAAGCTACTGATCTACAAGAGTATACTCAGGCCTACTATGCTGTACGGCGCACCGCTTTTTCGTCATCTGACGTATACGACAGCTCGGCGACTCTTAACAATTCCAAAACGGTATAATCATGAAAGTGGTCAGAAATACTTTATTCAAGCAGCGGAGCAACAGTGAGCTTCACGAGATCTTTGAGCTGCCTACGGTGGATGAATGCATCCAGCGTAGACATATCAAAATTTTCGACTCCCTGCAATACCTGACAAACCCGGTGTTTAACACTATAACCCCCGCTCCGTTCCCCCATCGATGGCAGAACGCTGTCGCGGGAGAAACACTTTAGTCTTAGGTTCTAGTTTTAGGTTTTAGTTTGCAAGTTTTCCTACATTTGTAAACTGAAGGTGAGCCCCATCACCAAGTAATGTATAGACTTTTAACTTCAATCTGATTGTTATGTAACCCAACCTCCTTCGAATGCATCAGCGCATCGCAGAAAGAGGAGAAAATTGTTAATTCTTTGTTCATTGATTTTGTTCATATTTTCACATATTGTATAATAATTAAAGGGGTTTAGAAAAAAAAAACACCTCTGTGTTGATGTTTGCAATGCAGCATAATGAGAAATCCACATTCTAAATTTAAATATTTAATTTTTAAAAATAATTACCTAAGGGGGTAAAAAAAAAAAAAAAAATCTGCGAGATCTCCCACACTCCTCAATTCCCTGAGTCCACCCACCTTCAAATAGGTCCTTAAAAGGACCCCTGTCACTCCAATAAGTTACATCTTATTTTTCCCCATTCCTACATCTCAAATTGAAAGCTTTGGGGAAAAAAATAAGCGCCAATTATTTTATTTTCAGCCCTTATTTGAATATTATAAAAATATTTTTCCTAACAGATGATAGTTTACTTTAAACCCCCCCCCCCCCCGCAACCTTACTCAGTCTAGAATCTGGCTTGCCCAAACAAAACTCCTTCACGAGTCGTTTACATCTACAACAAACTCTCACTCCAAATGAGACTCGAATTCCGGAGATTTTCTCTTGTTAAACCAAACACTTCTCCTGCTTACCATATTTCTTCCTGCGAACTTAATTCTCACTTTTTGTCCCTCTCAACGATTTCATCCCATCTCCACCCTCACAGTCCAATCAACATCACCTGTAATTTCCACCTAGACAACTTATTTTTCTCTTAGATTTCTCCTTCCGATCTCATTTCATCAATAATGAAATCAATATAATTAGTTAGGTCCAGAATTCCTGAATCAGTCTTCCAACAATTCTTCCCCATTGCTTCACATTTACAATTGCCCCCTTCAAAATTCCACATTTTCCTCTTCCCAGAATAGAGCGAATGTTCTTCCATTAAATCAAGTTCCTAATCAAAGTGGTCCCTCCAAAGATTACCGGACTATATCTATTCTCTCTAAAATTTCCAAACCACTCGAAAGATTAGTTAAATCTCAAATTTCCTCATTTCTTGAAGCACGTTTAAATCACTTACAATATGGCTTCCGGCCAGGATTTTCCACCCATTCAGCTCTCACCAAAATCATGGAAGACCTACAATCTGCCATTGACCAACAACACATACCTATCCTCATCGTCTTAAACCCCACCAAGGCATTTGACACCCTTGATAACTCCATTCATCTATGGAAACTCATATCGATGTCCTGCTACAGTTCCGTCAGTGGATTCACAGAGACTGTCGCAGTTCGGGGCACTACTCCGAGTTGGGATGGCTGCACTCTTCCACCCGTTGCCAATACCTACTTCCTTGGACCCCTCCTCTTCATGAGGAGGCATTATTTCCTTTTTATAAGCAGCTGCATTGTCACATGTTATGGACAAGGGATTCTTAAAGTTGCTCCAAATGCTTTTCAGACCTTTCAAAATTATAGTGAGTTTGTTGGTGAAGCTAATTGCAATTACATCTCAAACTGGACATTCCCTGAGCGAGTAAGTTGTTCTAAATCGCTCAGTTACAAAATCAGTATGTCTTTGAAAGGCCTGGCAAATAATGCTTGGTGTGACATCGAAGACATGTACAATTTCAAGCTGCATAAATATTCTCATGTGGGACTCTTTAGTGAAATTTTCACATCTCTTGTTTTCAACATCATTGAACAAAAATGAAAAAGGAAAGGCATTATATCATGACTAAAAACCCTTCTGAACTTCACAACTTCCTACAATTCAAATCAGCGAAATCATGCAATACTAGCTCCTACCCTTCCGACATGTATTTCCCTATAATTTTGAAAGGTCTGAAAAGCATTTGGAGCAACTTTAAGAATCCCTTGTCCATAACATGTGACAATGCAGCTGCTTATAAAAAGGAATAGACATTTTTTCAAACCAGAAAAGAGAGGACCAAATAGCAGCATAGATGTGTATGGACAGGAGTCGTTGACTTCAAGAAATTCACAAAAATGTTCATTGAATTTTATGGGGCTCAGCTGTTTAAACATGATCACAGGATATGTATCCAGTTAATAGATCTCATTTTCTTTCCATAACAATAATAATAGCTTAAATAAAAAAACAGATTAGTAAGTTATCAAATAAAGAATAAAATAAGGCCAAATCTTATATATGAAAGAAAAAAAATGAAGTATATAAAAGAAAATTAATAATACTGATGATGTTCCTGGATGACTACCACATGATCAAGCTGTACTAAAAAATTCATTTTGTTATCTCTCTTCATACTGTCGGGAAAAGTCCATAAATCCTGTCTGAATTTAAATAGCAGGTCCGCTCTATTTTCTTGAAAAGTTCCTTGTTATAGTTGTTGTAATATTGATTTCATCAGTTTAGCAGTTTCATCCAGTAATGTACAATTGTAAATTAAATGGTCGTGGTCTTGTTCAATTTGTCTGTTGCTAATTTAACTTCTCTATCAGCTCCCCGTGTCCCTCAACCCAGATAGTCTGATAGTAAGTTCTCTTTTCATTATTCATACCAGTAATCTACAAAGGTCTATAGTTAATAAATTATGTATGCTTATATTTATCATACTGTCAAGTGTAGCTTTATTGTCTGTAAGTACAACAAAATTTTCATTTTCTTTTGCTTTGTCCAAAGTGTATTTGGTGGCTTTTTGATTATGGCAATTGTTTCAGCTTGGTTAGTCAAACAATAAGGTCATAGTCAGTACCTTCCAATACATTCATCAGGACTGGGATTGTAACCCGTGCAGGATTGCATAAGTAATAACTTCAACGGGTTCCCTCTCGATGCAGATCTTATATCAAAGAACCAGCTGACCAACTCCACAAGGAAGTGTCTCTCCTCGCCGTTAGAATTCCATTCTGTTCCAAATATGGCATGGCCTGATTGGAAATAACCACATATTCCTTTTCAGCAAGTGCTGAGAAGGGCTATGGGGGGGGGGAATACTTTTCATCTAGTCATTAAAAAATGAGGGAATGATCACTTGAGGAAGCATCACTGTAGATTAGCATTATCTTATTATATACTGTGCAAAATCATTGTCGATGTGACAGAAGAGAATTAATTTACAGTTTTAACAAATAAACCACTAATGGAAAATCTATGTTATCTCCTCCTGCTTGTAGAAACATAGACAAATTGCTATAAGAGACATCGTTGGTTATAAACAGGTAAAATATCATATGTAAGAGTAGGAGAGTAAGAGTTTCAAATTTGTTAATATTTACAAAAAAGAGATGCATTAAGATAAACCAAACGTAATAAAAATGTGAAACCAACATTGTCTCGCTTTTTATTTGTTCCAAATTGATTTAAGGATGAAATAAAACCAAAATCATGATCCTTTAATGTTTATTATTCATTCAAATTTGCCATCAAATATTAAAGGAGTAAAAATATCAAAATTAAATTGAGCTGAGCATGGCTTGTCGATAATAGCAAACCAAAGTTTTCCGTCATTATTAACGACACTGTATTTAATAACAATATCAAATATATTTTCTTCACATTTCAATTTGAAAATAAAAAGAGTTTAGGTACCATACTGGGACTGCAATTCTATAAAGCAGTTATTTTTATTTTAATAATTTTTTTTTGGTATTTTTTAGGATTATTACATTATAAATAGTTATTAAATAGTTTATATATGTTATCACAGGAATGGACATAGATTTTGAATAAGCATTAGGAAGGATTTCATAATTTTCTTTCAAATGCATTAATGAAAGTGGCTAATGAAATAGAAAGCTCTTAAAATATTCCTTGCTAAGAATGAAATGAAACAATATTTTATAAATTTAGATTCTCTATAATTAAAAGCCAAACTTCAGAAGGGTCACTATGAACCATTTTCTAGATTCCTAATAATCAGTAGACACAACTTACCAAAAAATTAATTGACCTGAGGTTAACATATTTTTTATCTTCACTAAAAAAAAAAAAAATATATCGAACTGCTAAAATAAAATTTAGATTTGTTTAATAGCAAAAACACACTGTAGTAATTTAATTTTTCCAATTAATTGTATTTCTTTAACTGTGGTAATTAAAATAATGTCTTCAAGCATACAGATATTTCAGCAAAACCAAAATTTCCACTAGAAAAAGTAAATTCATAGTCTACTTATTAATATTAGTTGTGATTTCCTATCCTATTATTAGTTATGGAGGGGCTATAACCTATTAAGTGAAAAATAAAAATAAGATTATGTACGTTATGAAGAATGTTATGGGCTTTGAAATACTATCCATTAAAGTTGAACACGTAGAATGACATATTTACACAAAATAACCTATTAAAATTTGTTATTCATAGCAAATGAGGACACGTCTAATTATATAATTAAACAATCAATGACCGAAACAAAATTTTTTGAAAAATGAAGCATTTATTATACTTTTATTTATAGTATACTCCACGAAAATGCATAGAGGATGAAAATAATATTATTGTTGCCGAAATCATTATACTGCAATAGAACACCAAAATTAACAGTTAATACACATGTTAGTTCTTTTAAGCCTAATTGTAGTTCTAAATAAACCTAATATTAAAACAATAAAAATTGTATTCATAGTGACCCGATCACTAATGTCTACTTTATATTGCTATTAGTGTTGTTTACAATCTACTATGATTGGAAAAAATAAACTATACCACTAAGATGTTAAAGCAGCATTTGCCTAGTTTTTCTAAAAAAAAAAAAATCATATATTTAATTTAAATTGGATGACAAACATAATATTTAAGCTTCAAAAAGAAAAGGTCTTAGTTTTATCTAGGAAAATATGTTTATGTTAGCGAGTTTCAATATTTGTTGATTCATTGAATAATACACATGTATATATTATATGCGAATGTGTCTTTCAATATAATAACTTGAACTGTCAGGAACATATGCAACATTTATAAAATATATATATAAAGAAAAACATTACAATATGTATGTATACATATGAATAGTGAATGAGCATTGACAAACAAAAAATCTTCAGTGACTTTTCAATTTTTGGAACAATTTATTTTGATATGTTAAATAACAATATAATTCAAGATATCAAAAGGCAAATTTTTGTAAACTTTGTATGTTATGTGAATTAAGCAATTTTAACTAGTTTCTAACGGTTAACTTGAAAACACTATGTTATGCTGTATTGATTACAAAAAGACTTGGTATTATAAGCCAGCAGTGTTTTATGTAAAAAATTTATTAAATAAAAACTAATAAATGCAGTGAATACATACATATATATACAGACACACATACATATATATATATATTTATGTATTTGAGGTTATATTTTATTTAAAAAAAATTGACTGAAAAGTACTTATTCCAAACTTTATAATATAATATTTTTTCGGTAATAATAATTTTTAACATCGCAACACAGAATCACACAAAATGTTATATAATTAAAGTTTTGTGCTTTACTAGTTTTTATTTCTGTACATATTTATATATAAACAACATAAGTACAAAATAAAATAAATAAATACAATTTAAACAAATTGAACAAGATTTAAGAAGAAAAATAATTATGTACAATAAAACATTATATAAAGATTTACAAAAATTTAAAGGTTATCACTACAAATCACTTTTAATTCTGATAATTTAACTTGAATGAAAATACCAATCAAAACGAACATAATTACAAAATATAATTCTCTTATCTAATTTTGTGATTAATCAGTAAAGATATTAAATGGTTTAACAAGAGAGAGATGCAAAGAAATTCAATTATAGATATAAAGGGGAATATTTTCTTCAACCCTATATCCTTACTAATTTAGGCCAAAAGTATGAAATAATGGACTGCATTGATACTTTGTTTAACAATGAGCAATGCAAACATGTAATATAAAGAAAACGGTTGACTTATAATAATCAATATTGAATCGATTGCATCCTCTCTTATAAAAAAAAAACAAACAATAAAAAGTTATTTTTACAGCTACCGTAAGCATTTATCAATATTTCTGGAATAATAAGCTTGAAAATTAAACATAAGCATCATTTGATGAACAAATTGAGAAAAAAATAACATAATGTCTCCACCAAAGTGAGCATGATACACGCACACTTACATACACTCTCGCTCATAGCCATGTATACACAGGCACATATACTTACTCAAACACTATGATACATCAGTAAAAAGCTAGTCCCCAGAGATGAGGTACCTCAATAGTACTGTACTATACATTATTAATATATCGTAGTTTATCCATAGTCTTTTATAAGAGTGTAATAGATATAATACATACTATTTATATTTATATGTTCATTTCACGAAAAAACATTTTCAAACAAAAGTTACAAAAAAAACAAAACAAATTCATATATACATATATATGTATATATGAGTTAAATACATACATGTATGTATATACATATATATACGTAATAATATATATATTCTATACTATATACAAATAGTTGTGCTGTGGCAGTGAAAGGCAATTAGCCTCGAACAAGGTGCTAGGCGCGCTTGCTTGCATCTGTCTCTAAGAGTGCTTAGGCTATTGTACACAAGCCACCGACCCAAGCTTAGTTTGTACCTCTTACTACCTTAACACACAATACAATACAAAATACTTAACAACAGTCCTTTTACTTATCGTTAATAACTAATAGTTTGACTTAAGTCAATAAATGTAGTGATTGTAGTGAGGTGTACTAATTATTCCCTAAAAAATATTCTATACAAATACTAAAACAATGGCCGGATTGCCTGCCCACATTTCAAGTGGAAAAATTCTTCCAAAACGGAATAATAAAGAATTTCGGCACCTATTTCACTAAATGTGAATTAGTTAACAAATATATGATCCGAAATGTAAGTAAGCTCGCTTGTTCGGACAAGACAAAAGATTTTTCAAAATCAATACAATTTTTATTTTTGTTTAAAATAATGCAGCCTACAGTGGTCACAACAATTTAATTGTTTTTGCAACATTTTGTCACATAATACAACATTAAATGTAACACAACTAGCAAAAATTTCAGACCAGTATCAGGCCAAAAAAATTAATAACAAAAACATAAAAACATTCCACAAATTATTTATTCATTACAAAATTTTTAAAAAAATGTTTAATTATGCTAATATGTAAAAGATTAGGTTTTTAAAAAAATTATGAAAAAAAACATTATCAGTATAATCGGAAAGATCAAGATTTTATTTTTCTGCTGAGAAACAATGAATGATTATTCATTTAACGGAGAATAATTAAAATTAAACTGTTTTAAACTACTTTTAATAAAACCAAATAAATAGCTCCTGATTTCCAACCATGAGTGTTCATCAAAAAATATTCATTGAAATATAAACCCCCTCACCAACAAAAAAAAATATATGTATCCAATTTGGTTATCACCCTCAATGTATAAATAAGATTCACAAAATATGTTAAATAGAACATACAAAAAAAAAACTACCCCATTACATAATACAATTGCTCCTATAAAAGATGTAATTTTATCAAATTATTTGATATTTTATACCTAAAGTTTTATTTTTATAAACATAGTCTGATGGTGATAATAAAATAAATGACATCTATAACTCTAAATGCAAGAGAGCGTTATGTTCTACCTTCAAAGCAGAAAAACACTGATTAATCCCAACTGTCTAAGTTTTCAGTAATTTTTTCTGGATAAATTTGATTAATTAGAATTCTGAAAGCGCTGTAATGTAAGATTATAAGACTTGAAGCACAAATTGAATAAGAAAGACAACTGTTCACATTATTTAATTTACTGCTGACTTTACTGAAATAGATTTGTACACTAACAGCATAACAATTATTAGATAAAAATACCATTTCTCGAATATATTAAATCTTTTTGTGCTTCAAGTCTCCGTCAAGACAAAAAATACAGGCCTTCTGACAGTTAAAGCATAATCGATTGAAGGCTACATTACCTAAGGAGGCAAGATGTCAAGACGAAAATTGTCTTAACTTGAGTACAATCAACATTTCTCTAGATTCAAATCACATTAAGCATGTCTATTGTCTACATCGAAATTGTTCCCAATTTAAAAAAATTTAACATGTTAAATTTGACCTGTATCAGGCGCAAAAATACTCTATCGAGAATAGTAGCCATTCTAGGGGCGCATAAATGTGGAAATATTAAAGTGTGCTAAAAAATGTATTGAAGCCCATATTATCAGTTAAGAATAAGAACACTTAAATTTGTTTTTGTTTTTCAGCTGTTGCAAGCCTCTAATTTATAGGCACCGCACAAATTTGTCATACATAATGATTATTTTGACTTTTTATAACATTACAAACAATTATGGAAATACACAAATAAATGGTAATTTTCCCGATGAGCGGTGAACAATTCAGAGACTTCTAGACTGCTGTATGCATCGCTATGTCAATTATAAATATTGGGCAACATTAAGCGATGCTAGCAACATGCAACGTAAACAGGAGAAATACAACAAGATGAGAGTGCACAGTGTGATCTCATTCAAGTTATGATTAACTGCTTGTGGAGGCTATTGGAGAGACCGGACTCAACGGGGACCTGCTACAGTCTCGTAAGCAGCCATTTATTGTTACAACCACCTGAAAAAAATTGACACAATTATAATATTAATTTGAAAAAATATATTTGAGTTCTAAATATTATAATGATAATAAAACTTTTTTCTTTCTTTTTATTGCTCTTTAGCAATAGTACTTTCAGCAGTTAAACTGCCATATTTGGGTGAATGCACAGATATAACAAAATAGTGATATTAATATGTACTGTAATATGAACTCATCATAACAGTATGTTCATATATGTACATGACTATTTTTACCTAGGATATAATTAACTTGAATTAAGGGTTAAAATAATTTTTTGTTTGTCTTAAAACAAAGATTGAAAAGTGGAAATATTGGCTTTTAGAGGACAAGTCGCCTCAACTTTTGGGGAAACCCTCCAGCACCTAATATATTATCGTTTTTATCTAAAATATAACTAATTTTAAATAAAAATAATTTTTGCTAGGTATCCAAAATGAATAAGTTGGGAAAGAGAAATTATTAGTGGCACATTTATTATCAGTCACCTCACCCTAGGAAAGACCTGTCGAGACAAAGTAGCGGGAGTGAAAGGAAAGTAGATTTGCAAATTCATCTTCTTTCTTATATGATGAGAGGAGACATCAGATCTATTTAAATGGACTGTTCACACTTCAGGAGCATATCGCTCAAGAGCATTCCATTGGTTTATAAATGTTTATTAGTATGATTTTTATATAAATAGTTACATAGAGTAATAAATCAGACACCATACTGGCAGTGAGACAGACGAATGTGTCCTTGTATGGATAAAATGAAAATACCAATTTATGGGCAGAAGGGGTTTATTATATTAGTTCAACCCACAACCAATTTTAATAAGATTTGTATATTTATTCCCTTTATTATTTAAATATATTTTAAAAATTCAGGCTTCCAAGAAGGCTAAAATAAAAAAAATAAGGCAAAATTTGGCTGATAATATTTTGTTTGGTGTACCTCACAGGCCAAAATTTAAAAACAACAAATTTCAGCTATTTTTCTAAGCAATGATCTGGTATGAGATTTCCAAAAGTCACTTATATGCTTCTTCGAAGTGAGTCATTTGCCTGAATAAATGAGTCAATCTCCTTAACCCCTTGACATACAATGACGTTTGGGAGACGTCATTTATTTCATGTGTCATTGTAGACTTTGATGTCTCCGAGACTGCAAGAACTTTCTTCGGGAAACGCCGCGCAGTATATTATTAGTAGGTTCTTTAACTGCTGCAGTCGTGCCTTGATCCTGTTTTGTTTAAGATGTTTTCCCCCTCTCAACAGTACCAATATAAAAATTGTATTGGCTAAACCAGTAAACGACGCACAATTAAAGCGGTAATCAGTACAGTACTGACCTTGCACGACGAACACCGTAGTACATATTTGAATTTAGTAAAAATTAGAAATAGTGCTCCCAACATGTTTCAGTTGGATGTATTATATGAAAGTGATAATGGAAGCTATTAGGCTACTCTAGTTCTACAAAATGTGCATAAACGTGCAAGACCTATTTCAAGCAGTGACGAATCTGAGGATGAATGGAATTGGAAATAAAAATAAAATATTGCCAATATAAAACAATTTACTGAAACTGCAGGCATCAATTATAAATAATAGGCATTTTATTTGTATGTCAAGGGGTTAATAAATAAATCATGTTCTTTATGGAATGAGTTGTTCCAGAGCTAATGCACCTAAAAATTCAAATTCGTGAATATTACCTTTCTGGAACCTGCGTGATCCCTGTGCTCACAAAGCCAAATGCCTTGCCAGGTGCCAAGGTTCAATTTTCCGTCAGTTATTGGAATTGTAAGTGATGAACCAAGAAAGCAGGCTTTCACATGAGCAGGCTGTGGAAAAATGAACAAATTTAAAATATGACTTATGAAAAGATGCACTAAAAATGTATAAATAAAATGATCAGTTATTCATTTTCATTGTAGGCGTTGGAAAGATTACTTTTAGAGTGAAATGATAATCATTAAAGAAAAAATAAAATTATTTTAAAATAATTATCTGAATAAATTATAATTTTACATAAAATATTACATTTTACTTATTATACAAAAATTTATCTTCATTAAACATGACATAAGTAATATGCAAAGTATCTATTATTGAAAGTAGTTAATTTTTTTATCATTAACTATGGAATTGCTATTGCTGAAACGGTTCATATTTAAAACATTTAATTCTATGAGGGTAGGCTTTCTATTTCAACCTTTGAAATATTGTGATATTAAGGATTACCCACAACTAGGAGAAAAATTATTCCTCTGGTCAAAAATTATCAGCACTTTAATCAGTAGAACAAAAATTTATTACAAAACATTTATAAACTGTTTCATGAAAAATAGAGTATGGTACATTTTATATATATATATTCACATTTTTAAAACCTTTTATATATGTTTTAAACCATTTTTTTTAAGTACTGAGCATTCAGACGAGAACGGTACCATTTGGAATAAACAAATAAAACAATTTTTGAAAGAAAACTTACAAAAATTTGAGAATTTTCAGAATTAATTTAATGTTACTCAATAAAGTTGGTTTTGTATGTTGGTTTCATTCATAAAATAAAATCAGCCCCAGTTTGTAAATGTGTACATAATTAATATATTCATATTATATTATCATATTTAGTAAGGACAACAAATTAAAGCACTCATTACCCCTGATTAATATTTATGTTTGTATTTTTGAACGATTATTACACAAGGTCATTGAAATTGTATTTTTAACTTTAATTCAACCAATGGATTTGTAAGTGGCACAATATTTTGCATGGTAGTTTCTCTTAATCCCAAGATGATGCTAAAAATAACAGCAATTCTAAGAAAAATGGTAAATGTCAGTTAATTACTGTATAGTAAAAAAATATTTTTTCCTTAGCACATTGTTTAGACTGAAGATCTTGACATGTTGATTAATAATATGTTGTGGGGACTATAATTACAAAATACATAAAATCAAAATTAATTTTTCTATAATAGTTGTAGCAGTAATATTAACTCCCCATGTACAGTGCCACACAATGAGACTTGTTAGAAAAGCTCCTTTTGAATGCGTATGCTAATAAAAATAAATCAATTAAACTTAACAAATAAATAAAGACAGAGTAATTAATAAGATCATCAAAACACTTTATGCTGCGAATTTCTTTGGTAGAGCAGTTTACAATAGAAAAAAAATATACTGAAATGTGTAATGAATGAAATTACCATGTCATCTGGTCCTTCACATGAATGGCGATAAGGCAAGCCCTGAAAAATTAAAATTTTAAATAGTAAATATGCAGAGAAAAAATTATCATAAAGGTTAATAATATCTTATTAACTAAAGAGATTTGATAATGATTAGGATAGTGTTCGAACCAGGAAGAGCACCTGGCCGGAGATGGTAAGGTCCCGGGTTCAAGTCTTGGCCCTATCACTATCTTTTTTTTTTTCACTAATAATTATTTTTTATGAGAATTTTTTTTAATTTTATAAATACCAATAATTTAATTAATATGATTGAATAGCAAATCAGATTTTTGTTTCTGGGATTGTTTTTAATTTACCAATATATTTTTTTAATTTTTATAAATGGTATATTTAAATCTAACTATTAAAATAACGCGGTGTGTAAATTTTATGGCTACTCAAGGTAGGTAGGACCTGTTTCATGCACTGACATCGTATGGATACGTTCTTTAATTTTATGTATTTTACAGGGGAGTTATACTCTTTCAAATTCAATGAATCGCCCAAATTTCAAAACTATACAAGTCACTTGTTTGTGAGTTTTAGTTAAAAAAAAAACTTCTCTTCTTTTCAAGAGAAAATTTACTTCCTAAATGAATGCTCTAGCAATAAGAACTAAGTGGTAGGTGGTTAAGCAAACATTCGAATCATACAGGTAATCAAAAGTGAGTAATTAATATAGTAGAAAACAATAAATCAATAGAACAATTAAATTAAATCTCACCTCAGGCACAATTTTATTTAACATCATTTCCATATCATCTCGTACGTCAGGATCCCAACTTTCATTTAGCGCTAAACTAGCAGATGTGTGGAGAACTGAAAATATACACATGAATGAGCAATAAGAGTCAAAATATATTTATTGATATGTTTTATCCAAGTTTGTTTTTAAAAATATTATTAAGAGAAAATAATGCCATGACAGGACATCAATCTGGGATCTCCAGGGTAATTAAACTAATTGTGTGCAATTGAATCTGATATATAAATGAACATACATGGAATTAACAGACAAATAAGCCTTTGTCATTCAAATTTGCCAGAAATATAGTTAAAAACTTTTAATTAAACTCAGTGAGAAGTCATGATCTTGACATTTGACTCTTCTCTTAAGTTAGATCGTATTTCTCCTTTCAATTTATAATATCAAATTGACTCAAGAATTATGTTTAGTACCTAGTACGGAAACTACACTGGGGTTCGAAACTTCGAGAATACATACCTTCTTTTCCACCCACAATTCTTATTTATTGTCAGATTTGACACGGATACTGATCTGGGCATATTTAACCTTTTCCAGCCCTTTAATTATTAGTTATTGTATTAGGGGGACCGGAAATTAATGTCGTTTTTTTTACATTAAATTCAAACAAATAAATTTTTAACAAGTTTTTGTTTTTAATCAATGAAGTAATCACCCTCGTTATCAACAACAATTGGTTTTTGAGCAAAATATCTGGAGATGCCATTTTGGACATCATCCAAATTTTCAAATGTTTTGCCACTTGGACAATGTTGTAGCGATCAGAATAAATAGAAATCCGATATCAGGGGAGTATGGTGGTTGAGGCAATACCTCCCACCCCAATTCATAATTTTTTTCCAGGGTTCGTCTTGCATTATCGTGTTTCAGAATAACCCTTTCTGTTGACTATCGCTGAGCACTCTTAGAATTAAAGATTGATTTACTAGACTCAATTGTTCACATAAAAGGTCTGCATTCAGAGTTTGTCCAGGTTTCAGCAGTTCAAAATGAACGACCTCGCAAATACTCCACCAAACACACAAAACGCCTTTTAGGGGTGTAAACCTGGCTTAGGTGTACTTCGTGATGGTTCAATCGCAGAGAGACACTTGCCTTTTGCGTTTTGGATTATCATAGAGGACCCATTTTCCATCTCCATTTTCACCCACCATACTCGCGCCCTCGAATTTCAATTTATTCTGATCGCTAAAAAATTTGCGAATTTGGATGATGTCCAAAATGCCATCTCCTAATATTTTGCTCAGTAACCAATTGATTTTTATCGGTCCGGCATTGAAAATTTGCACACTAGATGGCAAAAGGTTGTTGATAACGAGGGTGATTACATCATTGATCAAAAAAAAAAACTAATTAAAAATTTATGTGTTTGAATTTAATGTAAAAAACTGACACAACTTTCCGGTCCCCCTATTACAATTACACTTAAGTACTTTGTGAAAAGTACTTTACCTAAAATTCACTTTCACTCCCTCCTATCTTTGTTTGATTCATATCAAATACGATGAAAATAGTTTTTAAGAAAAATATCTTTATTTCTAGGGTGTTTTTATAATTTCCGAATGGGCTAACCAAGTAGAAATATCTGGCTAATATCAGAAAGAGCTTCACATTTAAAAATAATCTGCAGAGCTGCTTCTCATTTTTTATGCATAGGCAGCATTCTGTGTACTCAGCAAGTTTGATAAATAGTATCTCAATAGGCAGTGATATGTTAAATGAGTCAACCCTATCAGTTCATTTTTGCTGTGTAGAAAAGTTCGTTTTTTTATCGGAAGAAGATATAAACCGTTCCTGTAATTCTTGCCATAGAATCAATTCAATATTTATGTGGCTTTAAAAGGTTCTTTCCAAAGCACCTTTTATGTCAGGAAATCCAGTCTTTTTATTTTGAAACATAGAAAAAGTGAAAAGTTATAACTACTTCTTCTGAAAAAAGAAATAATAACACAAATTATATCATGTTATATACTAATATCCAATACAAACTGACTTCCTCGTTCACAACACAATTAAGGATTTATTTATTTTTCAAATACTTCATTTGTACAACATAATAAATTATTCATACTACTACAGTATTATGAGAATTAAATTTAATAAAGAATAGGTTGATAAATCAGAATAAAAATATTATGACTGATTACTGGTTATCTAGGAACTAATAAGAGTTATATATGAAATGACCAACAGATAACAAGGTTAAATGATAAGAGATAATCTACACCAAGTGCTGAGAAATTATTATAATCATTTGAAATATACGAATAACCTCAATTTGCAATATAATGCTTGTATTAGGTGCTAGTGTGAGCACTATTGTTTGTCATTGAATTAAATTCAAGAGATTTATTGCAACACCCTTGAATAACAATACAGTCAGTTACATTCAGTAAAGCATAAAATAGGACACTAAAACATTGTAAATACCTTTACCCTCAATCAAAAGTTGAGTCACAACTAACAATTTCGTTTAATTTTATTAACTATATATTTTATTAATTAATAAAATCATTGCTAATAACAAATAAGTAAATGTTACCAACCCTGCATGAAAAATTTCATAGAGAAACAAAATCAAAATAAGATGATTTCGTGTTATAACTTACTTATGTTCCTTTAAGAATTGGTTGGGATTAATGAAACATTATGTTAAAGTTTCTTCGATTCAAGCTAATTCTTCCGATTTCTCTCAATGAAACCTTCACTGAAAGGATTCCTCAGCTAATTATAGTTTTTTTGAACTGACAACTAGCCTTTACAGAATACAAGAACAAATATTGTGAACCATTTGCATGTCGGTCAGTCTTCGGATGGTTTACATCCTGTTAACTAACAGGGAACCTTACTACCTATCTTTACTTTCTAGGGAAATCACGAAGCATCCAAATGGAGGTAAGCACAATTAAGACAGTTGCCCACCCGAGTGCATACCAAATTTACTTCTTAGGTGGTATGTACTCTTGTAATAACAAAATCTATAATTAATCTGAGTCTCTTTAAAAAGAAAGAACAAAATTGGGCTTCCGGGCCTTAAGTAACTGAGCTTTTTCAAAATTAATACACAAACAAATTTAAGACAGCAGGTTGTTTACTGCTGACATTAGGGGGATGGATGGACTAAAAGTTTAAGTTTAGAGTACCGGAAAGGGATGTGCATTATGGGTGTGTTGTGTGTTAGAAGGGATGGAGTTCCAGGAGGGATGATGATCAACTAAGGAAAAAAAAGGCATGTATGGAGGTTATAAATTATATAAGTAAAAAGAAGGTATGAAAGATGGTAAAATTTAACTTAGAACAGGAAGTATGTTAGGAGCACTGATGATGAGAAAGGACCATTTAAACTCAATATAAATCAAGAACATACCCAGTGGGATTAAAAACGTAAATTGTAACTAATATATAGATAAACAAACGGTTCATCTGAAGTTCAAGTTTTAGATCAACAAAGATATCAAGCACTATACAAAGTGTAGACGTAATTAAGAAGGAAACTAGAAGGTATTAAACAGGAGAAAGTAATCAAGATTAGTGATGCATTTTAAAGCTGAGTAAATGATAGGACTTTCATCTATCCGAATTTCTATACAATAGAACCCGCTATACGTTTCTTACTTGTTTTTGTTTGTTGAAATTATCGATTGGTTTTCAATTTTACAGTTTCTACAATTTGTTTAAATTTGTTAACTACAAAAATACATTTAAATAGTTTAACAAGTAATGGGAAGGTTTCATTACATTCCTATAGCTAAGAACTGTGTTCAAAGCTTCATTCTGGAATTTAATTTCATTTAAACATAATCGGGGGAAGCATGAAGAAATTACCTTACATATGAATTGATTTCAGCATTAGTGTGTGTGTTTATTTGGATTTATAATGTCGATATACACTAACTTAAAAAAAGTTACAAACCTTTTCTACACAGAATTCATGATGAGGGGGGGTAGTGTAAAATAAAACCATCTATCCCAGGTAAGAATTGAACTTATGCCTTTCCAATTCAAAGTAAAAGATAGCCTGAAATTCAGCAAACTAACCCATGCTGGTCAAACAATTTAAATGGGTCTACAGGAGACAAAAATATTTCTAAAACTGATTAGTGTAAAATGGAAAATGTTTTAATGTATACTAATGCTTATTCGCGGAAACCCAGAACATCATGAGTTGCAACTGTTTCTAGGAACAGATTACTTATTAATACCCAAAATAGAAATTACCAATTTATCACCTTTTATGTTTTCAAGCATCACTTAGATATCAATTATAAAATAAATTTGATTTTTTTGACGATTGGTCGAATATAAAATAAATAGCAACTCCCTTAGAATGGGTACTCACTTTGAACATGGAAAAGGCCAACTGAAAATTGACATATCTCCGGCATTTGCTTGAGAATTTCTTCGGTAACTAGATGAACGCCTCTGTGCTGAGGTCTTAAATTCATTTTCCTCTGAAACCATGCCGATCCTATTTGAATTCCTCTGTTCGAAGAAGCCATGACTGTGGCAGTCTTCTCTCCCGAAGTTGTCCCGGTTCGCGTCCATAAAATGCTATAATTTCCCGGCTACTTTCTGATCAAGACGTCTTGTTCTCATGGCAATCGTAAATACGGAGGAGACCTCGGGAAGGGAAAAAACAAACAAACTCAGCTACAGCGAAAGTGCACGACCGTCCCCTTGACAAGATAAGCCTGCCACTAGTGACACCCCACTGCCATCAGGATCGACAGCAGCAGCAGGCCCGCTATCAATAAAGCTCCGTTCACATGAGCATTCACTAGGCCTACATCCTGCCACCATGCAGCACAGTGCGTGCTCCATTGTGCAGACTGTTTCATAACACAACTAAAGGGTGTCCCAGAATTAACGCAAGATTTGATTTTAATAGAAAACACAGTTTTTAGTATTTTTGTTGTTATTTTTTTTGATGAATTATAAAGTAAATAGGATAGGGTTATTTATGGAATAACACATCGGGCAAATGCCCTCCACGACTTTGCTGGCACATACGCACTCTTTTGGAGTGGCGGAATTAATGGTTCCGCGCTAGGACATAAAAAAATTTAAAGTTAGCGAAACGAGTCCAACTTACACGTTTTTTCTGGGGGGGGGGTTCTCTATTAGCTTTTTAACAAAAAGGTAATCAGTGTATTTTGATGGGTTGTGGGATCTACTTTTAAAATGTTGAATAATTTTTTACAAATACTAACATAATCTTCTTATTGTTAAAAGTTTATACAAATAAAAATTAGGACCAGATTACGGGCTCACCTTCGGATTACAAAAGGGATTTACAAACTATATTAAAACTAATCTTACATAAAGGGTGTCCCAGAATTAACGCAAGATTTGAATTTGCCGCCATTTGTGCAGTGAATTGCTGGGAACCCTACAAAAAAAAAACAATTTGACAGCTGACAGTTTAGGGTTAGTAAAAATGGAGCGTTACACGATAGAACAACGTTTCTTTATTGTTGAACATTATCTCAAAAATAATGAAAGTTTGGCGGCCGCAGTTCGAAAATTTCATACAAAATCTGCTCGCAATAGTGTTTTGACTTCATCAACTGTGAAGAGATTAATTGAAAAATTTAGGGAGACGGGATCAGTTGGAGACACTAAACACACTGGTCGCCCAAAAACAAGCCGTTCAAATGTCAATATCGAAGCAGTGCGTGAGAGTGTTGTTGAAAATCCAGGAACATTAATTTGGCGTCGTAAACACAGTTCTTTGTGGCGAAATTTGATGATATTGATGTGGCCAATATGTGGTTTCAGCAAGATGGTGCCACATGCCATACAGCCCATGAAACAATTCAAATACTGCATGAGACATTTCCAGGTCGTGTACTCTCTCGTTTTGGTGATCAGAATTGGCCCCCTAGATCGTGTGATTTAACACCGTTAGATTTCTTTTTATGGGGTTATTTGAAGTTAAAGGTGTATGTCAACAAGCCCCCATCCGCCCGTGCATTAAAAGAGGATATTCAACGCTGCATCAACGAAATTCAACCACATTTATGCCAAATGGTCATGGAAAATTTCGACAAAAGAGTGCGTATGTGCCAGCAAAGTCGTGGAGGCCATTTGCCCGATGTGTTATTCCATAAATAACCCTATCCTATTTACTTTATAATTCAATAAAAAAATAACAATAAAAATATTAAAAACTGTTTTCTATTAAAATCAAATCTTGCGTTAATTCTAGGACACCCTTTACTATCTTCAAACTAGAGCGTTCTCGTCTCCACTGCCTAAACCCAAGAGGGCAACTGAATACCCGTGAATAATCAAAGGAAAGAAAATCGCATTCCAGGACATGGCCGTAGCATTTAAACAAGGAACTTCAGATCCGTTCTTTGTCTAACATACACAACGAAGAAGAAACAGTTTCACTGCCTAGCGGGATGTCATTAAACTAACCTGTAAATAATACACATTAAAGCTGGGCATTGATTTGTACTTGTATTTGACGCAGCAAAACTCACCAGCCAACAACCTAGTATATTAGGTCATTAAAATGGACCGAAACCTCCGTTTTAGTAACCATTTTGCAAGGAAGTTGAAATAGACACGCACGAAGTCTTACCGGGTTACGCATTTATTGACTTCCCCCAATCTGTCACTGCGCCTCAAACTCATGATATATAAGAGTGCACTCAGGCCTGGTCTGCTGTATGGTGCACCACTGTTTCGTCATCTGACGGATACGACAATTTCAAGGTGTCGGAAAAGGATCTTGTACACGTCGAGGGTCATCAATTATCGGGAAGCTTCTTGTGCACGTCGAGGGTCAGTAATTGTCGGAAAAGGGTGAACAATTGTTGGAGGTCAACAATTGTCGGGGGGCGTCACTAGGGGAATGCCTGATCACTCGAGCCCTGGTGACAAGTGTGGATTGTTGTAGTTAATAACATGGACCATGTTCCATGTAGGCGTTAATATCTGACTCCATTTATTGATAGGGATGTGTCCCGACAATACATTGTGTTCAGGATGAGGTTCAGAGGTTCATAAAGAATAAGACCAGTTTTCAGAGTTCTGGCGAGAGATCGGCAGCGTAATAGGTACAAGTCGTCAGAGGTCTGCTAGAGGCTGTGAGGCAAAGTGCCGTCGTAGAGGTAGTAGACATAGAGAGAGTAGACTAGCGGAAGGCTGAGTGGGCTTACTCCCAGGGCCCCGAGGCCCTGGTCGTATCGCGACTGATAATGCGGCTGTGGAGACTAAGAAACAGAGTGCGTTTTTTGGGGCGAAACTTACTGATATAAATATTGTACCCCCCCCCCTCCCTCGTGGAAGGCGGAGTCTGTCTGCAGGTGGTCTGTTTTATTATCCCGTTGGCCCAAAAGGGTGTGCTTTATGATGTCCCGCCTCCCGAGTTACGTGACTAAGCTGTTCCTAGCATGATTTTACGACCACGGGAACGTGACTGAAGGTCTATTCTAATAGGGGTAAGTGTGCTTGCCCTAGGTTTTATTGCCGTACCCTCGATGTTACTTGACTACGTCTGCCGACCTCTCTATGATTTATTACAAGAAGTTTACACATATTTGCATTTCTATTATAATACATTATGCACCAGAGTGTAGGGTAATTTACATATATTTAGCTCTTCGCTACACAAGGCATACTAATGAAAGTGGTCAGACATACTACATTCGAGCAGCGGAGAAGCAGAGAGGTTCATAAGGTCTTTGATCTGCCTACGGTGGATGAATTTATACAACGTAGAAATATCAAATTCTTCGATTCGTTGCAATACATGACAAACCTGGTGTTTAGCACGATAACCCCCGCACCGTTCCTCTATCGATGGCAGAACGCAGTCGAGGCAGGAACGCTTTAGTCTATTATGTTTTAAGTTTTAGTATGCAAGTTTTCCTAAATTTGTAAACCGAAGGTGAGGCCCATCACCTAGTCCAGTCTATTGATTTTGTAAATTTTAACTGTAAAAAGAAAACTGTTTTTGTACCTTTACCCTCCTTGAACTCCAGTCTGCTTCTCACCAGTTCACACTCGCCTTTGGGATCCGGACGGTTTTCGCCTACCCTTAGACACCGAGTGTGAATTCGTGGTCATTTCAACACCACATAAACTACCTATAAACCTACCCTGTACCTCTTCTCCTAAACAAAGTGCACTGTCGGGGCACACACCTTCTAAAGATCCTATGGAGTCAGATCAAAGCGAACTAGGCCGGCAGCCAGGGTGAAAGACAGCAGGCCCGCTCTATCTTTTTCTTGGCACTCACCGGACGACGGGTTTTTTTTTTTTTTTTATTTATTTATTTTTTTTTTTTTTTTTATTTCAAAGCCTCAAACAAAATACAATGTACAAAAGAAAAATAACAAAATAATAATCGACTTACAAATTTCTCCTCTTCCTGCATTTAAATGCATTTGGAGGAGTGCATAATACAATAAATGTTTTTTGATGTTGTTAATAGTACTCAGTCTTATATTCACACTAGGTGATGAGGCTCACCTTCTTTTTGTCACCGACACCAAACACTAAACACTAGGAACAAAGCAAAACAAAACAAAAACAAACTAAACTAAACAAAACAAACTAAATCTCTACCTAGAACCTAGGACTAGAGTGTTCCAGCCGCGACAGCGTCCTGCCATCGATGGGGGAACGGAGCGGGGGTTATAGTGCTAAACACCGGGTTCGTTAGATATTGTAATGAGTCGAAAAATTTGATAGGTCTACGCTGGATGAATTCATCCACCGTAGGCAGCTCAAAGATCTCGTGAAGCTCACTGTTCCTTCGCTGCTCGAATGAAGTACCTCTGACCACTTTCATCAGTATACCGTTTTGGAATTGTTGGAGTTTCTTAGCTGTCGTATACGTCAGATAACGAAATAGCGGTGCACCATACAGCAGAGTTGGCCTGAGTATGCTCTTGTAAATCAGTAGCTTGAGACGTAGTGATAGATTGGGGAAAGTCAATAAGTGCGTAAGCCGGTAAGACTTCATGCGTGTATGCTTCAACTTCTTCGCAAAATGGTTACTAAAATGGAGGTGTCTGTCCATTTTAATTCCCAGATATACTAGGTTGTTGGCTGGTGAATTTTCCTCCGTTCCTACTATGTAACTAGTTGGGAGCGGGCTTTTTCCCTTTTGAAAAGAGAAAATTAAACAGTCAGTCTTACCCTCGTTTACAGAGATATTGAGTCTCCCCAATCTCTCACTGATCTGGTTACAGGCTGCTTCAGCCTTTCTTAGAGCTACCTTGGCACTCATGCTGCTACTGTACACCGCTATGTCATCCGCGAAAGCAGTAACTGTGGTATTTTTGTACCGAGCTCCAACAATCTCAGACGTGTATACGTTGAATAGTACAGGGGATAAGACGGCGCCTTGGGGTACTCCACAGGTCAGTGGCACAGCTTCGGAGAAGCTATCACCCACCCGCACCCGCAGCGATCTGTTTTTCAGGAAGCTAGCCAGAATTGAATACAGTTGTTCCGGGCATTCCCGGTCGCAGAGCATTCCCGGTTCGACCGTGATCAACCCCAGGACGGCGGCTAAGAGGTTGTAGCGACCCTAGCCCGCGGCGGGCGTCTCCGCCCCACCTTGGGGATACTCAGTTATCTGAGCCCGACAATTTGAAAATAGAAAGAATAAATAGTTTCAGGCGAACAGTCCTCAATAGAAGTCAGTGTCCAACATGACACCAGTTCGTTCGCCTGGATTTTTAAGATTTGTAGTGTAGGTACGGAAATAAAATAATATTTTTATTTTATAAACTATCGTCACTAATAGCCATTGTTACTGAAGTGACGTTAAATAAAGATTTCTAAAAAAATAAAATAATTATTTTGAATTTAAATATAGCGCCAGTGTTCTCCACTATGCAACTTGTGTTAACACACACTCATCAAAGTTTGCCGGAATAATGCGCGCGTGCGCTGAAAGTGAGCTACAGTGCCTGTGTGAACTCCACCAGATTGGCGGCGCTTTACGGAGATTCTGTACCATTATTGCTGCTCTTCAGCGATGTAAATTAATGGTATTTGGTCCGTGACTATGTATGAAAGCTATTTTGATTCATCGGTATAAAACACAACCAGTAAAATCAAAAATTCTGAATTGGCCACATCCATTTTATTTTTAAGACAGCATAAGTTCCCCAAGTTATTTCCTTTGGCCTCTTTAAAATTACCGAGCACTAAAGGAGAGGTTCTACTTTCAAAAACAGTTACGGGTTAATTGTTTTGAGTCCATCTATTTTAATGGTTCTAAAGTGATTAAGTCTATCTGAAAAGTTTCAGGTATATTTCACACCTCATAGTATGCCGATTAGGTATTGGTTAGGGGAAGTATGAAAAGCTATAGGACCAACTGAAAGTCTCAAATATTACTAACAGTTTGCAAAATATTATGCACAAGACAAGTTAGGGGTCCTCACAGAGGAGTACCTGGGCGATTGATACATCTTTCATCACAAGGGTTGTTTTATTTATTTATTGATATCTTGCTATGCGCAATGCTATTGCTTTAAATCGATTTTATTTTACAATCTTCAAAGTTTTGAGATTCTAACAGCTCCGCTTGAATTTGAGTGTTCGGAGAATATGGTACAGGCTTTTACAATTAAATATTTCGGGAAACTACTTAAGAGTGATTTCCACCAATATGTTCATAACGTTTCTTGCTAATTTTTGCTCACACAGGAGACCCCGAAGCAATACCTCTCTCATCGCTTCCCATGTAGTCAAATTCCGGGATGAACCTGTTATAATTCAAAAACGTTTACCATTACGTAAAGTCATTTTGCATCATTGCACATAATAAGTGATAACAGTATCCATAAATAATAAGTTGAGGCGTGCTTGTTTTGTTGCGTATTTTTCTGCTGTGTGGCCGGTGAAAAATCGACCGGTAGAGGTGCTGTCTGTAGAAAATTATAGCTGAGGGGCTTGCCGCCATATTATTAATTATACTTATTTCAATTTATAATCTTACATAAACATCAACAAATGTATTTTATTAATCTCACATAGCAAAAAAATCCGATGATCATATAGAAGTATCTTTGATAGTTGAGATATTTAGTTCTCCTCTGGCTAAATGAAGAATACAGAACAGAATACAGAATGAAACGATTAAGTAAGAAATATTTTCGTTCAAAAATTGTATGCAGACACCCTGTTAGTTAACAGATGCTACTGAATCTTGAATACTAGACAACTAGACTCATTTGTGCATTGCAGTAACAGCATTGTGAAGTAACCAGCCGAAGTAGGAAGTGCCAGGAGCAATGAGCTCCTGCGAGATCCTGAAAACCTTGTACTAATTCGGAATTTTCTGACAGGACAGTCAGTCGACGACCGGGCCTGCTCAAAGCTAGTTAGCTTATCGCCTAATAGAATGCACTAAATTCTACAAAAATGGACAGTTTCTAAAAATCCGATTGTGAGTTCTTCCAATGGCCACTTAGCTTTAGGGTCAATTCATAATTCATGCAGCTAGGGAAGAACTAAAAGAATAGCCAAGTAATTCCCGCTGTCGGTCTTCTTCCCTCGTTAAAAATTCAATACCTACTCTTTATAGAGGCTACCTCGACGATGTCAGTAGTAAGTCATACTGACAAAACAACCCCACCGTATCACTAGTTGCACCGCCCTTGACTTTATTACGTCTGACCACAGGCCAGTACTGTACGCAGTGGATGGTAAAGTGGTGACCCCTCGCCCCACGAGATACGACTACCGTCGTGCCGACTGGGATCTGTATCGGTCGCAGATTTACCATAACCTCCATACGGTACCAATTCTGCGCACGAAAGAAGAAATAGATCATCAACTAACTTTCATAACTGATGTGATTATAGTCGCCGGAGACACTGCGATCCCGAAGTTTACCCCCATGCCACCTTCCCTGCGACCACCTCTAGACCATATTCATAAATTATTACCTTGCGCAACAATTGGAAGTATAGATGGTACAGGACGAGAGATCAGCAAGCTAAGGTCGTTGTGAATACTCTCATAACGCAAATCCGGGGCTTGATGAAACTCAGGAAAACAGCGCAGTGGCATAAGCGACTTCACATGGCAATCACAGAAAGTTTTGGAAGCTGTTGAAGACTACAAAAGGCAAGGCAGCCACTGTCCCTCTTCACGAAGGCGACAATGTTCTTACTGCTGAGCAACAGGCAACAAAACTGGCCAACCACTACGCTAGGGACATTACGGCTAGGACGGGCTAATACCACAGGCCTCCTCCGGTACACGCTGAACAGAACCACATTTTTGTATCACCGAAGCAGCTCAAGGCGATTGTTCGCCAGTGTCAGGGAAACCGAGCACCAGGCCACGACGGGATACAAACAGTGCTGCTCAAACAAATGCCGAGGAGAGGGTTAGTACAACTTGCAAACTTATACAACTCTTTTATACGATTGCGGTGCTTCCCTGACACATGGAAACAAGCCATCTTGTTCCCATTACTTAAGCCAGCAAAGCGCGGAGATCACCCAGCCCACTACTGCCCGATCTGCCCGTTACCTAAGATGGGAAAAATTTTTGATAAAATTCTTCTGAATCATCTCAAAAATTACTGCTTGGAAAACGACATCATTCCGCCAGAACAGACTGGATTCCAATCCAGTCTGGGTACAGAGCACCCCCTTCTGAAGGTACAATCAGAAGCTAGCCATAACATGAATATAAACATAGCCACGGCTATGATTTAGATTGACTGCACTCAAGCATTCGACTCGGTGTCTCACGGGCACTGTGTCAAATGCTCTGCGACCGGGAATGCCCGAAACAAATGTATTCAATTCTGGCTAGCTTCCTGAACAACAGATCGATGTGGGTGCGGGTGGGTGATAGCTTCTCCAAAGCTGTGCCACTGACCTGTGGAGTGCCCCAAGGAGCCGTCTTATTCCCTGTACTATTCAACGTATACACGTCTGAAATTGTAGGAGCCCGATATAAAAACGCAACAGTTACTGTGTTACTGACTCCAAAACGGTATACTGATGAAAATGGTCAGACATACTTCATTCGAGCAGTGGAGCAGCAGTGAGTTTCACGAGATCTTTGATCTGCCTACGGTGGATGAATTCATTCAACGTAGACATATAAAATTTTTCGACTCCTTGCAATACCTGACAACGCGATAACCCCAGCCGATGGCAGGACGCTTTAGTCTTAGGTTCTAGTTCTAGTTTTAGGTTTTTGTTTGTAAGTTTTTCTTCTAAATTATAAACAGAAGGTGAGCCCCATCACCTAGTATTATATTCATTGCATTGTAATTTTCACGTCAATCTGTTATTGTAATGTAACCCAACCTCCTTTGAATGCATCAGCGCATCGCAGAAAGAGGAGAAATGTAAATTGTTAAAAATGTTATAATTAATTAACGGGGTTTAGAAAAAAAAAATGATTTAATGAAAATACTACACATGCTAATTAATTAATACCAATACTAATTAAACATATCTATCCTTCAAACCTTTCTGAATAAAAAAATCGCTTAGTATATCAATCTGGAAAGCGTCGATGGCGTAAAATTGTTCAACAACCACGACATTAATTCCACGGAGAAAAACGAAATAAAGTTCGATAGTAACACTACTAATGGACATTTTAGGAACAAATGATCCGACAAATAGACACTTCGTTTGATTAAAGTAAACAAAAACTAAGATTAGTAAGTCTTATCTGTTTTAAGCTTGATGGAAATCGCTCCAGCCATTCCATAATTATGCTGGAATACAACTTCCATCTATTTATATAGATGCACATTGATTAATATAAATAGAAACTGTTATTTAAAATCAATGGATCATTTTAAAAATATTTTAATGAAATCTCTTGAAAAAAAAAAAAAGTCCACATAATAGTGAGGATTATTTTATGTAAATAAATTGACATGCAGCAAGATTTATTGATTACATTCAGAACTAATATTTTTAAAAAATATTGAATTGAATTCATTGCAGTGAGATCTGTTGAGAGATAAGAGAAATAACTGCAGTACAGTGCGAGAGAGAAAAAGAGATATATTTAGAAAGAGATTTTTTTTTTTTAATTTTCAAACCTCTCTTTATTAATTTATACATGAACAAAATAAATAATTATTATGATATACATATTTCTTCTCTTCCTGCATTCGCAGATGCATTTGAAGGAGTGCATAAATATAATACTTTCTTTTTGTGTTTAAAAGTTCATAGTCACATACACACACTAGGTGATGAGGCTCACCTTCAGCTTGTTACCGTGAAAACACTAAACACTAAAACCTATATCTAGATAGAAAGAGAGGAAAGTATTTCGGTAAATAAATTGACACGCAGCGTTTTCTGTTGGCAGATAGTTGAAATTAACCAGCAATATTTGGCCTTTTTATTGCACCGTGACGCATTCTTTTGAGCACTACCGAAACTAACTGCCCCTAGCAGGGGCCGGTGTTTTTCTCGTCAGAAAAATTTTATTTAGTACTAGGTCTTTAGGATCCAATAGGAGCTAACTACTCTAAAGTGAGTGAGAATTAAGCCGGATACTGACTAGAGACTAAGCTCCTATTGGATCCTGAAAACCTGGTACTAAATAAAACTTTTCTGACGAGAGAAACACCGGCCCTGCTAGGACCAGTTAGTTCCTGTAGCGCTCAACAGAATGCGGCACGGTGCAGTAAAAAGGCCAAATATTGTTGTTTAGTTTCTACTGTCTGCCAACAGGAAGCGCTGCGTGTCAATTTATTTACCGGAATACTTCCCTCTCTTTCTAAATATTTCTTTTTCTCTCTCTCCGGCCTGTACTGCAGCTAGTTTTCTTTTCTCTCAACAGATGGCACTGCAAAGCATTCAATTTAATATTTTTTAAAGTTAGTTCCGAATGTAACTAATAGGTTGTGCTGCATGTCAATTTATTTACATAAAATAATATCTCCAATCCTTTAACATTACTTAAGACCGCGAAATGTAAAATCAAAATAGCTAAATGTATCGCTTGTTCAGCAAATAATTTATTTATAAGTTAAGTTTTTATTTTATATGGGGATTATGAAATAGGTTTGTAATGTGTTGGATGAAGTATTATAAATTTAAATTATATACTTTTGGGTTATTGATCTTTTATGTGATTTACCCCATACTTGGAAGCTGATCTTACTCATAAATATTTACGAAATATGAATTAAATAATAATGTATGTGAGTTTGCATTAACTTATCCTAAAAATTTGAAGTCATGGATCATTTACCTGAGTTTGAACCTTACAATAGTTACCTCTTTAAATTAGAGATGTTCCCAGCTCTTTCTATTTACTTATGAGACTATATCTATATTCTTGACACTCCAATGAATAATGGTTAATATGATAGATATAACTTCTTCATGAAATTTCACAAGTATTAAATATTTTCAAAACTAGTTGTAACTGCTTTAAGTAAGTAAAATTATATTATTATGGTGATGACTATTCTATTATCTATAAATGTTTTATTCATAAGTTCTGTCCACAAGAATAAGCTACTTTCATGTAAATAAATCATTGAAGTGTTATGTTAATAAATAAAGATTGAATTAGTTTTTGATTGCTTAAGTTTGTTTATACATACAATCCATTTATCCAAGGAACGCGTTTTTTTTTTTTTATTATGATACTTATTTGTTAACTTACTTATGTGTGCTGATGATCGTGGTATTAAAATATGATCACATCAATAAGTTCATTATTTATTCTAAAATATTTCTTAATTGACAGTACTATTTTTGTATTCAGGATAAGACTACTCATGAGGTCATCATCTGTAAGATAAGTGAGCGAATGTACACGTGATCATGCTCAGCAGTTTATATTATATTGAGAAAGGCATCAAATTAAAGTAATCAAGCCCTTAATTAACAATATGTAAATCGTGTTTATAACATTTAGCAATAGTCTTTGGGTGTTTTGTGAATTGCAAATAAAAAAAAAATCATTTCCTGTAAATCTGCCTGGCTAGTTTTTTAAGCCACCCTTGCAAGTAGTGTTTCAGCACGCTTTGTAACTAATTAATTGCTCGATAATTCTAAAATATATTTTTCCATAATATTCAGTATCTAGTTAAAAATCTCATCATCTTCATTGGTAGACAATACATAATTTTTGAACTGTAACTACACTAAGTTATTAAAATTGTGTTCACATTCAGTCAGAGATATTATATATTTTGCAAGTAAATTTTATTTAATTCCTCGATGATGGCTAAAAGAAACAAGAACAATGGTAAATTACATGTTAAAATAGTTATTAAGCAATAGTTAAAAAAAATGTCTTTCCTATTGAGAACGGTTTTCTTACCGCCCTCATTGATTATGTGTAATTTTTATTGTTATAAGATAAACTCATCAACATTGTGTCAAAACTTGAACCCAACTGGAGAATTTTTTTGAGAGAGATGGTCTTCCATGATTTTCATAAGAAGGAATATAAGAAACTCAAGATCCTTTAAGAAACATGGACATAAATGGAAAAAATGTAGTTGTCTCCATGGTGCAAAGATATTGTTGGCACCACAATAAAAGCCGATGTAGCCGCTTTGTGAATGGTAAACAAATATTATTTGCCAATGAAGATGTTAAAAGATTAAATGAAAAATTCAAGTGAGAGTTCAATTAATGAGTCAAAAAATGTTAAATAACAAAAAAAAAACAAAGGGGTTTAGTCATAGAAGAGCTCACATATCTCAATGTCATATGCTATAGTTTCATCTATAGCGGCCTAACTAGTCTTGATAACCACTGCACCACATATAGATAATATAAGAAATTACATTTACAGAGTGCACAACTAAGGCTGGCTCAAAAGGTGAAAGAACCAGCCTGAAGCTTGTAGGTATACCTTTACCTTTCTGTAAACTTTCGTAAGTACTTTTATTTTGCTCTGGATCTGGACAATAGTTAACAAGAAATCAGGGTTTGTATTGACTTATGGCATTTGTTCGCATTGAAATAAATAAATTATCACCTTGATAATTGTAAAAGCAAAAACACTAGTTTTTTCGATAAATTTTAAGCATTAATCCATAATAAAATTAATTTCATGCCAAATTATGTATTTTGTAGTGGTTATTGAAATACTTTCAGTCAATCCAAAACATCAGTGCCACACATGTTATATTTGGAAATTAATTGACTTCCTGGACCTCCGGAAAAATTGCAGGCTTAGTAAAACGGTATATGGTATAATAAGAAGGTTTTCTAGTCAAACAGTGATCTTCCTGGGCATCTTGTAGTGATCTAGAACAGAAAAATAAAATTGAAGATAGCAATTTATCAACTACAAGTGAAATTGAATAATGTATATGTACATTAATGGGTAATCACATCGTAACTAATAGTATGTATTAATATTAAAAAAAAGACACCAATCTATTCAGGCAGACATTTGACTGTAAATTCTTTTATGAAATTGGTAATATTGTTTTATTTCATCTATATTGTAAATATGAAGTCAGTTTTTATTTGCAGCCATGAGCAGTAAAATTTAGAATGTTACAAATAGTTTTGGAAATCATAATTCACATTATCAACAGGAGACACATAAAAAGTAACATATTTAATGAGTTAATCTGTGATAAGTTCAAAACTTCTAATAATATTAATCATGTTTAAATAAAAAGATCACAATATTTTAAATTGCAATCATCTAATTCATTTTCCAGTCCTTTTATTTAACATAAAATCAAATATATTGTGAATGTACATAATTAGATGAAAAATTATTTTTAAACATTAAATTAGATCTCACCAGTAGCGATCATAGTTTTAGACCTTAATTTATTTTATCACACCAGACATGGGCAACTATCCACCATAATTTATGACTGCTATTAGAAGACTATCAAGAAGATGAAAGCACTTATAAAATACAAAAACAAAGGTAGTGGAGTAAAATAGAACTTCATGGCGTACTTCTTTCTTAGAGGAACAAGCTTCAGAAATTTAAAAAGGAATGAAATTGTAGTTTGAGAATTCTTGCAATTACCCCAGGTCACCAGGCCTGGGAAACTTTCTCTTAACATGTGGTCTAGGATGATGGGGAAAAAACATTATTTTTCAGTAACTATAATAGTATTAATAATACGATGCATTAAGAAAATAAAGGTTAGCTATAAATTGACTAGCATAATACATTAGATATAAAACTTCAGTGGACTCCCACCACTGCACCGCAACATTTCCACCTCTACCGAGGCTTCCCACACTCCTTAATTCCACCTTCAAACAGGTACTCCTAGTAAAAGGATCCCCTCACCCCAAATAAATTCCTTTATTTTTCCCTTATCCATAATCTTAAAAATTTGAGAGCTAAGGAAAAATAAAAAAAATAGAATAAAAGAGAATATTTTCTCTAACTTTCACACAATAAAAAGGTAAAATACCATAAGTGCATGAGCCTCACATCCCGAATGATGTTCAATATAAAATCCCTTCTTTCATTTAATTTATACAAATATATTTTCCTCAATAGTGGCATGTTTTTAAAATGGCACATACCTTATAGCTGTTTTAATGTGTCATGACAATAGTAAAGGAGATCAAAGCCATCAAGTTGATAAAGATGAAGCTATATCCAACTAGGAGCTAATTGCTAGCAGTGAATTTTGATGAGTGATCTGTCTGGCAGATCTTAAATATGTGATAAGCAGCCAGCTCATATTAGGACTTGATTCATATAAACATAAGTCAAAAATGTTGGTACTAATAAAGTTTATGAAAATTTGACTGACATTTTCCTTTCATCAGCCTAAGCTGATATCCCAACAAACAATCCAAATGTTGCCGAGTTACTTTATGTTGTCACTTCAAAAGAGAAAACTGATAGTGAAGATGACCAGAGATCTCAAACAAGAATCACCATATGACTTATAATTTGCAAAGGAAAAACAAAATAAGATATTCAACACTGAAAAAATGCAGGGATAACGAGCATTTATTTTTCCCTAAGATTGAACCAGGAAATAAGGGACATTCACTTATGTGGTTATAGAATCTGAAATCCAGATAAAATAAATTAGTGCAGTTGTTGGTGTTTGAAGATGAGTTGGACAGGCGAGGTCACTGCCTACAATGAAGGCTGCCTCTCAAAAATATTATATTAGACAGTACCAAGATCTGTAAGGTGTTTGCCATCACTGTATTAATCTCAGAGGAAAAGTAAGCTAACAAATGTAGCTGAGTATGAATTACTGCATTTTGTGCAAAATGTTTTCAGACAAATATATGGAGGCAGAGAGAGGACTTCCATAGAGCTGAAAACCATCCATCTATAATGATGCAGACATTGTTGGACTTATTAAAATTGGAAGGCTGTCAGTGGACAGGCCATGAAGTGGGACGCTTAAAAAAGTACTTGCAGCGAGGATCTATGAAGCTAAGTGAGTTGGCCTGCCTTAACTTGGATAGTGATATAGAAAGCAGGTCCATGCTTCGAGGTAGAGGAGGCCTGACTAATTAGTTGGGCTGTGGAGCCACCAAAGAAAGTAAAGAAAAAAAGGCTCAAAACATAAGTGAATATTCAGAAGGTATTGAAGAGAAATGTATTCTTTAGAGGAATTCTGTGCCCTCGCAGTTTATTTGACTGTTCCTCCAAGAATTCCCTATTCTTTTTTCTTTAATTAATTTAAACGATTCTTCAAAAACACGTGGAGCAATATATACACACCTAACACATTAGGCACCAGGTTTAAGATTACTAATCAAATGTGTACATTTTTTTTTTAATGAAAAAAGTTACTGTGACAGTACACTAGCATTTGATTTTTGAGTTCTAATTTGAATTCTTCAAGAGGAAACATTGTGGAAGTAGGAGTAAAATGTGAACACAATTTCTTCTTTTATTTACAGGAATCTTTAACATTTTTTTAAATTATAACAATTTGGACAATGTAATAGATTAAAAGAAATCCAAAAAAAATAAAAAAAATATATATATATCGCTTAACTGTGAAATTTGATTTTGGATGATTTGTTTGCATTTATTGTTAACAATTACTATTAAAAAAATAATACAAAAAATATAACAGGAATGCAAATAAAATGACAAATCATTCTTTCAATAAATATCTACAATTACATTGTATAATAAAATATGTTGGTAATAAAGTACTAAAGGAAGATACACAATTAAATCTTAATCCAATGAGCAATTCGAAATATACATGACTCTAGAATAATGAAAGACAAGAATCTCTCAGAAAAAAAACAACACATAAACATATTTGATTCAAACATTTCCTGATTCCACAATTATAATTTAAGTATTCAACTATATAGGAAAAAAGATGATATAAATATTATATTTAATTATTTATAGAAGGCATCCTCAAAGAAGGCATATAATATATAACTAATCAACAATACATATCTTAGCTATATGAGTACAAAGTCTTTCTAAATGAACGGAACCATATAAATGAAGCATTTCATATCACTACAATTGCAATAATCTGACACAGCCAAGAAATAATTATTATACTTAAAAATAAAACATTATTTTTAAAACTAACAGTTATAAGTCTTTTGTGACATTACGAGAACAAGGACAAGAAGGCACTTTTGTCTGTATGATTTGATGAACAATACATACAACTTTAGAAATATTCAACAATGATAATATTATATTAGGCTACTTTGGTAAAGTCTTATGTTTATTAGATACTCTTCTTAATTTAACAGATCGTGCTGAGTGCAGTTTCAAAACAGAATACTTTGGTGACCTTAGCACCTGTGACCTAAGTTGTACAGCTGTTGCCTTCAATTTGCCACTGAAAATTCAATTTCCTGTTACATAATCCACTTACAACATAAAGATATATTAAAAGCTAAATGACAAAGGATATCATAGGAGGGTTCCAACTTCACAGGATAAAGAAGAAAGGCATTTTATTCCTAGGTATCAAACCCGAACTTATAACAGCTTTATTTATTTGTATGCACAAGTGTTTTCAGCAGCTAATGATACTGTTTTCAAGCGCTTCTAATGCTAGCTAACCAGTGTCAGGATCTTGCAAACAGGAATAGAAGAGAGACAGGGGTCTGTAATCTATCCTGATATCTAGCATTATGTATAAGTGATCGAAAATGGCGCCAAGTACTGCTGCTGAAAGAGCTTGTGCTGTTGTAACTGTAGGTATGACACCTTGGAAGAATTTACTTTTTTTTATCGATTAAACAAAGGATACATTAAACATTCTAAAAGGAAACACAACATTACTACACTACTAATGCTAGGATACATAAAACTCCCATCAAATCATGCGAGTGCAGCCACAATCAAGAGAGGTTTAACATTATTGAAACTGTGCAACTGACCGTTATTATTAAAACCCACCTTCTATACTTCCGTTTACAATTACTTCGCTGGGTTTTATTAAGTCAATATCAGCACTGGAGTCATTACTATCTTTCCTGAAAGTATACACTTATACAGAACTTATTCTCATGTTAACTTTTTTTCAAAATAAAATAAAAGCTAATTAAAAAAAAATAATACTAAAATATTAAATGATTAGTGCCGGTTGTAGAAGGGTATAATCAAATAATAAAATATTTTGAACATAACAAAAAGATTTATTCACATATCCCAAGGATTTATAATATTCCTAATAATTTTGACTTGATTTTAAGAGTCACTCTTCAAATCAGCTCACTTCATCTAGTACTTTGTACGACTACTTCAAAACTTAATAAAACTTTAGAGAGGATTTCTGCCATCAGAAATTGCAAACAAATTTAATCAAGACAAGCAAAAGTAGATTGAAAGAAGAAGTGAGTTTCAAGACAATCATGACTCATAAGGAAAAAAACTGGAAACATTAGGATTAATAACAAAAGGAAAATAAACATGTACAATTTAAATAAAAATATCACTCATACCATTTTGATAATCATAAAAATGCACATTAATGCAATTTTGTATCATTTAATAAATATTCGCAAGAGCAATTATATATACATAACTATTGGATTCAAGAATCAGTGACCTTTTTATTTTCACTTACTAAAATTTTCTTATATGAAATATGAATGCTACTGATTGGGGGAAAAAAATATTGTTAATTTTTATCAAAAATAATTATTTTTGTTTGTCAAACCACAGCTTAAAGATCACCAAGGAAAACCCTATTAAACTCGACCACAGTTTCAGCCAATTTCTAATGTCAGCTCATACTTTATCTTCTGAAATAGCTTTTTTTTCCAATTTATTTTTCCATTACTCTTAGATTTGCTTTAAATCTTGAGATAAAAAAAATCTCTTTTTCCTCATAATTTCTATTATTTAATCTTTACCACATCTATAAAACGTAACCAGAGGATTAGTGGTATATTGAATCAAATCCACGGTACAACAATTCATAAAGAGGTAGGAATGACTGAAGGTTGTGGCTGTGTTGGTGACAACAGTATTTCTAAATCGGATTCTTCTTTATTCAAGCAGCTACACATTTATCCTCATAAGGTTGAGTAAGCCATACCCATCCCCCACAGAAAAAAAATCTACCAACCAGCAAACCCAGGAGAGAAATCAGCAGGCTACGAAGACAGATTTAGCGGTGTATACCGTTATAATTTCAGATTGCTCTTACCTGCTTGAAAGTAAAGCCTCTCCCTTCACGATCTGAAATTAAGTGTTTCATACAGGAGACAAATTTCCATTAATACACTGTCCAAAATTAACTAGGAACCATAAATGAGAAAAAATTATTTTTCCTTTTTATTTTAAAATCAATCGGTAAATACTTACTGTAAAGAAAATAATTTTATTCGATCAAATTTTTCCAAGTCAAACCTGTTACATTTTTATTAAGCATACTTAGTTCAGCTTCATTACTGAAAGACTTTAAAGAAAATATACTGGACCGGTTTGTGTAGCTGATTTATTTTCTAATTCTTGCTTATTTAATATCAACAGTGAAATTAAATTTAACCTGAAACAACTGTCAACATATAAATAGAGCCAATTAGAAAAACTGCGGGCCTAAGTATATTTATAATTTGGTGGATTTAATTAACTGTTTATTAAATGTTATTTTGTATTCAAACAAAAGGAATATCCAACTAGACAGATGGGCGGAGACACAGCTACGTTTGCTTAGAATCCATATTTTGTGATTGTATTTGGAAAAAAATAAACACTTTTATTATTAATATAATATAATATAATATACAGCTGCAGTTTTTAAAGACTTACTTCCGTTCATAATTCAAAGACATCAGCAGAAGTAAATTTAAATGAACAGTTACGGATTAACTTACTTACTACTGTCAAGACTTATGTATGACCACGACACGACACTAGTCCAAGAAATCTAAGGTATTCTCACCTAATTAAGTTTTTTTCAGGCTGGAATGATAATATTTGAATTAACAGATCAGGATATATGAGGCATTGATGGAGGTCATCACTATTTCATGTGGTTCCATTACTGATTACCAATGTTCAAAAATAATTATTTATTAACAGCAACAACTAAACAGTTAGTATTTTGAGGTTCAATATATATTAAATGCTGCACTGCATGATAAAACCTTGCCCACAATAATATAATGAGAATATCAATATCACACAGCAACAAGAAAACCGCCAACCCTCAAATTTTAAAGGCAATACATTAGTATTTTATATTACTTATTTATCTAACTATAGAACACAAAGGTTTACTTATTTGCTAAAATCAATAATTTTAGGTTACCTTTGAGCAACTTCTTTGAACCATGTACCATACCTGAATGGTTTCATACAGATCAGTTTAGGCGTGACCACATTTCAAAAATTTGTGTTCAAAATTGAAAAATGATGGAGTCTTCTAATTAACATTAACTAACCAATTAAATAATATTTATCTTCTAGCATGAACTTTTTATTAACTTACTTTATTAATTTAATTAAAGTATAAAAATATATATAATTATTATTCAAAAAGAAAGTATCAACTTTTCAAGTATGCATTCTGGCTGAATTAAATGTATAAAGCAGAAGTATAATTAAAAATGTGACAATTGAGTAAGCGCAGTGCGATTAGCATTATTATAAGCATCAAACTATTTATAGATTAGTTTTAAGTTAAAAAAAAATACAATCGTCTACAAACAAATTTTTTTATCAACTTTAAAATTAATCGGTTTAGAAATAACAGAGCCACAGAATAAGCATTATCACACGCATACATAAATTCAATAGGAGAAAAATGAGATCATATCTCTCCGTTTTTTTTAGCAACGATCTTCTCTTTTAATTTCCAGTACTTCCACTTAATACGTATCTTATTACATTTTGGGTCTGTTGTAAAGATGGCGGCAGCAATAAGAATGCATGTGCTCTTAATCTTAGTGAACAAGCACGTTAAAATTAAATTTATGTTATTTTATTATTCCCTGACATGGATAAAGTTGTTGCCGTAAGAATTGTCCACTCCTACAGATTAATCCCATTGGCATGAGGCAATAAACAAAATAAAAAAACTCCTGTATAAAAAAGATAACAATTTTACTACAACCAAGTGCAAATTTGTTAAAACAAAATTTTTTTCATATAACTCCCAAAATGGAATATAAAAGTTCTTCCTTGTATTAGGATCACCGATATACTGCCATTGGCCAGTCCAATATTATAATTTTTCCCCTGGGTTTAAGAAAAATATTCATGGATCAGCGGTTGAAATCCAAGGAAGAAGATAAAATCCTGTTTTCTGAAGACTTAATACTTCCTTGGATATCGTAGCATTAATGATGCACAAATCATAACAACAACTGCAAATTTGAATTATCTACTACCTCATTTTAAATAATTCCTTATTGCTTCATCACAAAATTTACATAAAGTTATTTTGTTTGAAATACAATTAAATATTTTTCGTAAAAATAACCAACTTGAATAATTAAAAAAAATTAATTTGACATGTAACATAACTTCAAGTTAAGAAGCTTGTTACATTGTTAAGTTTGGTTTAGTATAATAATTTAGCTTTAGATGATATTTAGTAAAAAAAGTTACAAAGGGAATAATAGAATTTTAATAAGTATTAATATTCCTGAGTGCAGTGCCATATTTTTCAAGCTTTAACATCGGCAATCAAATAAAACAATCCATATATGAACCAAATCCAGGGGCAGTTATTTCTGCCGCAGAGATTGAATAAGAAACTAATTACTTAGAAGAACTAAAACTAAAGCATTCAGCTAAAAACAAAATAAGGGATGCCCAATAGTACCTGACATATTAATGCAACTAGTATCTCATCCTCACACTAATTCTTTGACTAATATTTAAAAAAAATAGTAAATGCAGTTGATCAATGTTATGAAAGAGCTAAAAAGATCTAATATTGTAAGATAACGTTCATGGAATTGAATCTATTTTCTCTATCATAACTAAACAAATCAAACAGATTATATAGATACAGTGGAGTCCTAATTATCAGCGGGCCCCAATAAAATAAATTACTTTATTTTTCAATCAATTGGCTAAAATTTCAAAATGATTACAGTCATACAAACAATAATAAATGTGTGTTTAAAAAGATAGTAATAATAATTTATGATTTTTTTCTGATAGTTATCTGTCAAATGAAATACACACTTATTTCAATACAATAAACATGAAATTCTAAACTTCATGAATCTTCATTTATAGTGAGACCAGAAAAATTATTCAAATTTTGAAAAGCGACGCCTTAGGGTTAAGCTACAGGTCAAGTTAGTATTTCACCCCGATCAGGTCACTAGACTAGCACATGAGTGGTGACCCTAAAAACTCTCCTTTAGACCATGTGTTATGAATTTGTGGTTTATGTCAACCTTAAGAGGTCCAACAATGGTCAAACTCATGCAATTAATCAGGTTAGGCCATGTGGTCAGGACTTAAAACTCATTTTTTTGCCACTAAAAACAATTTTTCTTTTGATTTACTTTGCTAGACCTGTGATCGTACCCACCCAAAACACTGGCTTTCACACAAATTCATACATGACACCTACCTGCTGTTAAAGTGCTAAGGAAACGGTTGACTAAATTTTTAATTTCACTAAACTTGGAATCTAATCTTTCAAATATTTGCGATGAAACAGGTTTAAGGGTTAGGCATGTGGATGATGCAGCACTGATTGTAATGTAGCAACGGATATTTTCAATTCTAATGTAGGCAAATAATCTGACGCATAAGTTTTGAAATGGAAGAAATTGAAATGGTAAGTAGCTTGATTTTACCAAACACTAAAAAATCAGCAATAGTGACATTAAGGTAAGAGATGTACTAACTAAGTTTATAAAAAAATTGTTGCTAGCAATAATAGAAAATCTATTAACTGACAAAAAAATCGATATCCTTATTAAATTAAGAAACCAACATGCAAAGCTTGTGTTAAATAACTCTTTGAAAACGTAATGATGAAATGAAGGAAACATACCAAATGTTATCTTGTCCTTGCTCTTTCACAAGCATAAACGTATGGTATGTAAATAAAAAATAAAATTCATTAATATTTTAATCAAATAATTTGATGATAGATATTGATGACATTTTTATAAGTTGGATTTAGTTTTGAATTTTGAAAAAGTTGTTGATTCAAAATTTTTAAGAGTCTTTAACTTATCCTGCAAGAATTCAATCTGAAAACATTAAATGGTGTAACAATTTTTTATAAAGAATACAGCAAATTAATTGAATATATTATCACCTCGATTAAAAATAAAAGATAACTAGAATGCAGACATTACCAATGAAAACTAAATCTTAAAAAACTCGCTAACCTATCAAGACACAAAATTTATTCTGTACCCCCTACATCTTTTATTTCTTAAAATGGAATAAAGCAGATATTTTTTTTTTTTGCTCAAATTTATTTTATTTTGAGTCTTCCTCCCTCCTGGGGAGGGGGAGACATGCCGATAGGTAGGAAGCCATCCATGATAAATAAAATATTTATTCTAAAAACTTATTGCCCTTTAAAGGCTCAATATATTTTCAATAGCTTTATTAATTTTATTTTGCTAGAATAACAATTATTTTAATAATTATATATGCAATTGGTTATATCACAGAAATAATGTTTATTTTTATTTCAGCAGTGCTTACAGTTTATATTGGAATATGGTTATCTGATAAATTTTAAATTTATCATCAAATGCCATTTCTAGATTGTAAGTGAGATGCTAAGGTATTAAGGTTCTAGGTAGTTTCAAACCATGCCTTAGCACCCTTTTTTATGCTTATGCAAGATTTGGAATATTTTTGTAAATTAAATTACTAGTGAAAATATGTTTAACATTGGTAAAACATCATATTTACTTTATTTTTTTAATTGATTGTAAAAAATAAAATAAAAATCTTTAGGCCAAACAGTAGCCTATTAAAAAATGTATTCAAAATAAAAATTTGATTTACAAAAAAAATGATTGGTAATTCACAGCCTTAGTTAATAAATCTGTGTGTAGATTCATTTGGATGGGAATGTTATTCAGTAATTCTTGTTTTGAATTTTTGTCTATTTAACAGACGATGAAACATTCTAAGCATTTAATTCAATTTACATAATCCACCAATTTGGTTTAATAAACAAACTGATCAGACAAGAACCACTGCTGAAACCTAAGTATAAATGTAGAACACTAGACATTAGCAGGTTTAACTTGAGGGTACTTATTTTAAGTTTTGTAACTATTAACATTTATTTTGAAAACAGCTCCTTTACTAATCCATTATTCTTTTTTGCCCCATTTGAAGTATTTAATTACAAATATATTGCTTTATCTTTATAAATAATCACAAAATTCAGCAAGTTTTAATTTTCTTACAAATTTATTCCTTCAGTAAGTTTTTTTTTTTTTTTTTTATATAAAGTTTGTGATGGGGCAGGTTCACAAAGGGGTGTTTCCGCAAATGCACAGTTTGAGTTGCCCAATAGATAATCAGGTTCAGCTATCGTTAACCTATAAAATGAATATGTATTAAATGTTTCAATTTAACTTCAATACTTTTAGTTTTCCTAATTAACAAATAATATATTATTGAGATTTAATAGTTTTACCAATCGGATATAACCAGGTAAGTTAATTTATGAGAAAAATTAGATATTTTGCCGATAAAACTTTTTTTTATGGCTCATACAAGGAGCTTCTGGACATTGTGAAAAAAACCTGCAATTGTCATGTTAATGTATATGCACATTTGTTTACAATATCCAAGAAAATATTTAATTCTTTACATAACATAACCCACCTGGTTACCCTCAATTGTTAAAGGTATTTTTTTCTTCATTCATTGGTGCAACAACTCAATCGAGGTAGTTGGTAGCTAGAGAGGTTGGTGTTAGGCCCTAACCCTTAATTTCAATTTTCTTGGCTGGATTTGGTACTGTTTATTCAATTAGCTCCTCATTTATCTTCACATTGATGAGTGAACCCTCTGAAAAGTCCCATCCCTCTTATACGTGTAGAATACATCATAGAATACAAATGCCATTTCTAGAATCAAAGTGAGATGGTGGGGTATTTCAAACAAGAAATCCTAAGGGAATTTTTACCATCACACTAAGCTTTACAATAAACTTTAATTGCTTAAGGTTAAATTATTTTTCCAAAATATTAACTTTCATGAACTGAAATGTCAAAAGATAACGAGAAATTTTTTAAGGGGTTCAGATATGTGAGGAGTGTTGTTAGTAAACTCACCTGTTTTTAAACCTATGTACGGTACAGTAAGGTGGCATCATTTACTGTGAAATAATTTGATACAATTATCGAGTGAGTAGTGAATGCAGCTAGTGAAAGTCGAGTATGTTAGAAGAAATCAGAGATTTAAATGCACGTTAAAGGGTTACAGAAAAACAAATTAGATATTATCAATTAGGATACTGAGATCTTTAATTTGATACCCAAATAATTAATAGACAATAATTAAGTAAATAGTAGGAATAAAGAGGACTTACATTTTCTTGTTAAAAATCAGTATCCAAGAACCATTATATTTATGTAAAAGAATTATAGGATTTGTATAGTAACGATATATTCCTTTATTTAAGTCTAAATTGAATTACAAAAAAATTAAACAAACTGATTTGATTTGAAAAATCTTATTATTATTTTATTATAATTATAAATATTATTTTATACAAATTTCGTTTACTTATGGTATGATAAATTTAATTTTATTTATTAACACTGTAGGATTTATTCATTGATTTTGTTTTATTTTTATCACATAAAGATGCTTGAATGAATATGTTTGATAGACTATATTGTTGATAATGGGGCCTTTGCCTCTTGGTAGATTTTGTAAATAAATAACATAATTTATTAAATACATCATAATAAAATACTGGAGTTAATAGAATGTAAACATGCTTTAATTTAAAGTTTCATTTTTTATGTAAATATTAACAGAGAGAGAGAGAGAAAAGTAAATTAAAAAAAAAAAAATATATAACTGTGCTCACAGCCATCGCTTTAAACAAAAACAAGTACCCTCAAATTATAATACCAAACATAGATCTTGGGTTCAATTGAGAAAAATTCATTTCTATGTAAGTGATTTTATCACTTAATCAGAATCAATCATCAATAATCTTATTTGACTAATGACTACATAACTAGATTTAAAAAATACATATAAATTCGAAAGTAGTTATGAAATAACTGAAGAATATAAATGAAAAATGACAAAACGTGTTTTAATAGGCTATATTGATAAAGTAACAAATACCTGTTAAACTTTGTTTTTTTGTGAAAAAATAAAAATGAATCTATTTATGCCTCATAATTGTTTTAAGTTGTAAATTTTATGAAAAAAATACAAAGAAAAATATTAGAGAATATATAGTAATTACATTTAAAAATTTTGCATATGAGTGTAAATTGAAAGATAATGGACATAATCATACCTTACTGCAGTTAAATTTTTATTATTTAATGCAATATTTGTTACTTTGAGAGGAGTATCATTGGTGAATCGTGAGTGAGCTTAAGTAGGTAATGAGTGCTGATAAATGTTAATACAGCATTGCTTATAGTATAAATGGTTACTTAATTCTTCCATTACATAGATCTTGATTGCTTAGTACAATCAGAAAGCAGACTGTTTTAACAAACAGTATTGATACAAAGGCTGCATGGACTTGAATAATGATGCAGAATGCCAATTATCCAGTCCCACACGTTATTAAAGTGACCTATCTGAAGACAATTTTTAAACCAGCATATACTTTTATTAGACCGAAGCTTTAAAAGCAACAATGCCTACTTCCTCATAATTAGCTATACTTTTTTAATATATTGGTAAAATACAACTCTTGAATACTAAGTTCTTTGACGGATAAAACACATAAGCGTTTTTTATGTGGTGGCTAAGCGACCACATTAGATTCAACTATCTGAGAAGAATGCAGAATAATTCATTAAAAAATAAATCATTTTTAAATAATCAAGATTTTACAAATTTTTGTCAGAACTTTTATAATCCAACCACTCCGTGATGACTGTTTTACAGCTTCAGTAATACATGTTTACCTATGGGTTTAGTAGAAAAATTGTCTTCAGATTAGAAACTTTCTAAGATCTGGGATTATCAATAACATGTCTTCTCAATTAAAAATATTGTATGGTTTATTGATGCAGCAGTCAATGTATACAACAAGTCCAAGCATTCAAAGACTAGGTTGTATATAGACAATTTAGTGAGATATACTGCTTATGTATATATGTATGTATGTCCAGTAAAAGTTCCTCTAACCTAACTTGAATATCCTATAAAAAATATTAGGAAATACAGAAGACCATTTGCTTCCAAATGGAGAATATGCTTGGTTGAGGAAATCAAAAGCTATACCCCAATTCAACTGAAAATTAAATTAAACTTACCCCCACCAAAAAACTACGCTAAATTAACAGAAATCAGCAATTTCAGAAAAAACATTTTTATAACAGTTAATAGTTCTTAAACTGTAATAAAAAAAATTTAAGCATGATAAAATTGAACTAATTTATATACCTTATAAATTGATTTCATTTTCTTAATAATAGGAATACCCATGACCATTGGAAAGCTTAGGCCTCATATCGGTTAATTAGAATTGAAAATGCTTATTTTTTTTCTTTTGTAAATTTTTCAGTAAGTGTTATTTTTGAAGTTTTATTAAAACATTTTCTTTATGTCAGTTAGAAAACACACTTTTATTTTTCAAAAAAAATAATTAGAAGAAAACTTTAAACGAATTTTTTCAAAGTAAAAGTTAGCAGCTATTATGACGAATAAGTGAAACGTAAATAAATCAACGCTTCAAAGTACCAAAATTGACCGAGCTCTTAAAGGGCACTAAATCCTTTTAAATATGGTTTTATTGAAAGTGATAAAATAGCTTTTGTTTGGTACCATTAGGTATTTTGATATATATTTTTTTAATGACCAGATTCTGTTATGAAATTATCAGAAAAAATAAATAAATAAGAAATACAAAAATACATAATATAAATAACAAACTTTTGAATGTATTCTCTTTAAACTAAACAGAATTTTATAAAATAATTATTTGAAATAACTTTAAAACGATTTTGTAATTTGCTTTTTATTTCTCGATAAAGGCCAATTTCTGGCACTTTAAAATTCCATGCGTCTCTGGTTTCAATGAGCTCTTAGACCAGTTTAAATCAATATAGTACCTTTTGAATAAAGGTTTTACTTTAAAGTTTCACTTACTTATTTGAGTTTAAGGTATGTAAGATCGATTTCTAAATGACAATACTTGTCAATTTTGAGTGGAAGTCACCGAATAGAATACAATAACTGATCTTCAAGAAGCCAATTATCTTATTAGAACAGTAAATTCTGAGTTACCTAACAAGTAGGCAAGTTTAATTAGTACATTTCGAGAAGCCATAATGTATAGTACTGTAGCTGTAGAATAATTTCAAATAAAAAAGAGGCCTATTTTATCCATACAAGAAACTATAATTTTGTGTAATTCATTGCTTTACAAAGGCCGATTTGATTGTTAAAATTGGATATCAATTATTCAAATAGTTGAAAATTATATATACCCCACTAATGCTTCAGGGAAGTTTCACAGCATACATACATATATTTAATAAAATGTGTGCAAGCAATCATTTAAAAGTATGCATTATAAAGGTTTTATACTAAGCATTAAAAATAAAACACTTGAAGTATATAACTATTAGAATGTGAAGATCTTTTAAAAAACGAGGTGGGTTGCCTTTTTCAAACTTTCAAAAACTCACAAAATAAAAAAAACTTCTGAAAACAATGAAAATAAGAATTCTTTAGTTGATATTACAAGACGATAAACATCCCAATTAATGAGATGAAGATTTTTTCAAGAATAGTAATATTAAAAGCATAATAATTTTAATAAGAAAAAAAATTATAGATAATAAATAGAGAGTCTTGTATATTAAAAAAAATATATATCAGTAAATTTATAATCATGGGTATTTACTCACATAAACAATTTTAGGTGTTTTATAAATATTTAGTAAAACATCTCCTGACGATGGCTTCTGAACACCGGCTGTTCTCTGTATAAAGAATTACATGTACTGACCTTAATTACTTCTCAACATTGAATGCTGTACTCGATAATTGCTATTGACAATAAAAAAAAATCTAGCCTAATGTCTAACAGACTTCATCAAGCTCAAAAACAAACCCATTGAAGAAAAAGCTTAATTAATTAATGCAGACGATGGACTGGCTTATTTGCTTGGTTTGTTTCTTGATGAAAATATGAAATATGTTAGATCAGTCAATAATTATCAGAAGAGAAAAAAAAATAAGACATTAGGTACCTATTTTGGAAGACCAGTGTGAAAATGGACATATTACATACTTTCCTTCGACCCTACCTGATAATGCCTCATCGTTTGTATCCATTGCTGTTACTCTAGATACTGAGTGAAATAATAAAAACCAGCAGAACTAGAAGAGGTTTTATTTAAATGCTCGTTTGATGAATAGACATTGATGAGCCAGAGTTAAGGCAATAAACAGATAAGGAAGGAGGCAAATAAAGAAATTGATAAGAAAAAAACATGGATAAGGCACATAGAACTTAATCCAGCTCATGGACACCATTACTAGATAGTAGAATAAAATTGATCGAAGATACCACTGAATGCGACCATGCAACTAGACAAACGGACGTTATTGCCAGCCCTAACGGCTTTACTTGTTAATCTACATTTCATGAAATGTTCCCAATTTATTGATGAAGTTGTGAATCATTTTCCATTTGACAGAAATTATCACATACCTGAGACGTCTTATCACGAGTCCCACAGTTCGGTGTCAATGGGCCTCAAATAATGGAGAACAGGCCGATTCCACACAATGATGGATCTTCTGTTACACTAAGCTGATGTAGGTGTTGTTCTTTGATGTTAATATGTTAAATTTTATCTCCAAATTATTTGATTAATTGATCCTTGCATATATTTATACTATGCATGTATTAAGCTTTTTAGTTAGCTGAGAATCTAGACATGAGTGGATCACTTGTTGGGGTGTCAGCTTTGGTTGATGAAAAAAATGTGTTAGCTTTTCATCAAATTTATTAATAGAGAACATTTCAGTCTGTATGAATTCCTCTCACATTACAGCCACCATAAATACTGTCTCATGTTAGAACCTGACACCTGATTTAGATATTCTTAGTGTGCCTATTAAGAAATTTGATGAGAATCTGACATATATTTTTTTCCCTCAACCAAAGCTGACATCCCAACAAATAATACAATCATAAATATTTATTTCCCTAAACCAAACAGAAGTAACCAATTTTCATATATTTTATATAACAACTATTCTTGATCATATTTTCATTTTAATTATTTAATGGAAATTTTTCATTTATTTTTAGTCAGTCGAAAATAATTTCTTATTTCTCTGTTATCATGATTCAAAGAAACATAATCCTAGAATAAAGTTAATTACTATTCTGTTTAAATGCTTATCCTAAAAAGTGAAACTGACATATGATCAGTATATCTATAAAATTGTAATTCACTGTTTTTTTCAATTTCTACACGTCCTAACAATCGAAATTGATAACAATTATATTATGATTGCTGTGTTAGCTTAAGATTTCTTGTTTTAGTAATCATAGTTTTGCTGCCTGCAGACATAAAATCAGAGTTAATAATCGACGTTGATTGCTAGAACTCATTTTGATTAATAAGATAAAAAAAATATAAGAGCCTGATATGGATTAGCCATTAAAAAAACTTTGATGTCCATTATAATGATGTTAATATGAACAATAGAAACATTGAATCAGGGAAGGTCCACCTAGATTAAAGATGAAATGCACAAAGTGATCTCTTCAATTGATATTAGTTCAAGATAAGATGCTAACTTGAAGAAATGTCTCGTAATTTACAGATTACTAATTTATCGGGAGGGTTAGAGAAAGAAAGTAACCAATAACACATTTTTCCTCAGTATTATTAATGAAAAATCATTTTAATTATACAAATAGTTATATTTTCTCACCTTTTCTTAGCTGTGTCACTTCCATTCCCACTATCAGTTTTTGCTACAGGTATTAATTCATAAGAGGAAGTTTCAGTCAAGCAGACCTGTAAGTTTATAAAACAATGCTCATTATTTATCTAACAATAAAACAGTGCTTGCTATTTATTTATCTATCAATAAAACAGTGCTTGCTATTTATTTATCTATCAATAAAACAAAAACTTTCTACATTATAGTAATAAGTCTAATTATCCCCTGTTTAAAAATTTACCAATATGATACTATTTGGGAGTGTATGACATATTATAGGCAATTGCGACAATAGAGAGGGAGACCCTGCTCACAGCTTCGACGCACAAATCTGAATATCATTGAGAAAGTATTGAACTTACGCAGAAAAAATTAAAGTAAAAAAATTGATTCTGAAGATACTTTGTTTAATAATGTTTTTCCTCTTGCTAGGTACTCCACTCAATTGTATACAGTGATGCGGGGATCTCTCAAACTTCTCTTTCTTCATTTAATCCCAAGAGGTTGTGTGTGAACATGAATCATTAAAAATAATAATAATGTTTTTCATGAATACACGGGATTACTAGTTACGATTAGATTTTCATTATATCTTTCCTAAATAATACAGTTTGTCAAAAAATGCTTATGAGCCCAATTTTATTCCATTCCGGGTTACATATCGAAATTAGTTCACAAACATTGAACTAAATTTTCAAAAATCGCAGGTTATTACTAGAGAAAAAAAATGGGGTCGACACATAACATACCTGATGCCGAACATCAACCTAAAATTGCCCAAAACAGATTTAAGAAAATCAGTTTTTGTTGCGATAACAATACTAAATACAACTCCATAAAAACCTGTATAAATAAGTTGTTTATAACTATAAAAACATTATAATTTCATAACAAAAAAAATCTAGTAAAATTATTAATAAACGAATAAATCTAACCATGAGACATTCAAAGCAAAGGTTTTTTAAGTTCTAAATATTTTGTTTTTAGCTTTTGTAAATCAGAGTGTGGTACATATTCTGCTCATAAAAATAGTTTTTTCTTTTGTGGGGATGCGAGATGCTGGAGAGAACGAAAAATAAATAATTAGGGAAAGAGGAGGCAGGAACAGAGGTAAAAGTCTGGAGTGATTAGAGCATTGGAAGTTTGATTCTTACCTGGTTGAGCTAGTTTTTATTTTGGGGAAGCCACTAAGAGAACATTATTTCATTGAAACCCCTAAAAAATATACTTCTAGCAATTTGCTTTGAATACCTCATGCATTACAAATAAAGATTATCTTATAAATTGTAAATTCATGCATAATGCTCAATAATGTTATAGTAGCGCTTTATTTTCATAAAATTATGACCAAATCTACATTTAAAATATTTATCATGGTAAAGTAAATCCATAATTTAAACTTTCCAAAACTACTGAATTCTATATAAGTCTATACACAAATAATTGTCAATAGCCTATATATCTATAACTATTCTAGACATTTAACATCTGATAAAATATGAGAAATATACAATATAAATCTGGAGTAACATTAGCTTTACATTACACGACTAAGATCTAATCTATGCCCTGCAAAACCTGCAGTATCTATAAACTAACTAATCTAAATAAACTTCTAATTCTAATTCACATATAAAAATAAATAAATATTATCTTGCACTGTTCAATATTTGAGTATGTACCATCAATTTCTTTCCAGTAAAAAAATATAAAACAACCCTATACTCAAAACTAAAATATACAGTGTTCTTATCACAGGATTAAATGATGACATAATTATTTGTTCATGTTTTAATATTATTTCATTATGAAATAATGAACAATTACTATAATTGCTTCTTGATATTAATTTCTAACCATTATTTATTTAAAGTTCACTAATTATATTACACTTGTAGATCTGAATTGTTCAGATTTTTACCTTCAGTCTTTTTACCTATCTAAACTTTGTTGATAAAAATTATTTTAATATTCATTTTGCTGCACAATATTATTATTATTGTTAATATGTACTGTGTTTTATAAATAAAACACTAAGTTAAACTGTTTCTCATATTCTACCAACTTGCTTATTTATTTCGCAGTGGTGATTTAGCTCTCTATCTTTCATAGATACATTAAAAAAAAGTACACTTCTAAAATATTTACCACAAAGTAACACAAAAAAACTCTATTTACAACATATTTAATCCTTCTATATTATTAATTCTATTTAATGTTACATACAAAACTAAATATGTAAGGACAACATCAATTCCTACTCTAATATATTCCTAGATATTTACCGACACATGGCAGGAGACTACACACTCTGAAATGTTGCTAGCTATATGAAAGAAAACTTATCAACTTACAATATTCTAATTTTTTATACTGTCCATAAACTTTCTTGAATGCATAGGTCATTAACTTATTCAAAACAAAAAAGAAAACAATTAGTACGGGTATGAGATATTTATATTTAACTAAATAAAACAATGATTGAATGACAAACAAAAGTAAAATATTCTTTGTTTCTATAATCAAACAATCTAAACATCTAAATTTCATTCATTAGTAGCATACAATACAATTATATCCATAATGGGTCCCAGTTCTGGTTTCAATATAAGTTGTCTTCTTGCTCTTTGTATAAATGAGGTGAGTAAAAAAACTAAATTTTTAAGTATTATGATGCATAGAAACTTTTTTTATTTACTGAAAATAAACTTTGAATAATATTATAAATGTTTGGTAAAAATAATTGCATTGTTATTTATTCAACATGATTATGGAATAAAAAATCTTAGTGGTTTTAAGACACTATTGGAAATTGTGATGTTCTGCTCAACACTGGTATAAATGTTTAGTAAAATATGTGGTTACGACTACAATATACTAAAAATAATAGCATGTATTTACGCCAAAAATGGTTACGACACTGACTTGCTCAGCTATGTTTTTACCCGACGCTGTTTTATTCAACAAATCAATTTTTATTTGTCACTAATTGTCTGAACTAAAAATTGAAGTTGTTGAACAAATTGACTTGATTTAAATTTATGGAAATTCATAAAAGAGCAGTTATCAAAATCATAAACAATATATCGACTTGAGTATTGGTAGGCATATCATTTCTTCAACTTTATGCCTCCACTGTCAGCAAGCTTTAAATTGGCTTTATAGGTAGGCTGCTCATCTTCGTCAGTCATAGGTAGCACCTGCTTACAACATAATTTTTCATCTTTAAGACTGAACACGATAACAGACACGGTTTCAGTCATAAAAATACAACTGAGAGCATAATGCTGATACATTCTCAAAACAGTTCAATTGGCTCTGTTTAAATTTTTAATAATTAACAAAATGTACAAGGATTGGCATAAAAGAGGGTATTTTATGCAAATAGCATTAACATCAGTCACAAACAAATATTATGAAACAGAAGAAATCATTTATAATAATTTATTTAAGAAGACATTGCCTCTGGACCTCAAACAAAATTCATTTCCAAGCTATTCCATTAATATATTTAAACAGCTGAAAACTACTTAACTGATTACTAGTTACTATATTTAATAAGCATAAATTAAAACATGAACACGAGTAATGAAAGTAAATATTATAACAAAGAGGAAGCACTTTTATTACCTAACAAATCAGAACAAGAAATATAGAAAATAAAATAAAGAAAACTTACATTGGCTGAACGAGGCTCTACACCTGTAATGTCCAAATGCACCTCTCTTCTGCAAAATGATCTCAGTAATTCTATACCTGTAACAAAAAAATGCTAATTCAGTGTGATGAATCACACAATTTTAAGGGTTTCTTTAAGGATACGAAAACGACTTTATCAGCAGTTTTAATAAATTCACATAAACTATAGTACTCTTAAGCAGCAAAACATCGTATACATACAATTTTTCTGAAATAGTTTATATTTATCTTGGAATTATGCAAACCATCACAGTTGAAATAAAATAACTTTCTCGTCTCTCCTCAGCTTTAATAATTTAAACCCATACGTTTGTGATGGTACACATCATAGTCATATGGTACTTGCTGGGGTGGCTATCTAATGATATCTCTTTTAAATAAATGGTCTTCTTCATGGCCCTTACATCAATAGATAAAAATTTTTTTTTTTAATTTAAAAATCAAAATTATAATGTATGGTTAAAGAGAGTGATGTCTGAGCTGATGTGACTATCAAACTATATCTGGCGTAATGTAAGAGTGGTGGGGATAGTTCTGATAGTCCACTCGCTCGGGGGCAATGACTAAGTGATTTGAAGTTCCAGATTTATGATCAGTCTATTTTTATTCTGATTCTTCCAGCTTGTTGAGACAACATTTGTTATCTAACCCAACAAGTACGATCACTTCACCATCAACTTGAATAGTTGAAGATGACGGCCTAGTCATCAAAAAACATTCGGATATAAATTAATAAAGCTCATTAAGACAAAAGCTGTTATATTTCATGATCGGCAACACACCAGTAACAAACAATTACTCATTTTAAGCAATATGTTGTACATTGTACCAACAAAAAATAATTTCAAAAGAATAGAAAATAGATGTCAGACAGAACAAGTAATAAACATGAACCCCATCACAAGCACTTTTGTTTTACACTGTGATAGTAAATAAAGGACTTGTGGTGATAACAAGCGAACTCTATCAATACTAGAGCTTCTCTTAACAACCACTAGGCTGTGAGAAAACTAGTGATTTGCATGCATGGAATTCTCATGGCTAACAAACTGGCATTTCTCCTTTAGCAATAATACACCTTCTGCCATTACGATGGTGCACTGGTTCGAAAGGGCTGAAAGCAATTTTCAGTAATAATGAGTTCTTTACACACATATTTTTCAACCAGATGATCTGTTGTCAGTTCCCCTTTATCAGTCTTAAAAATTTACTTCATATATTTGCGAATTGAAAATAAAATATATTTCATGTGCATAAAAAAAATAAGCCTCTAGTCGTAAAGCTAATTCAACACCAGTGGTAAACCATTTGTCAAATGGAGTTTGCTATAAATGTAGATGGAACATTTGGGAATCGGTGAAAGTTTTGGAGAAAAAAAATTTGCGTTCGCAGTTGTAGAGTGGTTTTCTTTCGTGGAAGGAATTTGCTTTTTCGTACCATCCACACACTTGCCAAACAAATTTTTTCCTCATTTTTGTTTAAATAATGGATATTAAGTTCTTAATTACTATTATGGCTAGGATGATTTATAGCCATAAGAAGTTCAAGTAACCAAAACCGAGAATTAGCACTGGCACCGAACAATAAAAATTCCAAATCCCCAAAGTCTTCTCACCCAAAATTCAAAACTTACCAGAAAATGGTTCTTGTACATGCAGTGTCTCAGACCAAGTGGATAGGATAGTCATGAAATAGGATAGTCATGAAAATTGAAAAAAAAAAAAAAAAAAATGCAATTGGAAATAGTTTCAGAATATTTGACAAAAGGTTTACTACTGGTATAGAGCAGGCATAATTACTTATATAATGGTTACAGGTTATATCTATAAATTTGCTTAAAATTGATATAAACTCACTTCATTAAATGAAATATTTATTGACAAAAGAGGAGTGGGAGGTATATGTCATTGAAGTGAATGAACCGATACTAGTGAAATAACCCAGTGGTGTCTTACTTCTGTTAACACTGATAGTAAGTTTATCAGCAAGGTAGATAAGGTTGGGTTGATTGAATTTATTTGTGACGAAAACTTAACATCTCTTTTTCCCCAAGCCATAACATCTAACATTCAACCCAAGCCAAAATCTGATCTCCCAACAAACGATTCAACTCATTTATATAATTATGGCTAACAATGAACATACAGTGTAATACTGTAATTACATTATAAAAAAATGTAATACTGTAATTACATTATAAAAAAAAGAAGGAATAAATCTGAATTTTACCTTCTTCCCGACATCTGCTAAACTTATATTCCCATGCATCCATCAGTCGGTTATAGTAGCATTCTCCTTCAAGAAATTTATGGTATGGATATGTTTTTGGTGTAGGAAATATTTTCTGAAAACTTTAGAAGTGTTCAAGTCAATTAATATGTAGCCTGTAATAAATGTATAAATGAACAATGAAAAAAAAAAAAACTGAACAATCTTACCTTCCTATTTCCGTCAGCTCATCTTCATACTGAATAAGATGGCGCACATCATCTGGTGTCAAATCTTCAAGGATACTATCAAGATACTAGAAATAATAACAAAAAAATATCAAATTTAGTACGAATAATATAAAATGATTCCGACAATCTAGTAACAGAGCCATTTATATGAATCCATAAGTTTAGTCAATATCTAACTCTTTAGCTGATCTCGTATAACCTCTAGAAACTCAGAAGTAAGAGAGACAATCTTTCAAAGGAGGCTCAAATGTAATTTATTTAAAGAGAATGAACATTGCTTTCTTTTAAAGGCATATTATTTTAACATTTAAATAATCAGTTCTCATTACAATATATAAACTCTAAAACCTAAGTTGAATGAATGAAGCCCAAGTCAACAAAGGCTTGGCATCGAGAGACAAAGTATACAAAGAATGAATAGATATTCCTACCAATTCACGATCTTCTAAAGACGAGAAATGAGCATGCTTATCTTTCTCCTTGTGGGAAAGACCAATTACATACATCCGATGATCCATACACAATGGTCCACGTATACCCATCTTGGTAGATGCTTCTTGCTAACAATTACAGAAAAATATGAAATTTTGATTAATTTTTAAAAATGTTAACTGATTTAAAAAAATATATATTATTAAAATTGAACTTACCTCTTGTGATTTACTGAGCATATCTGGAATGTGATAACCAACCAAATTGAATATATTTGTCACTAAAGGACCTTTTACCGCAGTATCGAGAGATGATCCTGAGTGTAAGGAAGGGGATATGTTAACCTGAAACAATTATGAATTAATAGATTCCAAATTTGACCAAATAGCACCAGGGCTTAAGATGAAAGATGTTAGTATTATACCAGAGTCTTTTGTTTTGGAGCCTGTTCTGTCACCGTAAAGGCCCCCAGACATTTTATTTACAACTCACAATTTATCACCACTTTTTTTGAAAAAGTTTGCTTGAACAGCAATGCTGTATAAATTAAAGAATAAAAACAAAACACATACACAGAAATCACACAAGCATAACCAAATACTGGTATAATCTTCCGTGTAAATAAATTTTTTCTAACTTCTACGAATTGCTGATGTAGTTGCAAAGTTAAATTATTTTAGCAAGCATATGCTCTTTACCTCCAGCAGCCAAGGCTTCAAATTTTCATCAAGAAGTACATCAACTCCAAAAAGTTCATAGGAACAGTAACGTGAAGTCAGATTTACTCTTGACATTTGAGATATAGGATTTTCACCACTTATCATTGTTTTTACGACTAAATCAACAAGACTCGACCATAATGCATCAATGTTTATAGAACCATCTAAGAATGACCAAAGAGATCTCAACGTCCTGAAACAAATTTAAGATCAAATAAACTCATCTTTAATTAGGTGTCTCAACATCCTGCTTTTAATTATCTTATGTTAACATTTGAGGGAGATAGGATCAGAACCAACCTTCACTTTTCATGGGAGATAAAAAAAACAAACTCTCGACCCTCACCTGCGTAGTATATATTATAAATTTTATATTATTATTGGCAATATAAAAATGAAGAAAACAAATCACTTTTAAAAAACAAATAACATTCATTACCCAGTTGTGAAAAAAAGCAAATTATACTGATTTTGGTAGAAACTCTTAATTTATGAAAACATTTTTTGATAAATAATTACTGAAATAATATACATACCATTTATGACCTGCACAGGCACCTGCATCATCATTTAATGAATATGACTGACTGAATTTGTTTATACTGTAGTTAGTTAAGTGGATGTAGCGATCATTTAGAGTTTTTAAGTCATCGGTATACCTGGCTAAAAATGTGGAAAAATGTATATTTTTAAATTTATATATTCAAAGGTAATCATAAAACTAATTTTATTTGATTAATCATTCATGACCAAAATACTTAAAATTGTTATGCAGTCAGTACTGCATTACTTCATGTTTGAAGAAAATTTGTTTGAAAAAGTATCTTCATAAAAATTAGGTAAAGTATTAAATTAAGAAAACCAACGCAATATAAAATAAAAACAGGCCTAACGCCTAAAGCATTGGCGAAGACTAAGTCGGAGATTTGGAAGTAAAGTGAGATTGAGGGAGCGAAGCAAGCTAAGAAGGAAGTAGGAGCATTGCACTCAGTCCTCATGAATAGGCCAGTGTACAAGGAGAATAAGAGGCATATCTTCCCCATCATTGTACAAAGTATTCTTACCTGGAGTTCAGAAATTAGGAAGATGAATAACATGTTAAACAATGTGGATAATGCTTCGAAGGTATTCAAAGAGCTGGATAGATTATGACACTAAGAGGTCAGTTTTACTGAGCAAGTTTGTATGGACCCATCAAGAGAATGGAGGACGACCAGAGTGGAATGGTGTTAGCCAAAAGGGAGAAGACAAGGTCGTCCAAGGAAACAGTAGAAGGACAGTATCGTAGAATAGATAGCAGGAAACAGGCTCAGAGATGGAGACTGAACTAATAGAAATCGGTGGAGATTAAGACTTCAGTATCCTAGTTGAGCAAATCTGGGGCTTCCAGCCTTCATAATAATAATAATTATACTTTTTCAATTCTTCACACCAGATTCAACATCTGCCAATTTCCCGCAAGCTGCACGTAAGAGCTATAAGTAACATTCCCGTTTGTAACTTCAATGGCAGGGCACCTAAGATGAGCACAGGATTTGCCTTTCTTTTATTCTAATTTATAACTGGCAACTGCTGCATCCCAAACCAAAAGTCAAAGGCGCTATTAGTAAAATAGTTCCGAGTGAATTGTGAAATGATGTAAACAAATTTTATTCAAACATAATAATAATATACTTTAAACAGGTATAAAAACTATACAGTACCTGAAGCAAACCTTACTAATCCGTTGTCATAAATATAAATACGAAGAGGATCAAAACTGGTGACTAGGACATACAAACGGAGATCAAATTTATTTCCATTGATTAAATATGGGTTAGATACATACTTCTGAACAATTAACGGTATTTTCTTAGGAATGTCAACCCATTTATTCACAACTTTAATGCCTGATCCTCTTGCAGAAGCTGGCTATAATTAAAAAAAAAATTGAATTAAGTAACAAATAATTGTAATTTACAATGACAATTCAAAATAACATAGGTAAATTATTAATCGGGGATGGCCTTGTGTTCCCCCTCAAAAAAAAAATCTAATCCTAGCTCTCAACCTCTTTATATTCAAATATAATGGTTATCTAGATGTCCTCTAAATTACCAAGCCTGAAGAAAGAGGCTTTACTTTAGTTTATTTTTACACATTTAAAAATTGGTTGAGATATTTTAATTGAAAGTGTCCAAATTAAATATTAAATCAGTCTTGTTTGGCTAACTTCTTTAAGTCAGAGATTAACACCTGTTTAAGATTTAAAGTTCTGATTGTTGATAGATAAGGCCATAAGTAATATTGGTAGATAATACAAAAATAATTAATTCCAGATTAAATTAAGGCCATTACAAAAAATGAAGTTTTGAGAGGCAACCATAGAAACCTGAAAAGTTTAAGAGCTAGTTTCAAAACTTTTCTATAAATAATTTTCAACAACAGTTCGTTAAAATTAAATAATTTCCAGAGAAACAAAATATATTTAAAAAAAAAAAAAAAAAAATGCATAAATGTTTACCACTCCAATATTTCAATAACAGTTTAATCTTCTAACAACGTATTATATTATTATTTGAAAACAACTGGATTCCTCAAAAATTACTCTCAGATGTCAAATTGAACACCTTTTAAGTTTACTGAGAATAGCTTATTTAATTAACAGTATATTAATTTTGAGAATATTGTAGGAGTTAATGCAATGAAATTCAGAAATTCCCACATGTAGAAACACTGTTGATAGCGTTATTAAACTTTCGTTAACAGTATTACTTTACTTTAATTCGAAATCGGAGAAACAAAAAAAATAAAACAGAATAAATTGTCTTACAGGCTTAACAATCCAACGAGTGCTATCTTGCTTGTCCCACGAGGCCCGAAGAGCTTTAATATCTTGTGGTAAAACATAAGTGCGAGGCATAAAACCAAACCTAAAATAAGAAAAATATAATGTGATTATTAATCGATACATTTTAAATATAAAATTGATTTAAGAAGGTTTATTCTTATCTCCATTTTATGGGGTGAGGTTGAATGAGGTTTGTTACACTCTGTTTAAACATTGAACAGGACACCTCTCACCATTGACTAGCATACCCTATAAATTAACTCATAAGTATTTAGGAGTAACCGAACTGTTTTCAAATTTTAAAATTATACACAACAAAACTACATTGAATGTTTGGATTAAATTAAATATGAAAAAACGATACTGTTTTGCTAACTTTTAAGCTTTCTTTTATCATAAATCACTGCTAAGAAGCTAATTATGATTAAAAGTACTGATTTTCCTGATGCATAAGAACACATTTAAGTCGGTACCACAAATAAAATTTCAAAGATCATCCAAAAAATAAGGTTTTAAGTCAACAATAGAATCGTGTATTTAATATTGTCCTATCCATTTTTTTGATGTCAATATTATAGTAGATAATTATAATTTATTTGAAATCAGTTTTTGTGATTGGTTTAACAAATAAAATAAAACATTTTCAAGAATATGCGTATTTTAAAAGAAAATATAGGGAACCCCATGAGTATCTCACAGCTGTTGTTTCTTCACTTTATTTTGTTTATACCTACTTAAAAATTCATTATAGCTCATAACTGATGAAATATTTTAGTCCGAAAAGAAATTGAAACTTTTATATAATGAAAACAAAAATGGTAAGGTCACTGATCCATGAATCAACTAGTATAACAGGTGAGTTATAAAAACATTTTTTGTCATGCATGAGGACAACAATTTAAAAATAAACCAGTGATAATGGCAATGGACAGCCGATGAGAACAAATATAAACTAATGTGAGATGCCAGCCTGAATGTGCCAAACATTCTAATCATAGCTGATACATTCACATTGCCGCAACCTTCGAATGGTTTCATTTAATTATCATCAGCGTACACTGACAAACAACTCTACGAGTAGAATCAACAAGAAGTAAACCAACAGGAGTAAATGAATTAAATTTAATATTAATTGACACTTACTCTTTCTTTCCAAATTTGTTCATATGACGTTGTAAATTTCTCCATAAGCGATCTTTTCGTCCTATTTGAAATGTACCAGGAAAATGATTCAGCTTTTGGTTTTCCTTAAGTGTTCTAAACACAACTGACTTCATATGTTTCCCCCAAATTGCGACCCATTCTGGAGTTCCTGTATTAAAAAAATAAAACAAATATAGTATGAACAATTATACTACGTATGTACATATATGAGTCTCCTAGAGACCAAAGTAATTGAATTTTTATTTGGCGAACTATCTTGAAAATCCGATACAATACTGAAGGATTAATGGAATACAGGATAAATATCAAAGAAAAATCACATTTATGCACGGATGTTATTTAAACAGCAATAATCTTTGTTTTGCCTGAAATTTTTTAACAGAAGCTGTGAATTTTCATTCACCCATTGCTGTAGGTAAACATTTTTCTGCCAGATTTCAATAAAAATTTAAGAAAATAAATAAAAAAACACTTTTAGAAAAGTTTACAAGTAGTATTTGATCATTTGCAATGGAATAAATAATATGAACTGAATACCAGGATTATTGTGTTTATCACTAAGTAAGTAACCACTTGTATTTCGTTTGGAATTTGGAACAGCGCCAAATCATCAAAATTGTGGTGTATATCTAGCATTTTCACTCAAATTTAAATCATTTAGCTGTAGTAGTAGGTTGTTCATATGTGTACTTTAAATGAATTGACCAAATAAGTTATATAATTTTGTGGCAGGATCGGATCATTTTATAACTGAATTGCTCATAAATAGACTGTAGAGGGCATTATACACCAGATTTAAAGAATAAATAAGTACATAGTTCTATATGCCACAAAAATATGTTTTTGGTTTTTATTACCTTTACGTGAGAAATCAAAAGTACCTGTTAGGTTTGAAACATTATTTTAAATAGCAACACCTAAATAATTAAAATTCATGTATGTTACTAATTGTAATTAATTAAAAACAACAAAACATTTACAAATAAACATGTTTTTGTTTGTTTCTATATAATTGTTTGTTATGATCTAATAAATATAATTCATGTAATAATCAATATCCAGTTTCAAGTAAAAATGTAATTTTTACATCTGAAAAGCAATAAAATAAAACAAATACAAAACATAAATTTCCTTTTTACTAAGAACTAAAAAGGTTTATAATTTTCTTAGAAATTTAAAATGATGGCAAGAAAAAGAAAGATGCGAATTAAATTAAAAATGAAACACCTTAAACAAGCATCGATACTGAACAAACTATTATCCTTAAAATATTCAGATGAATTATATCAAAGCAATTTCTTACTTCTTATGAACTTGTAACCCGAGTTCTGTACAATCTTTTTTACAATGATTGGAGTAACAGTGGTGAGCTTCCATTTTAACAGTCTCTGTACTACTATAGGAAAAGGTTTTTCAGCTACAAAAAAAAATTAAGTATTATTAATTTACGCTAAGTTTACACTGAAAAAACAACTACTGAATTTATCATAGAAATACATTATAAAACAAATCAAATACATTACCTTTTACAGTTTCGGAAGCAAAACGAATATACGGAGGGGTGTTAGCAAATAAACTAGGCCTAAGTGATGGATGGATCTTCTTATCTAAAAACAGTAATTAGTAATTAACATTTTTAAAAAAAAATTGTTATTTAAGTTATTGTATTAAATAAATAAGATAAAAGATCTATTCAAAGCTTCATCAAGATGGCTGCAATAATTCTGATGTGGAAGTAGAGGCAGTTGTTCAGCCTGTAAGGGATAGAGACCAAAGAAGTATTTTTGATACTTTACAGCAGGTGTCAGCAACCTTTTTAGACTTACATGGCCATTTTCAACATTTATTTTTAATAATTTGGCCACAAGTGTTTAAATGAGCTCTAACAGAGAGTGAAGAAAATAGTTAGCATTTATATACTATTTATCAAAAATATATGTTTCATGTACAAGATATAAAACCGACACTTAATGTAACATTAATAAAATTAACACTGAAAATTCCGCTAAATACCTGATGATCTAATACTCGAAGACGGTTTAACGGTTTCATATCGAGGGGCAATATGCGTCGGATGGTGAAGGTATGCTTGCTGCAATGTTGTGAGCTGACTGCAACCTGGAAAAAAAAATGACACTTGTAAAAACATATGAAAGTACGTATAAGGCAACACTAGTGAAGAAAGTATTGAATATACCATCCAATGACTGTTTTTTCTCAATGTCTCCATAGGCTTTTCCTTCAAGGTACCAATCTTCATCGTCATCACTGCAACATAAAAAAGAGAATTTTCAACAAGTGAGACCATACTGAAATCAGTATTAAGTTAGTAATACATGATGCACTATAAATGGCTTCTGAAACTTTCTTGATCAATTTAAATACTGTAAGGTAGCTCAAAGAAACCAAGGTATGTACCAGCAAGAATATTAAACAAAATGGTAAACAGATAACTACAGAAGAAAATAAAAATATTTCTTAAGTGAGAAGTAAAGCATCTTGTCAGTAATGCAGACTTTTCAATTTCAATTTGGATCAAGGTTATCAATATAGTTTGAGGAATATGATTTTAGAGACTATTCTTAAAAGGTTTGTCACTATAGTTCGCTTATAAATATGTAGCATTAATAAGATTGTAAGTTTTGTCATGCAGGAATAAAATCAGTTTATTGAGACAAGATAACAATGATTTTTGTTTGCTTTTTCTGATAGACAAAAAAAATTAATGCGATATAGGATGCTCAAGTAAGATTTTTTGATTAATGAGAAAGCTGTTTTCATTTGTGGCATAAAATGGATATGACCTGAAATTTATAATGGGGAATAAAAGGCTATGAAATGATGATATGTTATACATTTAGTCAGTACTAAATATTTTTAAGATTTCCTATTCATTTTTTTTCAGCTTTTGTTATAAAATCCTCTTGTTTTATTTATCAAAATTAATCTTTGTCAGTAATGGTGAGTCTTTGGACCAGTATTGTGTTTATTGACAACACAAAAATGTCAGACTAAAAAAAATGGGTAGTCATATGACAACAGTAAGTAAGAAAGGTCAAAGTAATACTTAAGAAAGGTAAAGCTATAAAACACATTACTGGTGACTACAACATTAGGAATTTGATTGCGAGTAACTCCCTAAATAACTAAGAAAAACTTCATGCCACGCTGCAAAGTCAAATGGATCAACAAGTAAGTACCAACCTAATATGTATTCAATCAATGCACAATAGAAGATCGAGCAAATAAATTTCTTGAGACTAAAATTGGACCTATTAAACATAAAAATATGCCATTTCTTACGTTAAATAGGTTAGTAAATGAGTTTATTTTAATATCTATTACATATTTGTAAAAACAAATTTAGAGATAGTTCAATTTTATGTTAAATTAGAGGATGTGACAGAGTGAACATTGATTTAACATTTTGTGAAGAAATGTTTAGTTTAATGGTTGCACATTTATTAATCAAACTATCATTAGACAATATTATTTCAAACAACCCATTTAAGTAGTTTTGACTAATATAAATTTAATATATAGAGTTTACAAAAATATTTACCTGTCACAAGAAGAATCCACGGTTTTAGAATCACCACTATCAAGTAATCTTCCATACTGACTATTTTCAATTTCATTCCATACTTCTTTTCTAGGATGAAATCGATTCGGGCTAACTGGCAAGCTTTTATTATTATCCTAAATAAACAACATTGTATGTAAAGTAATATAATTTTGTGCACATAAATTAGAAAATATACATTTAAATAGGTTAAGTTAATTCCTTAGTCATAACATCAATTATATAAAAGTAATTTAGATTATCAGAGGGGGATGATAATAGACGAGGTATGGGTCTTAGTAATAAATAAATAAATCTTAGGAATTACATCTTAGAACTGAAGCTGCTGATATGGCACACTAGATTAGATGTTAGTGAAATGGTCTAATAAACTGAAGATATTATAGAAATGAATTGGTCTTTAGATTTTTCTTGAAAAAAAAAACAACAAAACAAATAGAACCAATAAACACATACTTTAAGACAAAAATCTGTAAGATATATTGAGAGCTAAGCTAGAGCCAATGACTTGTGTTTCTTTATAAAATACTTTTATCAAATTTAAGACATTTTTATGCCAATTAAGCCTACTTATGTTATATAATATATTTAAATTTTTGTCCAGAATTTTATCATCAATTCTTACTTTACCACACCACCGTTAGTAGTTAAGGACTAACTAACGTAAAATCATAAATGCCAAGATTTATAATAATAAAACTATCCACATTTTCCTTCTTTAACTGTACTAAATTGTATGTTATTAACAGAGAATAAATAGGAAGTAAAGGAGTAATGGGAGTTTTAACATCACCCAACAGTATTTATATAATAAGGTAATGAACTGCATATGTTCAAAATTTAGTACCAATATCTACTAGTTCGGCTAATGTATCATATACATCCTTCCTGCTTTACATAATATAATTGTTTCTACATTGCCAATGATAAAAACAAGACCAATAATTAAAACACATTAAGTTAGGTAAATAATAAAGTTTTTAAAATAAAAAAAAAAGTATAATTTGCTCAGTTTCTAATATATAATTTTGAATTTTTAAGGGATGTGCTCCCTTATTTGGCTCTGTATATGAGTCATCGCCAGGCTGGCTCACAGAAACATGGAGCCATGTGGAGATAAAGGAACAGCTTTAGAAAATCAAGAAATGCACTAACTATGAACAGGAAGAGCTATACTTCCATTACTTTCAAAGTGATGTCATTTGATATGTGTGCAATACCTAAATGCACACATTCCTAATTTCTAAATATACAAATCAGTGCTAACAGAGAAGCACATGTATACGTACAAAGCATAAGTACATGTATACAAATATAATGATCAAACTCACTTGGCTACTTATAATAATCAATCACTTTAACAAATATTAACCATATGAACAAATGTAAATATGGCCGTCAGTTAATACACAAGTCGAAAAAAATAAAATATATCTTACCCTCGGCGAATCATCTCTGGGCCGCTTAGGAGCAATATACACACTTGCTGATGGAACACTACTATCAGAGTCACTTATATCACGTATTCTTTTAGTTTCTGTAGCTACATTAGCAGCATGACCTTTATTGGAATCGAGAATTTGATGAAGTTTATTTACAACTGATTGCCGCACTTGTCTACTTTGTGAACTACTCTCAGCAGCATTAGCATCTCGAGGGATTTCTGGTAACTTACGAGGTTGAATAGGTGTAGAAGCTGAACCTTTCAATTCTCGCAATTTCCCTCTAAGAGCTTCCACCTCTTTCAAATAATTTTCATGATGAGCCCTTTCAGGTAATGGGCCTGTTCCATTATGACTTTTAGAAACACCCAACTTTTTGGCATTATCTTGACTAGTAGGTACCTTTGAAAACTTCGGTGACTTCCCCGATTCTCTTGCAGTTCTATCACCTTTGTACGGAGTTCTTCTCACGGTTTCATAATCAACTTGGGCAGGATCAAAATTGTACATGCCATCATTTGAGCTGAAGGTCTCCGTACCGTAATATCGTTTTGGACTAAGCACTGGTTTAGAGGGGAGATGAACTTCACACATTTTACACCAATTACTGCAGTGAAATGTATTCGATGAGGTAGATGCATGCTGAGGAATAGACTGCTGTGGTTCAATATCCGAAGCTATGACACTGTTGTTCAAGGCTACCTTAGAGACGATGAAGGGTGTTGCCATTGCAGGCATATCAATGGTTCTATATATACCTGAAATTCACAAAATTAAATATTAAATCACTGAATGAACAAGAGAACTACAGTAAGAAAACATGCACTAAGTGATCAATGCAGTTGGGTATCCCATGAACTTGAGTGCAATTAATAATAAACATGATTAAAAATAGTATCTAAATCACAGGTAAACAATTCAATCTTGACACTAGCCTTATAAACTGACTGCTTTGCCAAGGTTGCATAAAAACTCATGCTTCTAATAGAACTTCCACCGGTATACCATGGCGAAAATCGTAGAAGAACACTTATATATCAAATTAGAGCTATTTCAAAGGACGAATATTGTAGATTAAAACCCTAAACTTATAAATTAAGGAAAAAATAAGCTGCTCGCTGAGTCAAAAAGAGCAGCCATTTAACAAAACAGCAGTGTTTCAACTTCACTCCACAAGGCGGGAACTTGTGAGCGCTAATACATACCTTCAAAGGATCAAAATAGTTACATTACTAAATTACATAATTTAGAAATATGGGGCTAACTCAAAATTTAAACTTCCAATTTTGACACTATACGAACCAATTAAGATTGTAGTACTATTCAGAGTAAATAAAATATTTTTTTGGCATAGTAGGTTGAGGTTAAACCAATTGAACGGAGTTTTAAATATTCAAAAAATTTTTCTAATAATTATAATTCAAATTTATTCGTGATTTTATTGGATAAGATTTTGTCAGAGAAGTGTAATGTGCTAGGGAAATTTAATATGGAATTGTCAAAGGGATGTTTCATCTTCTTACATCGCTGCGAACCACGTGTTTTTTTGGTAGGTTATTATCAGTGCCAATGATAAGCTTTGTTCTGTCAGTACAGATTCCAGTCTGGAAAGGTTTTCTTCAGGTTGTTTGTTGACAAAATATCCTCCATAAAAAATAGCATGAGTAGAAAAAGAGGGGAAAGCAACGGTTTTGAAGCATGGGTTGGTTTTTGTTTTTATTTACTTTTCTTATGACTATCCAGACAATGTAAATAAATAAAAAATTTGGAATGCTGTTAGATATTTAATAATTTACAAATAAATTATTGCATAACCTATTCTTCCACAAAAAAATGTAATTTAACTTCTATTCCTTAATCATAGTTTTCTAATTTATTTGAGTTCAATCCTGTTATGTATTCTAATGTTGTGAAGGTTGGTTATATGCAACAGTGCAAAAATATGCAAGGTTTTCATTGTGCAAGCAAAATGGAACCTAGGATTCAGCCCGCATAACTATCCTGGGCCCTGTTTATTAACACTTGCTAGCTAAAAGACCAAGTCTCAATTTTTGTCATGTATCGGGGAAAAAAAAGAAGTTTCTTTGCTGTGGTGGGGTTAGCTTGACTATTAACTACAGTCATATATACCAATACCCTCGTTGGATTGCTGGCTTCTCCCATAAGGTTCTTATTAACAGAAATTAGTCTGGTTGGTGTACAGTCCGACTCTTGTGGGATTATATTGAAATAAGAAGAAGTGAATCTGGTTCAGAAAAGCGGAATAAAGATTGATAGGTGAAATCCTTACTCCTCAGCACTATTTACTAACTACGGCTACAACTGTTACTACTCTTCATAGAATTTTTCTCATGGGTATCTAACTTGGAAGGAACATGAGTATAATATAAATCCATGCTGCAACACCTCATGATGAGGTTGCTTTCGTAGTTGGCAAAGGGCAACTAAACTGCTCATTTCCTCCCAAAAGGTTAATAGAAAGATCATCAATGTAAGCCATCCCCTTCATAAAAATTTCTCACTGAAGTCAGAAATGGAACCTGGGAGGTATTAGAATGCTGAAATAAAGATGATATCTCTATTAGACATTATTGATTTGTATGAGTTATACAAATTCCTTTTCTCTCTTATAGTATTGTTATGCCACAAAAATTTAAGTTTAATTGAAAAATGTTACATATTCGATTAACACATTAAAAAAATTATTCTATTATTATCATATAATAGAATGACTAAAAGAAAAATGTTGAACACTAGATTTCATCATAATTATATAACTATAAGATGTTAATTGTATTTTTTTTTTCTAATACAGGGGGGTTATATGGAAATGAAAAAGCAGAAACTTCAAGAGCAGTTTTCAAAAGATGCTGCGGATTGCTCACATGATAAGGATGAACTTTTCAAGGGTATTGCAGTGTTCGTTAACGGATATACAGGTTCACCTTTACAATTTTTTTCTCTGTTATCGACATTATATAATTCCAACTTCCTTAGCTGAAAATAGCTATTGAGAGTATACTCTCAATAGTATGCTACTATGGTATACTACTCTAGCATGCTTTTTGCTCTTGTTAATACCACTTCTAGAGTTTTTGACATTGTAATGAGAAATTGGTAAAATAAAATTGTTTGTATAAAGTGAATAACGTTTTATATCACATTTTATTTATATTATTATTTTTTAATTAGTCAATTGTTTTTATAATATTTTATTTTTTGTTATCATTCATATTTTGTTACTTAGATAAGTTTTATTTTTTATAGATCCATCCGCTGATGAGATAAGAAATATTATGATTCAGCACGGAGGTATGTATCATCACTATTACAGGACTGGGAAAACGACCTATGTCATTGCTTCCAATCTACCTGATTCAAAAATGAAACTGACTCAAGGAATTAAGTTTCTTAAACCTTCATGGATAGTTGATAGTGTTAGAGAAAATAAAGTACTTGATTACCGAGAATATCTCTTGTACACTAATCAGTCAAAAACTCAACCTTCAATCAAGTCTCTTCTGTCTCCTTCAAAACCAGAAAACTCGAAACCCTTCTCATCCAAAACTGCATCAGATGAAAGTTTCCTTTCTGAATTTTACAATAACTCAAGACTCCATCATATATCAACTATGGGATCGGTCTTTAAGCAATATATTAATGATTTACGTTTATCAAAGGATCACTGTTTTACTGGAAGAGATGAATTGATTGCTTTGAATAGATCAACTCATTATTCAGAAAAATTAAAAAGCAGCACAGATACAAAAATTATAATGCACATCGATATGGATTGTTTTTTCGTTTCTGTAGGGATCAGGAATAATCCAGAGTTAAAAGGAATACCTATTGCAGTTACTCATGCCAAAGGAAACAGAGCACATCCGAACGGAAGTCTGAAGAAAGAGATTGAAGTTTGTGTGAGCAAAGGCATACATCAAGGTTTTGCCAGTTTTAAAGAAATGGATTCAATGTCTGAAGTCGCTTCGTGCAGCTATGAAGCTAGATCAGCAGGAGTCAAGAACGGCATGTTCCTCGGTCAAGCTCTCAAACTCTGCCCCTCTCTCAAACCGATACCTTATGATTTTGACTCCTATAAAGAAGTTTCTTTTAGTCTTTATAATACTGTTGCTAGGTAATATCACTGCATTTTTCTTATTTTAAATTAACATTGCCACGTGAATCAAGTTATTATAAAATACTGCTGGCAGATGTTTATTGTCATCATTTTTTGAGGGTGTTATCAATTTGATAAAAACTGTTTGTTTCGCAGGTATACTCTTAATATAGAAGCTGTTAGTTGTGATGAAATGTATGTGGATTGTACGGAACTGTTACAGAATGTTCAATTAAGCCCTTTACAGTTTGCTAAAATACTTAGGGATGAAGTAAAGGTAATCATATGAATATTTATGACAATTGAACTATCTAATATACAATGTAGAAAAGAATGTATGTTTTTCAGTTCTGCATAGGCTTTTCTATTCAGGTTTAGATGTTAGTATCAAATTTGGCGTAGATATTTTTAAGCCACACTTGCAAAGCATAGGGAGTGGGATCTTAAACATTGTACCCTTATTTTTCTATTTTGACCCTATTGTTCCCCTTAAACTGTGTTTATTGTCTGATTCACTCCAAATTGAAAACTAATACTATTTATTACATTGAAAAACAGTTCTGTGGGGATCTAGGACTCAAGATTTTACTCATTTAGTTTTATTTTCAGTACTTTATTGACAAATTGAAACCAATTTTTGCAAATAAAAACTGTCCTGTATTGCAAGAAAAACGGTGTGGGAGTCACACCATTGCAACATACCTCTTCTCATTACCTGACTCCATTCAATTTCTATTTATTGTTCGTATTGGAATCCAATTTTGGTATGAAAACTGGGTTCCTGGCTGTCGGGTTATCAGATGTGAGGATCCCCAAGGTGGAGAGAGGACGCCCGCCGCGGGCTAGGGTCGCTACAACCTCTAGCCGCCATCCGGCGAGCGCCAAGAAACAGATAAAATGGGTGGACTTGTGGTCTTTCACCTCTGCTGGCGGCCTAGTCGGCGGGCAGCTTAATTCGTTTTGGTCCGACTCCATAAGATCTTAGAAGGTGTGCCCCGACAAAGCACTATGTTCAGGGGAAGAGGAACAGGGTAGGTTTATAGGTAGTTTGTGTGGTCTTGGAATGACCACGAATTCACACTCGGTATCTAAGGGTAGGCGAAAACCGTCCGGATCCCAAAGGCGAGTGTGAACCGGAGAGAAGCAGACTGGATTGCCATAGGAGATGCTACGAGGTAAGTTTTTGACCGTCGTTCGCGAGGGAGATGTCTCTCCCAAGGAGGTGCTAGTTTTAGCGAGACGAAGGCAGAGATTCCCACTAGGAAGGTGTGGGGCCTGACAACGCCGGACTAAAACATAGCGAGGCTAGGAGAGAGAGATGCAGAGGTAGTTGAATAAGAAGGCCATGGTTTGAGTAGAGCAGCAAGCGCCAGTGCAGAGAGAGAGAGAGCAATGTTCTGTACGTTCTCCCCGACCTCACCAAGAGGTTGTATAGGCATGCCAGCCGTGGTGGGGGGTTCCCCCACCAGCTGCTTCCCCCTCTCTACTGATGCCTTAAGTTTATTATTACAATATGGAAACATAAGTAGATATTTTCTGGACCGAGAAGAGGGGAACTTCTAATTATCCGTAATTAAGAGGTTGACATAACACTGGCCTTGTAAGTTTATTTCTTCCATCTTTACCCCCCCCCCCCCCAGTTTCTGATTATAGTATTAACACCAAAGTTGGCATCAATGCTTAATGAATCAAAACTTAATAAAAAAGACAATAATGGGGAGGGCAATGTAGGGCCTCAAGGGTGGGTTGGGGGGGGGGGGTGAAAAACCTATGTCTGAATGTCTCGAGTAAAAAATGTTAGAAGTTTTTTATTTTCTTAACTTTGGTTTGGGATTCTATTTACCAATATAATTATCTCCTAGTGCCAAGGTATTTGTAAATGGTGGAAACCTGTAGGTAACTAACCATATAATACAGATGTAGAAATGTTACTAACATAATAGTATTGTGTAGGTGCTGTTTTCCCTTTTTAGAAAATCACCAAATGCCCATGTTCTGTTGGATTTGGAGGTAACCGTTTGCAAGCTCGAATGGCCACAAAAAAAGCAAAGCCTGATGGGCAGTTTTATCTACAGGATGATCCAGAAACTTTTTTTCAAAGCATTCCAGTTTCAGATCTTCCAGGTAATAAAAAAAAATGTGCATTATTTTGAGCTTTTTTATTGCAATAAACCATACTAAATAATATCTATTAGCCCTTCTGAATATGAAGCTATATGTGTTTTCGCTCTCATGTTCTCTGCCTCCTGTGCTATCCCTCACTCTATCGAGTGAGTCTTGATAAATAAATAGTTGATTAAAAATATAACAGCCTCACCATTAAAAGGATTTTTTTTTTCCAATGGTTAAAATTTGTATTTACATTCATTCGAAAAAAAATTGAGTCTTGAAAGTGAAGGAACACAATTAAAAGATGATCTGTGAAGTTCTTAAATTCTTATTAAATTATTGTATTTTAATCTGTAACCACAAATAAGAAAAACTTATGTTTGACTTAGGAGTTTATTTGTCTTCTTTTATAAATTATACTACAGACATTGGAGGCATCTTCATTGTTTGATACTGAATGGCTGTTTCAAGGATATTGGGCATAAATCATATATTAAAATTTACAGCTTTCTAATATTATAAATTTGTGGATTAACCACTTAAATCTTATTTAACATTTTGGGTATCCAAATTAATGATAGTATTCAGCTACAAAAAAAAGAATGAACTTAATTCCTCATTAAATAATTCAGCAAATATTGAAATGTATCAAAGCAAGCGATCTCAAATATCTTAATTGTGAAAGTTAACACTTTTGTTTTTTTGTTGTTGCCACTTTCAACAATGGTTGGCTTGAGGTAAAACAAAACAGCAGTAGAAGTGAACAGTGGACCATAAACACTTCAACATTAACACCAATTAGACAAGCATTCTTCCAATTTTAAATTAGTGGAAAGCGCCTTACTTTGGGTGTCCTTAGTCTTGTTAGTCTTGTCAAAGTAGGGAGGAAATGATCTTTCCTTTCATGAAGCCATAAAACGACTACCATGTTCTAACTGATAACATAGCTAATAACACAAGATGAGTAAGTAGCCATCTATGAATAAGAAAAAACAAAATACTAACTTCCACAATAAATCCGGAGTGGACCATCAAAGAAAATGCAGTATGGATAACTTAGGCTATATAACGCTAGGCAGAGCGATAGGGGGCTCTTTCTGTCTCTGTCATCAAGTCTTCCTCAATCAGGACCCTCTACCCTCTGTTGATAGTTGTCTCACAAATCACCTGACATCGACAGTTAGCAATAATAAGGTAGACAATATTTTTAGCTTATATAATCATTGAAGCGTTACTGTAGTGTATTATTTTGATGCAAATAATAGGTTGGCCAAAAAGTCCATTCGGTTTTTTAAGCGAAAATAAGACAACTTTTAAACACAAAGCGATTTATTCAATCAATGATATAATTGCCATTTTGTTCCAGTATCTTCTGCCATCTCATGGGCAGATTCATAATTCCATGCTCAAAGAATTTCCTGTATTTACTGGCAAAAAAATTTTCCAAGTGGATTTTTACATCTTCTTCAGAGTTGAAGGTCTGTCCATTCAATGAATTTTGAAGAGACTGAAACGGGTGGAAATCTGAAGGTGCAAGGTCAAGGTCGGGCGAATATGGAGGGTGTGGCAAAACTTCCCAGCCAAGCTCCAGTAACTTCTGCCGCGTCTGCAAAGAAGTGTGTGGTCTGGCATTGTCGTGATGGAAGACAATCCCCTTACAGTTGGCTTGTTCTGGACGCTTCTGGTGGATTGCTGCATTTAATTTGTCCAGCTGGTCACAGTACACATCCGAATTGATGGTCCTGTTCATGGGAAGAAGTTCGTAAAAGACAACACCCCTCCAATCCCACCAAATCGAGAGCATAACCTTCTTTGGGTGAAGTCCTACTTTGGGGGTTGTTTGTGGTAATTCGCCGCGCTTCCCCCATGAGCGTCTCAGCTCCACATTGTTATAGACGATCCACATTTAATCCCCTGTCATCATTCTCTTCAAAAAAGGATCGTTTTCTTCACATTTCTGCTACAAATCACCGATGGAAATCCTTTGGGCGAGGTTAGCCTCACTAAGTTGATGGGGAACCCAAACATCTAGCCTGCTCACGTAGCCAAGTTGATGCAGATGGTTTTCAACAATCGATTTGGATATTTTGAGGATAACTGTGGTCTCCCTAGTTGTATAACGGAGATTGGTGTCGACTAATTCCTTCACTTTGTCGCTGTTAATTTCAGTTGGCCGGCCAGAGCGAAAAAGACAAGCATTCTTCCAATTGTAGAATTTGTGGAAAGCGCCTTACTTTGGGTGTCCATTAGTCTTGTCAAAGTAGGGAGTAAATGACCTTTTCTTTCATAAAGCCATAAAACGACTACCATGTACCGCGTCTTGAACCGAAAAATCTCCTGATCGAAATCTTGAAAACCACTTCTTGCACACACGTTCTGTAACAGCATCCTCTCCCTAGACAGCGCATACCTTCCTGCAAGTTTCCACTACTTTCTTGCTTTTTTTAAAATAAAAAAGCATGAGGGGCCGATAATGTTCGTTTTGGTTTTCCATTTTCAGGATGATCCTAAACACACAAAATACAATCAGTCTCGTCGGAATTTCGCGTCAAACTACGTTGAAGTGTCTAGTATCTGATGAGAGCGCACTCGCAAGGGACGGACTGAAGTTAGCTACACACTAGACTGCTTGAAGTTTCGTGATGACAAAAACCGAACGTACTTTTTGGCCAACCTGATATATTACTTAATTGGACTGGTTTATTATTTGTGCTCAGGTATTTCCCCCAGGCATGATAAAGTATTAAAGATTAACTTTTATAATATTTGATAGTGAGCGTACATGCTACAATATATCTATTTGTGACGAATTTCCAATATTCTGACAAATTAATACATTTTTTATTGTGAGGTGTTGGCTATTCGACTTCATATAAACTCAAAACCAATGGCATTAAAACTTGTGAGGACCTTCAAAACTTATCATTACATAAATTGCAGAGTGACTTTGGAAACAAACTTGGTAGCACATTGTACAAGTAAGTCTTGTGTAATAATGATTCTTAATATAGTCTTTTGTTATTCAAGTATGCCAAAAGTGTTTTAAATTTTCAATAATATTTTATTGCTTTGTTGCAAATCCCTGAAATTCCTCACTTAAGATTTAAGAAGATAATAAAAATTAAAGCAATCATAATTTAACCTATTCCCTTGTCTTACTTAATAGTCTGAATAACACTATTTACAATTTTAAAATATTTCAGTTGCTGTCGAGGAATTGATGACAAAGATTTAGTATTCAACCAGGTTCGAAAGTCTGTATCGGCTGATGTTAATTATGGTATACGGTTTCAAAGTGACACTGAACGTGATGTATTTCTTAAGCAGCTATCAGAAGAAGTATCACAGAGGATTCAAGCTATAAAAATGAAAGGAAAATGTGTTACCCTTAAATTAATGGTATGTTAATATTTTGAGCGCATCGTTAGCCCATTAAATTTGAGTGGATGTATTTCTTTACAAATTGGTTTAGGTTGATGACAAAAAAAAAATGTGAAATCTTCATTGTATTTATTTATGAATGACTCAACATGCTATGTATTATTATGATGAAAGGAAATAGTCATAAAACATTTCAACTTTCACCTTTTAGACCTTTTCAAAATTCTATATTCATTAAAAGCTTTCAACCCTTGATTAAATGATTTAATGAAAATAAAAATTGTTATAGTGTCTCTACATCAATTCCTTATATAAGATGATATGGGAATGCAATACCTTATGTACAGAGATGGTCTGTTTACGACTTGCTTCCATTCTCAGACCTCACATAAGGTGTTCATTCAGACATACTCGATACAAGACATAAATAATAAACAAATATGATAAAAATCCAACATCTTTTTTTCATCAACTTAATTCGATTCCCAACAAACATAAACTGTCACCTAATATTTGACATTTAAAATTAAAACTAATTGTCTTTCGTGTAAGGTTCGCTCAAAAGATGCCCCTGAAGAGACAGCGAAATACATGGGCCATGGAATCTGTGATACTGTCACTAAGTCAGCATCTTTTGCTAATGCGATATCCGATGCTGCTTCCATATATGGGTGTGAATAATTAGTTATTTAAAAAATTGGCTCAATACATAAAATGAATTTTTGTTTAAATAATTTTTTATAGGGAAGTCATAAAAATCATTAACAAATTAAAAATTGATTCAAAAGAACTAAGAGGGATCGGTGTTCAACTTACAAAACTTGAAAGTTCCTTAGAAAAATCAAACAATCAACTAATGAAGTTTCTCGAGACAAACCATCAGAAAACAAAAGATGAAGTTGATCCTTGTAAAAAACTACACAACGAGCCTTCTTGCAGCCAGAAGACATCAGTGGCTCCCAAACAATTGGATCTATCCTTGTCTCAAGTAACTATTGTGACTGTTTTTCTTTTGTATGCAATTTGTAATGTAAATGTTTATTTTTTAACTGAGTGTGTAATTTTAGGTAGATCAGTCATTTTTATCGGCAATGCCGAAGGACATCCAAGAGGAAATTTTAGGATCTTTGAAAGTAAAGAAAAAAAAAGGATCAGATTTTTTCACCAAAAAAGTTGAGAAATCTGTAGAAACAAACAAAAGCACAACAGTAGTTACAGAAAGTAATCCTGATAATAAAGGTAATCTTTGTTACCATTAAACATTTTTGAACATTACATAACAAGCACAAAATAAACAAATTATATAAATCAAACAGTTTTATATTGTGGTTTATATTATATTGTGGTTTATATTATCAAAGTTTCCGACCTAACAAAGCTTTTATTTTAGCTTTTATTTCACTAGCTTTTATTTATTTTATTATCATCTTCATGTTGAGGTCGGAAACTTTTCAGACCACCTGTGTGTTAAAATAAATTAGCCTCCCTATCTTGTATATTTAAATTTATTGAATTTCAGGGAAATTTATACCTTCTCTTCCCTCCTCAGTTATAGATATTTTAACATATAAATTCTATAATGTAACTTTTTAAGTAATAATATACCAGGGTTTTCTTACATATAACAATAATATTACTGAAATAACCATTACGAACAGGATAGTATTTTGTTAATTGTTTAATATTTTGATTGAGGATAACGTGGTTGTTTTTCTGTCTCTCACATCATAGTTAGAAATTAATCAATATTTTTTTAAATAGGCATTTATATTCATGTAATTATTCCAACTTTTTAGACACTTTTAACAACTATGTTTCACTTGGAGAATTGAAGAATCTCATGGAAGAATGGGTGATTAACGAAGAAACTCCCATGTCCCAAGACCTCACTCTGATTAGTAATTATTTAAAAGAGCTTATTACAACTCAATACTTGAGGGAGCTGTCAGTGATATTGAAATATTTATACAGGTGAGTTATTTTTTATATTCGCTGCCCTTGTCGCTTGCCAAAATAAGATATTTTCAGTTATCGCCCTCAAATTGTTAGCTACATCTTAGCTATTGATAATTATGGTACTCATGTGATGCAAAGATACTAAGATAAATTATTACCTCCTTGGTTTAATGAAGATTATATGAACATTGTTGTTTTAATGGTAGTACATATTTAATAGTATACAGGTTTATATGTAATAATCAAAATTAAAGTAAAAAAAAAAAAATAACCCTAACCCCTTCATCTGATCGCTATGGAAGAAATCACATCGCAATATGTAATTTTATAACTATTTTTTATTTTAGCATATTTGGCTGAATTATATTTCATTATTGATAATTATTAGCCAAAGAAAAAATATACTCCGGATATTCCGGAAAAAATATAAAAATATATATAACATATATCAATGTTCGGATAAAAAATCATAAGTTTCTGTGTTTTTCGATGTAATATTTCTGCGCTCATATGACAAAATGTTATAATTCACTTTTCTTAACAAAGAGATTTTTTCACATTCTATAAGCACTATAGTATTATGAAAAATCGCAAAGTAGTTTTACACGAGTGAACATATTACCCATGATGTTTGGCTAATACTTATAGTATCTTTTTATAGTATTTATTAAAGACTCTGGAATGTGAAAAAATCTCTTTGTTAGGAAAAGTGGGTTATAACATTTTGTCATCTAAGCACCGATTTAATAAAATTATGCTTCTGTATAAGAAGTACTATAATTGTTTTTTTATGACATAAATTTTAATCGAGTGCTCCTTTTTTTTTTTAGATTCATAAAGAGTAATAAAAAATCCGATTTATGGAAAGACGCTTATTTTTCAATAATGAATCAGGTCCAAGAAAAAATGGTTGATGTTTATAAAGGAAAATTAGCTCTTGAAGAGGAATTCACACATTTTTAACAAAACTTGTATTATTCTTTGATATGAGCTCAGTCGTTAAGTTTTATTAAAATAACCACACAAAGCTCTGGAATCGGTTAGAGTTCACTTTCAAAGAGAACTAGTTATACAGAGCCTACAGTGGAGTTGAAAAAGAAGCAAGGACATATATAAAGAAGATATGTTAAGCTGGCAATTCTTGATCTCGAGTAATGGAGAGTATTTAGTATCGTCATGGAAATGTTCCACCTGAGAAAGTAAAAGATTTATGAAGGAGCAAAATTGACGAATTTAATGATACCATTCCATAATGGTCTGGCTAAATGATTTTCTCATTAGCATCAAACAGTTGTATTTCTTATTTAATTACTGCTTTTCATTCGTAAACAATATTGGAAACTCAAGTTAAAAATCATTGCTCTTTATTTATGTTCCTGTAATAATTTTTCAGTATAGAAAACTTGCATATTATGGTAATAATATGTGCTATAATATATGTGCATGGTGCTTAATCAATTAAATCTTACTAAGAGGCCCCCTTTAAGGTAATATTTTTTATAACACAAATGTCAAGGGTATAAAATCCCCTGCCTGACAAGCTGTGTCTTCTATTTATTTTAAGGAGGGTGTGAAAAAAATCAAAACTTTGTAGTTTTAATATTGTTATTTATGTTCCTAATAAAAATAAAATAAATAATGTTTTCTTTTTCCATGGCAACCAGGTGAAAAACTTATCATATATCAGATATATATTTCTATAAATAGTTATTTATATCACACTTAGTATTTAATTATTATTGACTATACCTAAGTGTACTCATTTTTTTAAAAATAATAACATTATTTAGCATATAGATTATATCAAGTCATAAACTACTAGAATTTTTTTCACAAAGAAACGTATTACAATGTATATAAGTATTAAGTTCTTACTTAACTCCTTGCCCCCACATTCAAATATAAAATCATGATCGCTCTATAAATCTTATATATTTACATCAATCCACTATTTAATGATGAATCTAATCAACTTTTGTATGTCACTTGTAATTATACTCCAAGGAGGTCACAAAAAAATCTGACTACGGAGGCATCTCGCATTGATCTATATTTCCCCTTAAATAGTGGACAAAATATTAAGAAGACACATAATGGACACCCTAAGGGTAAAAGTTGTTAAAAGAAAACACCATAAAGTAACATAAAAATCAAGTGTGATTTATCACAAAGTTAAGGATTTAGGCTGGGATAAGTTTGGAACATGATTTTAATGACATTTTTTAATTATAGACTGCTAAGTTCCCAATGCATATTACGCATTAGCCAGGGTTAATCTTCCTAATAGAGAATCTATTAGGAATTGTAATAGTAACTTTTTTTTTTTTTATTAATAATATGGCAAACATTTTTTAATGACAAAATAATTGACTAATGGACATTCATTAGCTTTCATGGATTGATAGTATATCACCATGGGATCATTAATTGTAATTATTAAGGAAATATCATGCTTCTACAACAGGTGAGGTTAAAGTTGTAAACACGATCTTAACAATAGTTGAAATTATTTTTCGATTAGTTTCAAAAGACAAAACATAAATTATACCTATATCATTAACTGAGAAGTTGAAGTCTTCAATTTAATAATCTGACTCGATATGATTTATTTATTTCAAAGTAATTTGTTAATTAATGACAATGTGTCATGATCTTGGTTGTTAATTTCAAGTTTCATGAGCCCTATAAACATCGCACTTAAAATAGACAGGTGTTCAACAACATAGCTAGTTGTGTTTGGTTGGTGCTTGTGAGCCACTCTAAAAAAATATATTAAAAATGATTGGATATATTTTTTGGAATCATTCAAATTTATTAATTGACATGCTATGCTTGTCTGCATTAGGTTCTGTTAAGAGAAGGCTCGAATATATTTATATAGTGTGACAATAGTTATTAACAAGAATACAAATAAAGGGTAGCTAGCTTGTAGACAGGTAGAAGTTAACATACATAGTTTGATTAAGCGTGGAATGTTAATATATTTTATGAATATCTAATATATTTCTCACTAACCTAAGTGGATATCACAACAAATACATTCACTAATATATATTATGACTAGCTATGAAGTCCTGCTCTATAAAAACAAGTTCTAGATAAGTTGCCGAAATTGAGTAGAATTATAAATCTAACTGTGTTCACAACTAGGGGCCGATGTACTCTGTGATAGCTATGAAATTATTATTAAAAGGTCATACAAATATTTGGTGATTTGGCTAACATGTATTCATTCTAGCCTCACTGCTAAATATTACTTGCTCACTGTACCAATATTGATTAAAATTTCCTCCATTGTAAGCATTTAGCTGTTAATTTAATATTTGTAAATAAATATAAAAGGATTCTCACAAAAAGTTTGATTTAGTGCTTCGCCTAAAATCTGTAAGAATTTCTTAAATAGCGCCAAATAATGATCTCTTGCAAAAATAAATTATAATTTGGTATTGTAAAAAGGGTGTTTATTATATATTTTATAATTTTAATTATTGCTGAAATAAAATTTAGCGCGTATTTTTCAGAAGGTTGTGGAAATTTTGCCGCCAAGCGATGGGCTTCTCATTATGCGGCGGTAATTGATTCATAATATAATTCAGCTTTTTCCTACATTTTAGTTTCTTTTACCTCTTCTATAAATAATCATGGAAGTGAGATAATCTGCATTATTAATTAGTTGGTTTTAATGGCGAGAATGGGAAGAAAGTGATGAATTGAATAAGATTTTGTCAGCGGTCCCCCTCCATGGCGAGCGCCGGCAGTCTCAGCTACACTCTGGTCCGTGAAGGGTGTGCTTGTATGCCTGTGTTCTCTTTTGCGTGTCTTTCGTGTTTGTGTGCTCTGTGCAAAGCCGTGTTTAATTTTTGGATTATTTCACTCCAAGACTCGTCCTTCAGTTGTAAGTTTCTGTGAATTTTATTTGTAAGTATTTTTTCTTTCAGGAAATTATACTCTGTCATCCAAGAGTCTTATCTGCCAGAAAACTCTTCAGTTAGATAAATCATAAGCTAATAACAAAGATCTAACTTCTGTTGTTTAATATATCTTTCTTTTGAAAATTTAACGTATTAATTTTTACATGATTTTGGAATAATAAAACTTTCACATCGTTGATGGTTAGTTTCATAGTTTTAATTTCATCTTTTATTTTGGTTTTGTAGATGTCCTTGTCCATACGTAATAAGCTCAAGTTAATATGAGAATATCTCTTACTATTAAGATTTCAGAAGTATCTAAGATTAAAAATAAATATTTTAATTGCATTGCTTCTTAGTTTTAATCTTATAACCTTATAGAGGCTTTAGTGAATATTTTATCTTTACATTTTCTGATTTTGAATGTATAATCTAATTTCGTCTGCCGAAATCCTACTTAAAAATAGTTGTTTTTAATAATAATGCTATCGTTACAATGTCAATTATGTTTATTAATATAATAAACTTGCTGTATACTGTTTTATTTTATTAATAAACTAAATAGACAATTAAAATTGTTACATGAAAATCGTTTTATCATGGTTAATTATATTGAAGAAGAATTGAATATTTATTTGGTATAAAAACAAAAAATAAATGTGATTTGATAAAATATTTCAGATTATATCAAATGCAAATCGAGCAATGATGCGAACTTGTTTTAAGGGCATCCATCTTTTTCGAGTGATCTGCCGATGCCATGGTGATCTTAACTACAAGGATTACCGCATGTAATTGACCTTGTAATTCGACTAAGATTAACATTTTTACTTTTTGTACGCAAACGTATACAACTTTCAGAAAAGCGTTTGCGGGTTTATCCTTAATAACTTGATGTAGGAGGCCATGGGGACCTGCCAACCGGAAGTCACCCACTGCTATTTTACGGAAATGAAAGTTAAAATAAATTCAATGTCGGTTTTCTGATTTGAGTCCGAGTCTTTTGTTTCTTCTATCAGTCGCTTAACCACTAAACCACACCTTTATGAGCTGAAATACTTGAGAAAAAAAAATTGTTTTACAGTTATTTGTGTTATTTACAGGTAAGTTTCTTTTAGCTTCTGCGTGAATCCTGGATTTATTGGTTATTGTTGACAAGAAATAAAAAATGTTAGGTGTGAATCGGATCCAAATGTTCCGACTTGTGCCATAACGAGTAACAAATATTTAGATAAATAAAAACTGTTCGTTACAGTAACATAAATATTTTTAACTGTACGAATAATTATAATACATATTGAAGCCTGCACATCGATTGTTTATAGTTCATAAAATGAGGGGTTCAGCTACGGAGTATAGAATTAATTAGAGATGACACGGCTAGTAAAACTAAAGTGTTGGGGGGGGGGGTAGATTCTCTTCTCCCCACCCCTAGAGGGCCAACAGTCCCAGTACACATTTTAGCTACACCATTCGGTTTTGTTTGATTTTTTGAAAAGAAGTTGGGTATTGATATAACTAACAATTAGTGTTATTGTTTTAATCATTTTAATTAATATTGTGATGAATTTTATTTTGGTCAATTGATTGATTCCTGTGAGAAATATTTTTTTTTAATTTTTGTATTAAAATAACAAGACCCTATAGATTGTTTTAATGATAATTATCTGAATCCTATGACAAATGTTCAGAAAAAATTAATAAGTTTTGTTTTGAACAAACGGCGCAAATAACCTAACCATCGATCGTTTGTAGTATTTGTTGCCAAAATGAGCTGTTCAGGTGTGTGTGGACTAATTTGATTACTAAGGTAATGGAAGGTCTCCTAACACAAGCAAGTGAAATGGTAATTCAATTTTGTATTGTCCCTCAAGGGGGAAAAATCGGCTAATTGAGTTATCAGCTGGGGTTCTAAAACACATATCAACAATAATTTTACTAGTTTAAATTTAAGCTCATTTAGATGAATACATTGACATCACTCTTAGGTCATTTAAAATGTCTTACCTTAAATAAAACAATTGACTATAATAATGTCTGTACTAATCAGTTTCTATATCTATTTAAATATTAATGAAATACACTATAAATAAATACAATGTACACACATGTAAATACACCTCGAAATATGCTGATTTCCTTTCGATTAGTATACAATGAGCTATTGAAGCGAAACGATAGATGAATTATTGAAAATTTGAGGTGCAACTGTTTTGACCATGGTTGCGAGTCTTTTGTAAAAATTGTGTTATTAACGAAATAGTGAAGTACTGAATAAATAGAAACTAAAATAATTAAGATACGAATAGCTAAGTGATATTAATATTAAATAACTAAACAATAATAAATTTATATAACAATAGGTAGTAATAGAAGGAAAGTTTATGAAAATGAAAAGAAATCTCTACCAAGTAGCTTTTAATATGTAAAACACACATCAAAAGTGACGAACAAACCGTGTTTTACATAAACCGGAAACGATTCTATATATTAGTGCAATCCCTCTAGAAACCATTTATGAAAAAGTAAGAGCTTTGTTGACTTTGAAGATACATAAAAGTACTTTAATTAATAAGGGTCGGAAATCATCTCACTATCCAGTAGGTAAGGGTTCTGGCTTTGAATAAAAAAGTACGAAAATCTAAAAAAATATTTCGCACACTAGATATTAAACTTTGTGAAAAACATTTTTTTTTTGTATCTAATCAATTTCTTTTTGTGTATGTATCTGACCGACTTGTAAAGCTGGCGATAGCAGTTTTTTTCCCCCTGTTCTCTACCATGGGTCATGGGTATGTTCCTTTTTCACTTTATATCTTTACCTTATTTCCCTTTTCACAGTCTGATTTCTCTCTTCACCCTTTTGCGTTATTATCATCACGATAATGGTAAAGGTTCACCTTTGCCAATCTCTGTCACTTTTGGTACGGCAAAGGGACTCTTTACGAGGCGTTTTCTTATTATCGGTATCTCAAATGAATTGAAACAAAACAAATGAATGACCAATGTAGAAAAATGCCTAAAACCTGCAGTCAAAACATGAGAACCCTTAAATCGCTATTATAAAAACTAAATTTGATATGAAATGATGCCATTTTTTTTTGTAGGCCGATTTGTAACCATTATTATTAAACCAGCAGAAACAAACTTTTGTTATGAAACTATTAACTGTTCTCATTTTACCTCTACAAACTCCGTGTTGTGGAAACTTTTGTGATTCACAAAACGTTGTTTACATTTTAGATTGTTAAACCATCAAGTACCTACTTGCTTGTACTACGCATAGATCTGTTTTATAAAAAACAACAACAATAAATTGACTCAGACGACAATTTGACTATGGTCAATAATTAACTTCTTAGATAATGTTTCAACTAAGACATTTTAAAGCTGATTACTCCCATGTACAATTTTATAGTGTTGAGATTAACAATAACAAAATAAATAATTATTAAAATGTAGGCGAGGAGCTCCACACATAACAATTCCAGGGAATGGGGTTTATGTCAAATTTCATTAGTGGAAGGGTACTCACTACTGACTAGTGAATAGGTTCCCTAGTTTTAAGATTTGCTGTACTAATGATTCATTGTCTATTAATCTTTGTTTTCTTATTCGTACTTAAAAGATCGAGAGCAAGATTCAGTAATTGGGCGGAGGCTCTTGAAACATTTGTGGTCACCTTGAAGTGAAGGCGTGTATCGAGTGGAGGTCACGGAGAAGTCATAAAAAGGTTAGAGCGTACTTGGAAGGGTCCATGTTTAAAGAAGGGGTGCTTCCATACCGTCCTCTGAAGGTGTTCTGAAATGCATTATGGTTCGTATTCCGTCTTTCTGTTCGTACCTACGTTCCATGATAGGGCTAGGCACCAAAATAATGGAATACATCTGAAATATTTCTCGAAAAATGATCATTACTTTTCGATTGATATTCATTAACGGGAAGTGCAGTAGAGCCTCGCTAATCCGACTTTCGCTAGTCCAACCTTCGGGTTTGCCCGACCATCAAACCTGATCACTTCTTTATTGTGCTAAAATTACAATCTGCCTTATTAGGCAGTAAGTAATTAAGATAAATGCTCTCATTCATACAATATTTTCAGACAGCCCAGAGGCCCCCCAAATCCACATGTCTGTCACCTCCCTCGCATACGAGAGAGGAAGCGGAGTCTTGGGAAGTCCTCCACGCTCCTCCGTCAGCCGCGTCACCGGATACGAGCCAGTGGAGGCTGACCAAGAGCGCGAGATAAACCTGATCAATGCAATCTGTTTACTCAATATTCTCGGAACTTCAGGTTACCGAACCGGGAGCTCACGATGAGAATTTCTCTGAAATTGATAGTTTATTGCAAACAGACGTAATCCTTTCAGTTTTTTTTTTTCGGAATTGGACTAGTGAAGTTAAATTATTTAAATAAATAAACAACATATGTCTTGTTTTTTAATAGATGTATTTTTTGAAAAATGGAATAACCAGGTATAAAGGATAATAATAAATAACTATGTAAATAAATAAAATAAAAAGTGCAGCCTACTTCACATAGTCTGTAAGTTGTTTAAGTTATACATTATCTTGATTTTATTCAATTTCAATGTTTCATCTCCAAATGACCTTTTAGCCGTCCCGACCTACCCCCTGGTCCCGTCGAGGCCGGATCAGCGAGGTCCTACTGTGTAGGAAAAATTAAACGTGAATAGAATTTCACCTCTAAGTCTATTTAAGATTTAAAGTTGGGATTTTCTCTGCATGTTCAAGGACACATTAAATATTGTAACGAAAAAAGGATTTCAAAATACATTTTTTTTCAGACTAAAAACAGTATAAATCGCCGATTTGTTACGTTCTCAACAGCTTCTAACGTTTGTTTTTTTTGTAACCACTTTTGATATTAACAATTTTTTTAATCGTAAAGGGAATTTTGAGTACAAATAAAACATTTTTGGTACAAAATACTGAGTTTTTTTTTGTTTTTTTTTTCACAAACGTTTCTATGAAAGTGAACTGGATCCTGAACGAGGAAACATTTTTTCTTCGATTTCCGCTCCTTTGATTTATTTTATGTGCATTTTCAAAAATACAATTTATTATTTAATTAATAAACAATAAGAAATAAATGCGAGGTAACTGGTAGGGTTCACCTACTGTTGGAGGGGTAATTTTCCCACAACAAATAACTCCCGTTGACACAAACATGCATGTATAACCACTGGCCAGCACTTATGAACTGTTAATAGTTAACAGTTAGGTCGATAACTGTGATTTCCTGATAGTAACAGTTGTTACTTTCTGAGACGTTCTCAACGTAAGTGCTTTCGCTAAACTGGAGGCTGTCATCATCCTGTGATTGATGTTATAAATCTCAACGGAGCTTTGAAGGTTGTCTGAAGAAAAACTACTTCAATACTCAAAAGAAACCATTTGATAATTCGGCTCTACTCTATCTACCGACGTGAAAAGAAAAAGTCAGTCAGGCATGTGCGATGTATCACAAGGTTAAATATTCATACGCGCTGTGGTGTACCTCTCAGAGTAGTGGTTAATAAATCACCCTTAATTATTTGTAAGGGGTTGCTATTTTTAGCGCTGCTGGGACATGCAAGCATGTCATCATATACCTGTGAACAATGCTGAAAAAAAAAATGCAAAATGAATATTATTGGAATGTTTTAACAGCTTTTTGTAAATACAATACTACAAAGCCACAACAAATAGTGTCTATTATTAATCAGGATGTCGAGACCATAAATTTGGTACCAACTCAATGTGATTGTTTTCTTAATTAGGAAATAATATCTTTATTATCCTGGGACTATGCACCTTAAGGAAAAACATATCTTTACCAAAAATAAAGATTTTTGTCATTCCCCGCTGATATTTGCAATGTGCATTTATATGAAATAGATAAAAAGAAAACAAATAAGAGAAGAGTTTGTAGAAACTAATAGAAACTAGAAAGTTTTTATTATAATTATCAATTTATTTCTATATAACTATTCCTACAGAAATGTGAGTTTTACCAACAATTTAATCCGTCGAGGAAGAAAATTAGCAGTTAGTGACCGCCTAATCGCTGGTAAAATTATATCGAATTATTCACCGATTTTGCGAATTTCAATTGTATTCAAATAAAAAGGTAAAATTTTCTGAAAATTACAATATTAATCCGGCAAATTGTTTTTGGCTGAACTTAATTGTATACAAGACGTTCTTATCTAATATCAAATTGTGTTTACTTTAAAGTGAAGTTCGCCTGCTTCGAGAGAAAATAGGCTAGGGAGATAATGAAGCGTAATCTAGTGTCTATTAACCTCGCTCTGTTCTATATTTTCAATGTGTCCGCTATCTCGCCTATTGTGATGGCGAGTTTTCGCCTCGTGAAACTTCTAAGTATGATTTTGGCTCGTTCAGCGCCAAATCTATGCCAATGGAACTAGTTTTAGGCCTTTAATCTGGGCGACCGCTTCATAATATAAACTTTTGTCCTCAAACCCAAAGTGATCTGTTTAATTTTAAGAGTTACAACCCTGTGAAGAGGAGTAACTAGTCGATTCCAGGATCAGCCAAACTATTCTTTTTTAAATTTTTTTTTTTTTTATTATTTCATTATTTTTAGTTGTTAACATAAACAATCTCTCCCCCCTTATAAAATAAGGTTAAAAGCGGCTAAAACTCAGGCATTGTTATAAGTCCTAGACTTAATGACCATCCTATAACTTTCCGCTCCACGGTTTAAAACCTAGGGATAACTATTGACCAAACCATCTTCTTGAACCAATAATAATTTTTTTTATACATCGTTAACTCAAATTATTAATTTTTTTAAATATATGAAAATTACCTATAACATTTATGAATTAATGGAAAATATCGAGCATTTATTTTTAAAATTTTTTTTTAAACCATTTCGGTCACTCAAAATCACTATTTCAGGGAATAAAGATAAATTATAAGTAGCCAAATGTACGTAAAATAATCTACTATTAGAAAAAACAGAACTTCAAATCTTAAATTGCTTTAGAGATTTGACTTGAGAAATCCAAACAGTTTGAAAAACTGGATAATTTTTGTAATTATTATTACTTTTTATTTTTGATAATGTCCGCTATTAAACTTTAACCAAAATATAACTTCAAAATTTCAAACTTAATGTATCATTTTTGTCATTACTATTGTAGAACATACAGACAGACAGAGAGTTGAGAAACGATCATAAAGTTATTGGGTACTTTATGAAAGTAGAACCTCTCCCTTTGGGGTAAAAGCCATTGTTCTACCTTGAACGGAAGCACATAATAAATTCTTAAATAATAAAAAAGTTAGCTATTGGCATTCTATAAAAATAATTATGCAGTTATGATCATACATTTTTTATTTATTGTTAATCGCTCAGTGAACATTTTAAACGTTATTTCCCGTTAGTAGTAAAGCGTGCTGTTTAAATACCGTCATGGTTGACGCAAGGTGGTCCTTGCGTTAACAGACGAGCAAACGCTGTTAATAGGAACTGTTATTTATTTAAGGTTGCGAAACAGTTGAGTTGTTTACTGGCTGCTGCATCGGTTGTTGAACCTCATTTTCAACCTGCCTCGGTTTGAGCCTACTTCTGGATATTTGTGTACAAAAAGTCTATTATTTAATTTGAAGTTTCTTGAACTTCTTGAATATGTGCTAAATTAATTTACAGGAATTTATCTCAAATGTACTGGGCAAATCAATACCTTGATTTACATTTTACAACTGCAGAACTACGATTACCAGTGACTATAATAGGGTAGGCCGGGTTTCCTGCACGAAATATGAGCACTTAAGAGTATATGAAAGTAACATACAAGATATGTTCATATTGTTGAAAATTGTTAGTAAAAAATAATTATATACCATAGACAAGGGTTTATTTACCCTTTTTGTTCTTTAAACGTCTTTTGGAATGATGATCAACTATAGATCAACTATGTTAGACGGTAATAACGGGTAATATTCCGAAATAATTATGTTTCTAAATGATTTTTCGTGATGTGTTATGCGAAGCACACTTGACAAGTCAGTTCAGCATCCGCTGTTGAGGCAGATCTCAGAACTGTTGTAATTCAGAAAATGATTTCATAAGTGAAGTTACACTTGGTCACTATAAAGGTTGGGGAAAATTAAAATTTTATTTTTACTGTTTAAATCTTACGCACACCTCAAACCTTTAAATGCCCCCCCCCCCCTCCCCGAGGGTATATGAAGCACTGTTCAAGACGAACAGAATCTTTCAAAAGGTCAAGAAAAATAAGTTTTGAATAAAATAATAACATATTTATGGATTTTTTTCCAGGAGTGCCCCCCTGTTTTCGTTCTATATTTTCGTCCACTTTTAGGAGGGTTTCTGTCACCACTGAAGAATTACTTACCAGAAGATATCTCAGGGAGGAAATTTAATAAATTAAATCTAGTTTTTTAATATACTTTTGAATCCGTTGACGCGGCTGACGGAGGAGCGTGGGGGACTTCCCAAGACTCCGCTTCATCTTTCGCATGCGAGGGAGGTGACAACCATGTAGATTTGGGAGGCCTCTGGGCTATTTGTAAATACTATATGAATGAGCGAGTGAATGTTGAATTGTAAGTATCGTATGAATGAGAACATTTATCTCAATTACTTATTGCCTAATAAGGCAGATTGTAATTTTATCATAATAAAGTTGTTTATCTAAAAAAAAAAGTTTTTGAATTAATGCATTCGTATTGTTAATTTCATTACAACCTCTTCAGCTACTTCTGCATCCTACTATCCGTTTGATGTTAAGTTCGGCCAGTTGATAGAAAAATGGACAATGCCCATGTGACTGTTAAAACGGGTGCGTGATGGCTCTAGGGTACCGTGGACCTCGGTTCCATCGTGGTCTCTTTTTACATTTGAATGTAGTAAAAAGGGTAATTTTCAAATCTGAATGTGATGTTTGAGAGCAGCAGAATATCGAACTATTTCCACCACTTATTGCAGAGCTACAATAAAACCACGTTCTGGCTCTGTTTAAAACCTAGCCCTGAAATACTCAAGAATCGCCGGCGAGCTTGGTCTATACAGGGGTCGAGCTAACGCTGCAAACTGCGCCTCAGGCGTCAATCAGTCATGCCTAATAATAGTAAACGTTCGGCAATAACCTTGATGACTGTAACGTGATTGTAACTGTTATCAGCGTTACCTTTTCAACTGCTTCGGTGATTTCAGATGGGAGCACAACAACCATTCCTTTTTAGTATGCTGCGATTGTTTCATCTTTTATCATGAACCCAACAGAGCTAAATAATTTCAATCGACTGAGCTATCCTTTAGTTACCTGGCATTTGAAACCTTTTGAAGAATAATTTTTGAATTTGCATGAAGATCGCAGAAGGAGTTCAGTAAAGTTTCGATTCGGTCTTTTTTTTTTTGGGGGGGGGGGGAGTTTTGGTATCCTGCTTTCTAACTTCTAGCTTTGCTTTAAAAAGTCTAAATAAAACCTCATTGCCCTATAAGTAGTTTTTCAGTTTTTTAGTTTGGTGTTAAATCCATGTTTGGTGTTCAAATGTTGATTCAAAGTGAATGCTCCTCTCATATAACCACCACCCTCCGTCGCTCATTCTGTCCTCCAGTTTTGCTTTAAAATCAACCCATTCCTGTTAAATCCCAGGCCGCATACCTAGGACTTATTCTTGACAAGTGACACAATTGGTGCTCCTTCATCACAACAGACTAGCAGACGATTCAAACTACTTCTCCTTCTCATGGAAGATCCAAAATGTCAAATGAAAACAAGAGACTGATTTACACGATGCTCCAATCTACGTGGTTCTACGGATTGAAGGCTGAGAGGGAGTGCCAAGCCCTGCAATATTCTTCGCATTCAATCCCTGCAGTCCACAATACTCCACAAGACAGCAAGTGATCCCTTCTACTTTATATTGTTGATACAACTGTACCCTTTAAGCTGATCTTAACATCCCATTCATCCAAGATCTAGCCATCTCCCGCTAACGGAACATCCATTCCCGTCTCCCTGTCCTAATCCGTATGCTAATGATATATTCCCATCTCATCCCCGACAACTCTGGGACACCTAACGTGGAGGCGACCTCCAAACCAAGTAAAATTCCATATGTGTGTGTCTGATAAAGATACTAGTGAAGCGGTTTTGGCTAAACAACCTATTTCCCCTAAACTAATGAGACATCAAAAACACTGAAGTACTAACTGCTGCTTAAAATACATTGAATTGATTAGATGTAATCATTTAAATAAGATATATCTATAGTATTTGGTAAAATGTTCGAATGTAGTCATCTCATCTTTCCTGGGAATCGGTCCACTGTCATTTCAATTTCTTTTCAGCCAGAGAACGTACTATGTACTTCATCGGCCTTTAATCCTGGTTTCTAAGTTGTGGCTTCATTCCACGAAGCCTGATTGATTGATTATTCGAGCGTTGCAACTTCTGCGCAGATGGAACTGTGCAAATATCTCTAGTGGCTTTTAGATTCTAGTTTTTGGTTCGGTTGAATCTTGTTTTTGTTTTTTTCCCTCTCTCTTAGGCCCTTATCCTGACCTAATGTTCTAGTATTCCGATATGGTAGCTAACCTACCTATCGTCGGCATCTCAATCTACAATGACCTACCTCATTGAGTATTCATCGCCTGTGAGGAGATGGTCTCTGGATTACAAAATATTTCTATCTAGGTCAATGGCAACCCGAATATATCGCTATTAGTCAACGGCATATTAAAACAAATCTTATGTATCAATGTAGAAACTGATAGTGTTGGGGTTAAATGTTTAATTTCACCTTGTAACAGTCCGATGAGCCCTCTCCCACGCTTGAGGGCTGTGGTTGAGCTACTCGACGGTATATACTCCTGGCTTGCTGTTTCATAAAATAAAAGTCACTGCACACCAACCTCAAAGAATGAAACTAAATCCTTGGATGGAAGCCGTAAATTTGAAAGTTGACAAAATGAACTGTCCATTGGATATCTTATACACATTTACTAACTAGCAATTAATTGCGAGAGAAAATGAGTACGTGATTGGTTTTAGATGTCAAACTTTATCTTTAATCATCTAACACTGGGTCTGCTAAACCTTGGAGCCTCTTGTCTTATTTCTCTACGAGGTGTTGTGCCATGGATTTAATCATTGAAATCCTCAAACGGCATCTGTATGAATGAGTTATCTTCACTGTATCCTCTGTGTAAGTCTCCTACATCTACTTTGAAATAGTTACAGCCAAACTTATAAAGTAGCTTTATACGATTGAAAAACCTTGTTTAATTTTAAAACGTATTTATTTATTTCAAGTTAGATAGATAAAAAGAATTTTATTTGGAAAATTATATACAATTAATAGAATAAAAACATAGGACACGGTGTCAAATATACTTAATCCTCTGTAACCAAATTTTGTTCTACAACTTTAAGATAAACTTGACCTGCAGTATCTACTATATATTTTGTCCGTGTTCTCGCTGATATCGTTTTTCTCTACCTAAATGTCTATTTTTTTATTTTATACTCTTTATTGGGCTATAATTACAATCTGCCTTTTATAAGGCAATCAGTAATTGCGTTACAACTTTAAGAAAATATGGACCTGATTTAAAATTATTTTTGGACCAGCATCGAATGAAGGTTGTTTTCATTATAAGGTTGCCATTTAATGTTTTCCATTTGCCCCAGAACTTTTCTGCTGAAATATAACGTCCGTTACGGCCTTAATAGAAAACCTATAATTTTCTTTGGCCAATGCACTGGCTGTTATTGTGAAATTCACATGCCATTGTGACAGCCTTTCTTCAGATATCAAGAGTGCGAATTCATATAATGTATCTCCCTTTTTAATAATAATAATAATAATAATAATACTTTATTTCGACAAAAATAATGTTAGAAACGCCAATTAATATTTACTAAATATAATAGGCAATATCCATTCTGCAAGTCAGAGTTTACATCTTTTAGTTTATAATATATTAGTAATAAAAACAGGCAAGTAACATGTTGGTATTGTATTGACATTACATGATTTTATAATATATTATATTATATAATAGGTTGGCAAGAAAGTAATTTTGGTTTTTCTATACAAAAAATGAACTTTAATCAGTCCAATATCTTCCATTCTGTTCGATGATCTTTTGCCATCTTTCTGGTAACTTCGTGATCCCGCGCTCGTTGAAATTCTGGTCCTTATCAGCAAAATACTCAACCAAGTGCGATTTGAGGTCATTTACTGAAATTTTTACCATTAAAGAAGTTTTTTAAACTTCGAAATAAATGATACTCCGATGGTGCAAGGTGTATGGGGGATGTGACATTACTTCCCAACCAAGCTCCAATAGTTTTGTACGTATTGGTAAAGACGTGTAAGGCCTCGCACTGTCGTGGGGGAACTTAAATATCGAGCTTCTTAACAAGTCAAAGACGTCTTATATGATTTTCAATTGTTGTGTGTGATACAATTAACTATTTTGTAATTTCTCGCACAGTTATATGACGATTCGATTCAATTATGGCGTTCATTTTGTCATCATCAACTTCAGAAGTTCGACCAGAACGTTGGTCATCTTTCAGTAAAAAATCTCCAGAATGAAATTTTTTAAACCAATTCTGACACATGCGTTCTTTTAAACAATCAACACCTTAAACTTCACATATCTCTTTGTGAGCCTCAGCCACTTTCTTGCCTTTATGAAAATAAAAAAGTAAAATGTGTCGAAAATGCTTATTTTTGGCCGTAAACTGACAGTTCTTAACAAAGTTACAAGGAATTTCTTTCTATAGCAACCTAAAGGTATCGAGTACCAAATCTCAAAAGAAACAAATTCTAACATTGACAAAAGAATAACGAAACAAACATAACGCTATCTACTGGTAAAAACCGAAAGCGCTTTCTTGCTGTTGAAATAGTGTCCTAATAGAGCGTTAGTGATACATAATGAACATTATGTAAAAAACAATGAAATTTGATTTAGAAAATTAACGGATAGAATTAATAATATTATTTTCAAAAGCGTGAATTAAAAAAAATATAATTTTAAAAATAAGTTATAACATCACTTAAAATAATAATAATCTTTATTTCGTTATTTAGCTGCTATGAATAACGTTACCTGTGAAGGATCGTGGGAGAAAAGGGGGTAGCCGGGTAGGTAGTTGTAGACACCCTTAATCTCGAAAATGAATTAAACCTGAACTCTATCATTTTGGCGACCCTTCCTTCGGACTCAGGTAAAACGCGTATCCTCTTGAGGCCCACAGTCATTGAACATTCGTTTTGATAGGCTTTTCTCAATGAATACTGAAATCTTACGAAAAAATAATTATTATTTGCTTGGTTGGGGATCTACCCTAGCGAGGGGCGTTCAGTTCTTGGTTCGAACAGAGTATAACTTAAGTTCTTTACGAAACCGTGGAAGTAATACAAGAAAACAGTTTATTCAAGATAAAGAAATACAACCTATTCTGATATATCTATGAATAATTGTGATAAACGATCTAATTCATACCAGAAAACAGTTGAAATTAAACCATATTCAAGCAAAACTGCAGTGTATTTGTTTATTTATTCAGATAGATGGGACAACAATGATTATGGGACCCAGCCTCTTAGGGCTGAAAGATGACCCACTTCTGTTAGAAGTGAAATAAGATAGTTTATATAATCAATTTTATATAACCAAAACTACAGTTTATTTCCTATACTACTCAAATTCTGAATTCACGTGTAATGTATGAAATTAAATGTGATTGACACTTGGTTCGTCGCTTGATTTGGTACGTTAACCTCACACACATTACTTGCAATACGTCGAAAACAGCCTGGTCTTCAGTGCGGTTCAAATTTGTAAATTGTTCTTTCGAGTGTTTTGAAAGTTGCGCATGTTACAAGACCCCCGAGGTATATTTTATTAGTAGCAAATGCGGCTTGGAGATCGTGAGTGAGATTAACGAGCGCAAATTATGGGTTTTGAAAGATGTGCGAGTACGGATGTCGGAAAGTCATTCGATGAGTTTTAGCCTGGGAACTTATGTGAAGGGGCGGCTGATAGTTCGGTTCCTGGAAGGAACAAGTAGGGTGAGTGTAGACACATCATGGAGCCCGAGTTATAGAAATCTTACAGCAGGAAGTACCAACTGATTTTGATCTTCATTCCGAAGGAATTTTTCTGGCTCTTGAAAAGTTGAGTTCGTAGCCGAAGCGGCTTCCGAGACGAAATAGTTAACTTCCACTCACAACTTTCTAAAGCCCGAGGGTAAAACAAAAACTGGTTTTAAGAAAAAAAACTGTAATTTTTAGATTAGATGGAGTTAGTGATAAGAGCATAACTACCAGCCTGCATGGTTTAACTCTTATTTTAGCTATCAATATGGTATGAATGAGATTGTCTATCACAATTATTTATTGCCCTATTAGGGCGGATTGTAATTTTATTGAAATAAACCATAACCCCTTACCCGTAATATTTTTTTTTACTGCTTATGCTAACTAGCACTACTAATAGCTAGGTGTATGACCCTAGTATGTAGAGGTTATAATTAGATATCCTGAGTTTTGAAAGCGATTAGTGATCAAGCGTTAATTATGGGCTGCATTCAATATATGGTCGCGGATCCCAATTTGTAAATAAGCTGCCTTTAACATTTATTAATTTTAGAACTTATGTTAAAGTTTGGGGCATCTATATGTTACTAACGTTTTTTTGAGTTGGTATGCTAACGAAGATCAACTAACCATCTCACTGCAGGTCAATCTGTAACAAGCAATCGATTGATTTCTTTTACATGATTATGGTTTTTAGTGTCGTAGAATGTTTTTATAATTTATTCAACAGCTGTATTGAAGTGGAAAAAAACACAAATAAGGAATTTTTTCCCTACTCTGCCACCTTTGGGGAATGTGTTATCTTATCTGCTGTGTATATCGACACTTAACATTCATGCCGAGAACACCGCTGACAAATATACTAACATCAATCACACAATAGGCTGTTTTCGTTTGTACAATATTCAAGATTTAATCAGAGGACGCTTTCGGTTGTATAGTTACGGGGAACACGTCACGTCTTGGAAGACTCTGGTTCAAGCGCTGAGACAAATTAGTTTTTTTATTACTAATCCGTTAACTGTAAATAATTACTTAAAACTATAATAAGGTACCCATGGTATGATAATTATTAATAAAACTAATAGATTCATGTATCAGTAGCGTAGACTTTTCTTCGAGTGATTCATTTTTATAAACTTGTTTCACGTCATTCACGACTTATATAACCGAAATGAGGGACACAAGAAGTGAAGAAATATTCTCGAAAGATACTCATGGAACTCTTTAATACTTCCTAAATGATTGCCAATGAACTGCTATGTATTTTTCATCAAGAATGCCTTATTTTATTTTGTCTCTGTAGCTCTCTTGCCGTCTCTATGGTCTTCGGCCCAAGGCGAAACGGTTTGAGAGGGAGGCGGAGGTATCTATTCTATTTCATCAGTGACTTTACCTATTTATTTATTGTTATAATTTAATTGAGACCAGGGGTATATTTGTATCATTTCAGTTAAAATTTTATTTAGAGATTATATTTGAAATTGTTCTAATCGTTCTGACTTTACCATTGAATGCAGAGTATTCATTTGTTATATTTTTAATTTTTTTACAATTAATGTTTGTATTTTGTGACTGGTCTGTGAATATTATGTATGTATTTATTTATATTTCTGTATGGTTTTATTAAGATATTAGGTTTTCATTTTTACAAGCGTTTTTAAAATATTTTAATATTGTGTCCTTGAAAATGTATAAAAACGTTATGTAACTCATGCATGTTACAGCTCGAACCGTTGAGAATGACGGCGTAGTCAGCCGAAAACGTTTGGGTAGAGATCAATAAAGCTTTGCGAGACAGAAAATGTTATTTCTTAATGAATAGATTCCCCCCCCCCTTGAAACCCTTTTATTTAACAACATTATACAAACAGATGAACAAAAATCAATGTACAAGATTTACAAATTTCTCCTCTTGCTGCATAGAATTACAATAACAATATTTTTGAAGTTAATAGGTCAAAATACAAATATACAGGACTAAATGATGGGGCTCACCTTCGGTTAATTATAGATTATCTTTTTTTTCTTTCATAGCCCCTTTAAATTTACAGATTTTTTTTTTACCCCAATCCCCTTAAAAAAATGAAACTTTTATTTTCTATAGATTCTTAGGCGAATCTATTTACATATTACATTTTATATGTCCTGTACCATCGGTACACTCTATACAAGGTCTGAATCGGCATAGAAGTTGTATAATCAATACTACAGATAGATAGATCATCTATGACGTTTAATACAACAGTATCGAACCAATACGATTTTTCGAGTAGCCATTTTTTTTTTTTCAAAGGCACTGTCGTTTTTATTTTCGTTCAGGTATCCGCCTGTCAATCCTGCCGACCTAGAAGCTTGGGATTTTGTTATGGAAGTTCCACTTTCCACAGAAGTCTCGAGCGAAATGACATTCTCTGCGGCTAAGAGCTGATTGCTGCACACACATTCTCCAAGATTCCCCACCTGCCTATGCTGTTCCAAGGTTATTAGATTGTGGCATGCTTGTTAGCTTTAACGATATTCTTTTTACATCTATATCAAGGGTACGCACTAACCACGGAAACCTCTTTAGAAGAATAATAATAATATTCATAGCCATTTTTCGCTAGTAGAAATCTATTTCACACTCAATAAAAATAACTATTTTGGGTTGCACAAAGGCACCATTTAAGCGTCACCGAGGGATTGGGCATCTACTGGTTACCACTCTTTTCTAAAACACATAGAACTGGAAGGAAATTTATGGGTTATTGAGTACGTTGACTATAACCTAGGTGTCATAAGTTTGACGAAGTTTTCTCCTGTGGTTATCAAAAAAAGTTAGTATATAGTAAAATTTAGTTGTACTATGAATCCTACAATTATTATTAATTATTAACGATTATTAGCAGAAGATGAAATATACCGACTCCTCAAAGAACGTGACAGCTGAATGACGTCTGCGGGTTTACGGCTTGATAGCTAATTCTGAAGCAGAACAGGCCTATTTCTTAGACAACAGTTAAAAATCATTGAAATCGGTGGTAATCTGTCTCCGAATTATTCACAATTAACATCCAAAGAAAAACGTGGCAAGATCAGGAGGACTCGATCCTGGGACTTCGTATTATCGCTAGTCGGAGGATAAACCTACTGAGTTTCCCAGCACGGGTAGACGGCCTTCTCAATATGAATTCTCTTTGGGCAAAATCCCGCAAATACTATAAGCAATCTGCCCGGTAGGCGCAGGGTCGACGGAGGGCTCAAAATGCGTACCTTAATTTACTGAGAGAACTTCGCCAAATACTCATATATTTGAGAATACTTATATATTCGAGACTACTTATATATTTGAGAATACTTATATATTCGAGACTACTCATATATTTGAGAATACTTATATATTCGAGACTACTCATATATTTGAGAATACTTCTTCGAAAATATATTATATCCCAGAATGCTCTTATTGGTCAGGTAGTGACCAACGGAGTGACCGCTCTTGACTAGATATTGGGGTGGTCCATAATTCAAGACCCGACCATAAAGCATATTTTTTTTCTACCTTACATTATAAATTTAAAAAAATTATACGACTATCTATCGTGATAGTTTTTGGACTGTTATCAAACACTCAGTTCACTTTTACAATTTATATTTACTTTTTTATTTCTCTGTTCCTTCCAAGTTATTTTTATTAACTATCTCCGATTATATTATTATATTAAATATTATACATTTTTATTAATTTATGATAGCATTTATAAAATAATTAAATATATCCAACATTAGACGCACATTAAGTATAACACACTTCATAAAAATTTGACTGCTGAAAGTTTTGTGATATGGTTACGATAATTATTTTGTCTAGGAATTTCGATGACGCATAACAATAAATAAATAGGTAAAGTCACTGATAAAATAATTACTAAGTACCATTTAAAGAAAGTGATGATAAATGAAAGATATATTTGGACTGTTCATTGAACAAACCATTTCAACACTATCGCATGTACACATAGAGGCACTAAAGACGAACATGAAAATGGTTTTAATGTTCAGAGGATCGATTTCTGTTACCTGAAGTAGTTTATCTAGAATACGGTTGCTTAACACGGTCCTATTTGTTTTTAAAATAGCCTTGCTGTATCAGAATAGGGTTATTACGCTGTACCATGACTGGCTGAGGAGAACTAATTTATATATATTTAAACAGTATATAAATTAGTCGTTAGTTAATGATAAAAAAAAAAGCTGGTAAAAATATTAAATTAATGATTATTGAAATTATTGAGATTTTGTAAATATATTTGAAACATTATTTTCTCTTTAATTAGGTTACAACTGTTTAATAGTGTCCTTTACGTTCGTGCTCTTTTGCTTATTATAATTTGTATTAACTATATTGAACTATTTTTGTCTTTTCAGCCAGAAATAATATTCTTCTAGACAGTGAAAATCGATAAAACATTTTTTTCATAATTTATTTGAATTATCATAATTTTTGTTTGATTGCTTGATTATTATGGTTTTTTTTATAACAACTTTATTATGATAAAATTAAAATCTGCCTGATCGGGCTATATGATCTCGTTCATACCAATTATTATTATGGTTTGTTATGGAGTTACAGCGTGACTCTCCCACTTTCGGCCATACTTTATTTCAATTCTATGTTTGTTAAACAAACTGTTAATATTTTATGACTGCAAATTCCTAAAAGCTTTCGAGCTCTTCGGTGGTACTACCGTCCTACAAATTTCCTATTAAATGTATTTGATGTTTCATGAAGATCAACTGAAAAAAATATTGTGGGTTAAGAAACGCGTGAAAAAAAACGTTAAACTGAATTAAAAATATGAAGGATAATATTATAATAACTACACTTATTCCAAAACATACCATTGTCTCCAAGAGGTATACCATCAATTATAAATATATACATTTGAATGAAATTGAGAAATAATTGATAGTATTTTTATTTGTTGCACAATAAGATGTGAGTCTCTCCAATTAATATTTTTATTGACTTCTCAGTCAACGTTTTGCCTATTCAGGTATAATAAGAACCGTGAAAAAATATTATACCTTTTAATGTTTATCAATAACTTGTGTGTACCGAATCGGCAACCCTATTAGATAATTTGCAAAAGTAATTTGCGTTTACACAACATTTACTTGATGTTGGGGGTAGGTTATGTGAAAGTGGAGGATATAATAGGTTATATATAAGTATCTTAGTAAAATGTCTCTTTTTGAGTACGAAAAATAATAATTGATTGTAGTTGGATAGGAAAATTATATTTTGATGTTAGAATTTAAATAAAAAGCAAAATTAAAAATTACAAAAGAACATTTCATGAAAACCGTACTACCTTCTTTTAAACGTAGTTTAGTTAGTATCATTACATAACATTTACTTATGTGTTTTATACAAAACGTCATGATTTTTACAGGAAGCAAATATTTATACTGATATTTCTTGTTTGTAATTTGCATCGTGTCTTGCTCTAAGGGCTGGTTCCATTTATCAGTCGCAGGTGTATGTATAAACTACTAATAAGCTCTGAAGTATGTTTTTAAAGAATAAAAAAAGTATTCCTCATTGGCAAGAGCCCGTAAAGGCGGCCCCTAACTAACTATGGCACACTTGATAAATATACTTGCAGGGGTTGTAGCTGGAAGCCTTTCAAGATGTCTCATAACTTTCATGGTCGCAGTTACGTGCCAGGTTTGACAACAAATCACAACTTTCACTCTCCGCCAATCCACACTGCCAGGGGATACAGAGAAATCCCACTGGCACATTTAACCGTTCTATCACATTTCCACTTGGTGGGATTGCTTCTGTGTCATCCCTTGGGGCGTTGATGTCCAGACATCCTCCCGTTCAGTGCAGACATATCAATGGGCTACTCTTGACAACTTTCTTTCTTACAAAACTTAAAGATTTCTCTGGAAGGGTTGGTTATAAGTTACAGTAGAGAGGTTATTCCGTTGTGACGCCACGAAATAAAAACTGCTCCCCCCAAGTGAAAATCGTGCCCATGCCGTGCATGGATTTACATGATGTACATTTACATGATGTGCCCATGCCACAGAATGGAACGATGAAAGCATTTTTCTGGACATCAAGCAAAGTGTTGAAATCACGCTAGATAACTTCATTAATTTCTTCGGACAGATTCATGGCGTAGGAAAACACACTTACTTTATTCCACGAGTCCAAAAAAAAAAAAAAGCATAAAAATCACTATAATAGTTCTATACCGAATCTGGCTACATTCATCATTTCTTATATAAGTTGAAGTCATGGCCCGTACAGTAGTTTACAGTCATTACTGTATGGGTGGATGTTTTTTTAGGGACAAAACCGAGTGACTATCAACGCCTTGTGGACTTGATATATATAGTCACTTAGAGTTGTTAACCGAACACAAGGCAGACGCCGGCCGTGATTACGGCGGCACACCAGGACCACATGCCTGGTAGAGATAACTTATTCTTAGGGCATAGAGGATGAGGAAAAATAACTATACCTCTTACAACAGAAGTACAGAACTTATATAGAAAGTTCATGAAACTGATGTTAACAATTTTGTGCTCATAATTGATAGTATGTCTGTCCAGAGACTGCCTATTACATTTACATGATGTTCTTAAGTTTCATCTGTGTTAGTAAAGTTTCCTCTTGTTAGTATTTGTGCCACCTTATATTTTGTTGTAAGTATTATCTTAGTATTGTACTATCCAAAAATATGATGCCACCTTTTTTTCAGTATATTGTCGTTCCCATTTGTATGCAGTATGCACTTCTCTCTGGAAAGTATATCTCATATTCTTAGGCAAATGAAGGATCTGTCGCTTTTACCTCATTATCCACCTGCTCATTACCAAGAATCCCACAATGATCATGAACGTATTTTATTTTTTTTTTGGTAAATTACCAGAAGAAATCATTGTTATTTAACTGCAGTGGACCTCACTGCATAATGCTGTCATTTGATGACTCTCCTAGTCAAATTACTGTCGTGTGCTGTTCGCGTCAACATTCACTGACTATTGACATAAGATTTTTTTCTTTTTTTTTGAGGCAAATACAAAACTAAAATATGTACACTGGTAATGGACTCCTTGTACAGCATCACACGCAATTGACATAAGGCCGAAGAGCAGTAGTTTTATGTGCTTCCATCGAACAGTTTACGACACCTTCATTCAAAAGCTGTAAGTTGTAATTACTGTCGCACAAGTTTGCCGCGCAATGGGACCTCGGCGGAGTCTGTGTATAGGCAAAATGTTTTGCCTAACACATTTGCTTGTATGGGATTACTCTTGCGAGTTATATAAATGCAGGAATTCAACGGATCTTAAAAGTCTTAATGCAACCTTTTATAGATATCCCATTCATTGGTGTGTTGAGTTTTATTCTCTCAGGATTAAAATGCCAAAAATAGTTGTCGGTTCAAAGAAATGTTTCCAGACAAGAGTAATTGATATATTCTGTTAATTTTAATAGATGCTTTTGGAGTAAAAGTAAATTCTTGGAATCCACTAGGTTTTCTGAATAAGCTGTGAATTTCGTCAACAACATATTTGATATTGAAATAGACGATCTAAGAATCCAATATTTTTTAGTTAGTTTTTACCGAATACAGTTTTTCATATTCTTTAACAAGGTAATGTGGAGTTTTCCTTTGGGCTCAAACCAGATCCACCTTTACTAAAAAAAAGATAACTACGAGATATAGTTGCTTCTCATTTCCGCTCTCTTTTATTTTATATGTATATACTACAATTTTTACAAATTCCAAAGTAGAAATTTCTTTTTATTTTCTATCGGTTTTGAATTCATAAGACCCACTTAAGTCACATGCGGTGAAAGTTGACCACACTTTTGCGAAACCCAAGTCCGAGAGTTCAGGAGTGCGATCCTCAAGCGCCGACATCACGTTCTAACGGTGAGTAGAGATAACAGCCTGGTGAAACGCTTCCAGTCAGGGGAGCATCCCAAGCCATTTACACAACCCATTCCACTTATGCATATATCTGCAAAGGCGGCTGGAATGAGTTTGGAAATGGCTTGTTGTAAAAAGAGATTCAAGTCAAGTGTGATTGCTTGAGTGCTCAAGTGATGGTTTCGTTACGGTTGAGAAAAAGTTGCGAATACTGTTTACATATTACTGGTCAAGCCAGCGAGAGCTTTAATTGAATACCCTACCTTTTTTTTTTTTTTTTTTTTTTCTTAGCTCTACCTGACAACAGCCCTACCTGAGGATAGGAAAATATTTATTATTATATTACCATGTACCTAATTAATTAATGACGCTCGATTATATTTCACAAATAAAAACAACAATATAGGTTTCATCCAGCAGTATGTACACAATTATTACAGGGGATTTGAAGTCGTACATAACATCAGTATGCGGATAATTGACAAGTACCCACAATTACCGTGGAGATGTAGCAATAATACAAAGGTAGTATTGCTTTGTGTAGTCGGGGCACCAAATGAAAGAAAAGTGCAAAGTTTCGTATCTTGTGTACTCAAAACTAGTCCATTGTTAATGTTCATATGCTTTGTGGATGTATCTTGTGAGGGATTGCTTACTGTAATTGCCTATTTTTCTTATTAATGGGTTTTCGGATGTATAAATTCTCTGTCTGGGTGTGTACATACTGCTGGATTGTGGGTCTGATAGCATGATGGTTATCTTGGTGTATCGAGGGTACTTGTCAATTATCCGCATACCGATGTTATGTACGACTTCAAATCCCCTGTAATTTGAAGCACAAGTGTAACTCCAAACCGGCGCAGCATGTGCCATTGTTGGGTGGATTACTGCTTATGTGGTATTAATTTGTTTTCAGGGCTCAGGTTTAATTTTTTGTGGAAGTAGGGAAACGTTTTATTGAAGAGGGTTTTAGTTTTGTTGCATTTATGTTTTGCATGGTTTGTGGAAGTGAGGGTTACTCCTTTAAGGTTACTCCTAGGTAGTGATTGGAACGAGGAATAGGAAAAATAATAGGGTAGTTGGAGGTAGTTTAAGAATATAAGAATTAATATTGGTATACGTTAGGTCAATACTATTGCCTCTGTTTTAAATGGGTTAAGTTTAATTTTCCATTTATTTGAAACAGGTGTTGATATTTTTTTTAGTTTTTTAATATATACGATTAGCTGGTTGTTATCACTGTAAAAAACTTATGTAAACTTAAGTTTGAACGTTTAAGACTGTATATTTTTATCCAGCAATATTTTAATATTGAAACCATCGATAAATATTTATTTTCAGGATCTCAAATAGTAATATTTTTTAAAACTTGCTCTTGAATAATTTTATTTAATCGTACAAGCGCTTTCAATAGATCAACGCGTGCCATCTTCAGGGCTTTAAACTAGAGCCCCATATCTAAAGGACAAGTCTCAGTCTTGGGTTGAAAGCCTCAATTTATTTACTGAAAGCGCTTGCATCACTAAATAAACTCATTCAAGAGGAGTTTTTGAAAAACATTATATTTTCGGAGCCTGATAGATTCAGACCGTCTAGTGGTTATTATGCTGACCTCTAACTGAAAAGACCCGGGTTTAATCCCTGGCTTTACTTAGCATTTTTTCTTAGGGAATGGGTTTGGTCGAGATTAAAGCTTCGTGAGAATAAATGAGGAGTTACTTGACTAAAGAAGTAGTGAATCTGGTTAAGAAAACAGAATTTAAGGTTGAGAGGTAACGTGCCCACGCTAGCACCTCAGCGCCACCTACCAACTACAGTGACAACTTTGCTAGGTCCTACCTCATTTATTTTTTGCTGAACAGTTTTTGTTACATATTAATATGCAATCCCCGCACCGACGATTGCTATTTTTAACATCTTACAATAAAATTGTAATATGTCTTAGTTATTATTATTTTAATGGAGATACATTATCCATTTGTTGTTTTAAATGTAATGAATAGGGTTGAATAAAAAATAGGTAGAGGGGCCTCCTTGATGGAATTATCTTGATGAAGGTATTGTACATGTGGAATTCATGAGCCTGTTTGTAAAAACGTATTTCTGACATATTAAGTTGCACCAGTGTTTGAATGAATTGTGTTTTGTTAGTAGTGAATCAAAGTAGTTTTGATTGTCTCTATTGTGAGTTGCAAGCAGAGAAGTGAGGTAACTGCTACCGCGAACGTACATACTTCGATACCGTGCCAAGTATTGCGTAAACGAGCCTCACTTGCCTAAGTCCGCAATGCTTACACTCTGAATACTTTCATACTCTTCATTTAAGTTTTTTTTTTCCTGTCAAAGTTTTTCTAAAGGTCTATTAACAATTTCTTCCATTACAAAAATGTTTTTTAAAACAATATGCAGTATTAGCGTCTCAATCGCTCACTAATTAAGTTACTGACTAAATTACTAGCTATACTGCAAGTCGCGAAATAATGAAGAAAACTAAGTTAATGTTAGACATAACTAGACATTAAGGGTACCAGAGCTGAAGAATTCATAGCTTGACGTCATTTTCAGCGTTATCACAAAATGGTTTAATAAAGATTGTACAGATTATTGGAGGTATTAGATTTAACTTCCAAAGTAGCTTTGTAACAGCTCATTATCCTCCCTTATCTTTAACTTTTACATCATGGGTCGTGACGCTGTTTTATTCTTTGAATTGTTTCTACTGTTCATTCGCTTCAACCATTCAATTTGATGCCATCCTTTGTCCCATTTCACTGAGGGTCAGACGGGGGTTTATTTGCAAATAATATAGTTAAAATCTACATTGCATTGTGATTAGGTGAGTTACAGGGCTCAAATACCTGAAATGTATGTTGGTATTCATCACCCGTTTTTTTTTTAAATAAAATTTACTAATATTATATAAAAATCTGTTTGCTAATGAAATGAGTGATTGTAATCAACGATCAGTCATCAATTGTAGTGACTTTTGCAGGGCATCTACCACAATTGCGGTGAAGGGATCATCGTGGCATATTTTTACGCGTTCATAGAACATTTAATCGTGATTGATTGATTGATTTTTTACAAAAATAAATACTGCTAGAAAGCTTGACCAGAGCATTGGGTACTTCCTGTTAATTTGAGTGTTTTGTTCATTTCAATTTTGCTAACTGCATGCAAGCGGCAAACTGAAATGAGGTAATTCCTTCTTAAGGACCTTAAAGGTGCCAAGTATTGCGTATGCAATCCTCACAACTCCAATGTTCAGATTATTAAAATCAAACGAGTTCATACTATCTAAAGAGAGAGTTGAGACTGTGATAGAGTGTATTACATCCTGTCTTAAGGAAGTATGAATAAAAGGCAATTAAAATAACAAAAATATTACCTGAAAACGATTCAGGTAACGATCCTGCATATCCTACAGATATCCCAAGCCACCTATTGATTAAAACTTACTTTTGGTGTTGACATATTTTTTCTCGTTTCCAGTTACATGCAAACTAACAGTAAAAAGTTCTTTCATGGCTCCAAAGATTAAGAGTACAACTAAATAATCATCTTTCCCATAAATCGCACCTAGCAAACATTCTACAACTGTCCTACAACCTCACCTTAGACCAAAGCTTGCATATACACTGTCATTTCTAATGTTAATATGAAGTTTTAAATGAATGAATTTTTTTTCAATTCAAAACGTACGAATCCTTTAATTTGTCAAAATAATTCAAATAAAAACCGGCGTTATATCAAAGAATTGTCAATAATTGGGATTTTACTAAATGGAGAAGTGTTTTTCTGGAAAGATTTAGAAATTTATTGCTGATAAATCGGATGGTAAGAACTGGATGACAAAACCTGTGTTCGATTCTCGGCAGTGACTCTTTGTTTTTCTCTCTTCAATGAAGTATTTACGTCGAAATGTTGGCTTTCTCCATAGGTGTGCGATACGCCCGTCATGTTTGCCATTTGTTATTGGACTCAAAGGAAATTTACACCTAAATAACGGTTATTTGGGCCTTGATTGGGCAAGAGTGGACCGAAATATGTTCTTGTTTCCAAGATAAGCTAAAAACTTTCACCCGATGACCTTGCGACATTGCAGGAAGAGGTCCGCTTCGCAATACTACAATTTGGGAAAAGTTGAAGCTTAAATTTATTACAGACAATAAGGTTTCTAAATGCGAGATACTCACTTGAGATTATCGGCGAGAGACTCCGTGCTAAAGGGGTCGCAAAGATAAATGCCTGTTGCAGAAGGTTGAGCCGTGGACTGTCGGATCTGGGGCGCGGCTTTGCACTTTCCCAAAACCGGATCCACGCTCCCTCTAATTATATATATATACTTATACTCTTTCCAAATATGCTTACTGTATCTCTGCCGACATTTAGTATTGCAGGTGTGGTAGCTCGTGCTTATCTCGGTGGTATTGTCATCGCCTCATATGGACTTTGCGCTAGCCAGCTTATCTAGCAGGAGCCTAAGCTGTATAATGCTTTGATGTTTATTATAACTGAAATTTTTCCACAAGAATTTTTTTGGTTAAAATGCTTTTACGAAAATAGTGACATAAACATTACACATGAAAAAAGTACAGAAATGATTTTTACTACTTTTATTTGTTTTATATTGTTGATAATTCGTTATTGTGCTGAAATTACAATCTGCCTTATTAGGCAATAAGTAATTGTGATAAATGGTCTCATTCATACTATATTTAAACTTTTCATTCACTCGCTCATTTATAGAGTATTTACAACCAGCCCAGACATCTCTTAAATCCACATGGTTGTCACCTCCCTCGCATGCGAAAGAGGAAGTGGAGTATCAGGAAGCTTCGAGTAGCTCCTGTCTTTAAGGGCAGTCGTGGAGAGAAGCCTCAGTTCGCAGTTTGCGCTCTTTAACGCATCCGTTTCTCGAATACATTGGGCAGAGGCTTTGCCGGCGTCAGTTATTCTTAGTCTTCGGATGTTGAGTATGCCCTCAAGGCTGCTTTGAAACCTCGATGTCCTCCTGGACATTGAACCACATCAAGAGGCATTATTTGTTATTTTCGGTCCCCTGGGGGGGGGGGGCGTATGTGTGATGAGGAACCTCCGTTAATCTTAGCTCATCAGTAAGATTCTGCTGTGGTCCTCCTTGGACGGTGAATGTTGTTATACAGCAGCAGAGTGATGTCGTCTGTTAGGCAATCATGGGCCACCACGTTGAGTGCGCTCCCTGCCAAGTTTCCATTGAAACTAACCTCATTTACGGGATAAAACGGCAGAATCTTTGAAAGATAAAATTGAAAAACTATAAAATAAAAATAATTGAACCACAACTGCCACCGGCTTTCCCGGCCAAGGGTACACACGCTCTCTAGTCACCATGGTCGAACTATACGAAGCAGCAGGCTGCACGAGAATTATGTTAACAACAATCCGCTCGATGACCTCTTGATGTATTATTCAACTGGTAGTCCCTTTTTGTTGCGAAATTGCTACGCGTGGCGGTCTCTGCTCCTTCAAATGTCAACGTAACTGGCTGTGTTGGTGGTTATCTCTTATATGTGAGGGCTTTCCAATTGGTCAGATGAGTGCTTCAGGATGGTGACCAACTGAGCATACAACTCAATCACGTCACGAAAATATATATTCTATTATACGATAGTTTAGTATATATTCTATATATATATGTTATACGAAATTAAAATATATTTTATATTTATATGTGTTCTCCCTTCGGACTTGGAAATTATTAATAACTACGTAGATACCATTTCACTTCTAATATTAATTGATCTGAGAGTAAGTTTCCTCGCCATTTATCTATAAGAATAAATGCTTTACTAGATTTGAGAATTATTATGTCAGCGAAACGTAGAACAAACTTACATACAGACTGATGAAAGATTTCATCAAAAGATCAGGTATTTCATTTAGATAAAAGTAGACCCTCTCTCTTCGGACTTGGAAATTATCAATAATTTGCTTATCTCCAGCATCTCCAGCAGTTGTGCTTTGTATTAGAAGTTAAATGGCACCTAAGTAGTTATCTATGCAAGTTATTGATAATTTCCAAGTCCGAAGAGAGAGGGTCTACTTTTATCTAAATGAAATACCTGATCTTTTGATGAAGTCTTCCATCAGTCTGTATGTAAGTTTGTTCTACGTTTCGCTGACATAATAATTCTCAAATCTAGCACAGCATTTATTCTTAAAGATAAATGGCGAGGAAACTTACTCTCAGATCAATTAATATTAGAAGTGGAATGGTGTCTACGTAGTTATCTGTATATTTGTTCATTGAACATGGAAATGGATAGTTATTTCCACTGGTTAATATTCATAACTAAGAATATTGGGGGGGGGGGCGCGAAAGACACGGATATAATGGTATACCAATGCTTATATCTATACTTTGTAGTACCAATTTATAATCTGACAGAAAAGAAAAAAAAACTCATACTTGCAGTCATAGAACGATGCCTCAATTTTATCTCAACCGTTTAAACGGACCGTTGTTTCCTTTAAATGCAATGGAATATAATGACGCAATTATAATAAAAACATTAGTTTCACATGCAACTACTTTTCTCTTTGAAAGTATCACGAAGTAAATTCCTCCAAGCTCAGATTCATTCGCTTTAACTGTTTAAGCTGCAATTAAATTAAATATAAATAGGCTGCAAGGTCGGAGCTCTGTTTGTTGCCAACTAACTGTTTCTATGTCGACACTGGACAAGAACGCTGTTTGGACTTGTTCTTGGAGTGGTCATGATGCAATAGATCACGCATCAACCACTCCATGCACCTGTGATGCATATAGTTGATGCAATGAATATAAGATTGTGTATAAAACATAGACTATTTTACTTACTAAGGGGAACAATAAACATTAAGTAGGTCATCCTAGGTTTGATAAAACATTCAAATCATTATCACCTTGTGATTTCCAATACACGAGTATTGTATATAATAGCTTTCAATTCGCCTTCGTATTGCTAGTGAAAATGTAGCGTGGTATTTTTATCCATGATGTGTTTAAATATGTGAATTCACGTCTCAGTCCAGTTTTGATTTTGTATCACCCATAGGCAAAGTTACGCTTAAATGAGCAGCTTGTAAGGTAAAATAAGACCTTATCTTTTATCTGGAGAGATTTTCATTTGATTTGTTGAATGGAATCAACAACCCTCCGAATCAAAACAATGGTATCAATTAATAACTCGCTTTTTCAACAGTCAATTAAATTCATTTGTAGCAATGACCCTAGACCTTAAGCAAGGTGCTGCCCTAACTGCGATTTGCAGATGACCATAATTGTTCACACTATATAATGGATTATTCCTGGAAGAAATGGTATACTAAATGTAAACGGTATCATATAAAGTCCTTCCCTTGGACTGAAAATGCTGTACAGAGCTTAATAATTTAGGGAAGGAGCTCAATTTAAACGGGGATAACTAGAAAAAAAATAGAAATTTGAAACAAGAAAATAACTCCGGAATTAACTAACAAGCAGGACTAAGAAAGGAGCCGTTTCCCCCTTATTATTTTCCTAATAATTTTTTCAAAACCAAAATATGTTGGAATGTTATAAACAAAATGTCTATTTTCTCGCGTATAATTATTTATATCATCGATAGATTTTGTTTCGACACTTACTTTAATATCTATCCTTTTCCACAATGTTTTATTTTTCAAATAGGGGCTTCTTGGATATAATGATGAAATGTAATATTTCTGTCTAAATTGTTAGGGTTTATTCATCAATACACAAGTTTACACGGTATATATTTTGGCTAAGTTATAATAAAGAAAATAATGAAAAAAGTTGTTTCTATGTACATGTAATAATCCACTTCTGACAACTCAGGAAATAGTTAAGATTTTGATTTCTGGGGATTTGTCCATTTTTTAAAAAGAAAAAAAAAAGTTTTCTATGATATTTACAAAAATAAAGTTATGAAACCGGAATAAAAGAAATCGTGTGTTTAATGTTTTTTTTTTTATTACATTTTGCATCCATTATTTCGTTTTTTTTTTTTTTATTTCATAAATGGGATTTAGTTTATTACTACTTTTACAATGGCTTGTAACCTTTAGACATAGTGTTCAGTCGGGTGTTTAATACAGTAATAACGCACTTCGTTAGTATTCCTATTTTGGCTTTGATGAAATGATAGAAAGTCTCCTTGTCAAAAAAGAAAGCGGATGTAACTGAAAATTATTTCTTATTTATAATTATTTCCGCTGTCACTAAACTATCCGTTGCCCGGGAACTGAGCTCGCAACTTTCTAAACGATTCATGAACTAGTTAAATATTAAGTAAGGGGCTTTTGGTGTAGTGGTTAGCTTAAATCTAGCGGCTCAAAGTGAATCGTTCGCTTGCAGTCAATTGAAGTGGGTCGCTCCCATTAGGATAACTCGCCTTTTTCCGCCCGAGGGCATAAAGACACATTACATATTACTCTTATGCATACATACTCACTTCTCCCCTTCTTGTCTTACCGGAAAGTTGAGGACGACAGAACCTTCGCCTCTCATATCCCCGATGCCGTCTCTTATGTCAGCTGTCATGTCACAATTCGATAAGACGCTGGTATGAACAGTTCTGACATGTTCCCTTCTACTGCCTATAGCTCAATGTTTCTCAACCCTTACCTCTACCGCTAGCTTAAGTTATCTATTTTGTCTGTTTCATTACCCAAACCGCCTCAACTGGGATCGTTTTAATGAGAATAAGTCCAACGCCATCCTGCTCGTCCAGATCAAGGCGTGATGCCAGATACTCTCCGATGATATCTGCTTCCTTGTTTCTTGGTTAGGGCCCAAGAATCAATTCCTTAAAAGAAAATAGGAGTGTACACCTTAACAGTTTATAAGATAAAAAAACACCAATGTTCGTTTCTCTTCGAAAGCTTTTCTTTAGTCTGTCACCCTGAGACGCGATCAACCTATCACTGCAACCTATACAGAACTGATGTAGCGAATCTAAATTATTCCATCTCTTGCAATCTGACATCACATTTAAAATTTCTGTTTTTTGAATGAGTTCTCTCTACTTCTTTCAATAATTGGCTTTGACGCTATAAAAATGTTTACTGGCCTTAGGTTTCCTAGCACTATTTCTTCCCTTCTATTCTTCCATCATTTCTTGAGGTCACTCCCAAGTACCGAAAGCAATTAACTTTTTGTTCATCAGCAGTGAATCATGTTCTCTTCAGGTGACCATGTATTTCATGTTACCTTCGTTTATTACCATCTTTCTCTTCGCTGATTTTTAAAAGAAGGAGATTGTGCTGGAGTCTCTTATTGCACTCAGCTCGGAATGCAATGTATTCTGCATAGGAAAGGCACCAAATCTTTACCATCGGAGTAACAACGATGTTAACGCCACCTATAAATAATATTTAACTAAGTTAAATACTAAAAGTAATGATAAAAGTAAGCCTAAGATAAAGGAAGAAACTGAAAGACTAGGAATGACGGACCAGGATTGTCAAGACAGGAAGTGACTGGAGGAAATCAAGGTTCCTGTGGGAAAGAAAAAATCGAAAAAGGGAGTCGCGATGACAGAAGAAAGAAAACTAAAGCACGGAGAGATAATAAGGGGAAAATGGAAGGAAAGGAAAAACAAAAACAAGAAAAGAAACGAAAGTAATGATATTCGCGTTGTCTTAAAGGCCTTTTCGTGACAAAAAAAAATAATAATAATAAGCCTAAAAGGAGGCTCAAATAATTTAATATCCAGTTTACGGTCAACGAGTTCACGAACCCCACAAGACTATCTGAAGAACTACACTAATCATATTCATAAATTTTGGGGTTTTTGCACCGATTTTCGCAAAACAGAGTCATCGTCTAGGGCATATTAGTCTTCGGCAAGATTAGCCAAGAATTCGAAAACATCTTTTAAACCTTTGATATGAATGACGGAAGGTCGCCTAAACATCGATGATAATAACGCCATTATCGTCACCTGGGGAAGTGCAAACAATTGTAAAATGAAACGTAGTACCTACCCATGTCCAGAGTTTCCTCAATTATGACTTCACTTCCCTTTTGTTATCATCGATCTGAGGGAGGTAGATCTATATTGGTTTTGAAATTGTATTTGAGTAAAGAAAAGGTGATTAAACATCCAAACCTACGATTTAATTACCACCTTAATTCTCTCAACATCGAACCATTATGTCACGAGTAAGCCTTAATTGGACCTCGGAGTGCATTAAATTTTTAGTCAAATGAAAGTATTTGCATACGCAAAATGCTCTACAGAAAAGCATGAGCTGATCCAAGTTTGACATATTACGAGCTCGTATAAAGCTTCGATGATTTGTTTTTTTGAAAACCCTTGTTTTCACCCGTTTGTCTGTATCAATCCTGGTTGTGACTCCCCTGCTGAAGCTACATAAAAGAAATTTCTCATGGAGATCACATTAGATATAAAAAATAAAGGCTCACTCAGTGTCGTTAGTTAATTAATTTGTTGCTATTTAAAAGGTATGTATGTTTCTAATATTTTTTTAGTAGTGTAAAAACTGTGTGTAGACTGTTAATTTTGTATTTTCAAAATATAATGGAAAAAAGTATATATTTTTTAGAATTTGTTTTTAGATAAATGATATAATATTTTTCCATCATATTGAGTAGGATTGGTGCCTTCATTAAGGATGTGTGTTATATGTTGGGGCTAAAGTGAGCTATTATTACATAGAGTAATTAAATCTATCATTCGATGTTCATTTTGAGAGATATTATTTTTCTTGAATGTAGCTTTTGATCGCCAAATATAATAAAAGTAAAAACAAACTAAGAAAAAAAATTTTCCTTTTATTCAACTTAGGTACTAAATTAATGGTCTCGACGTCGTGATTAATAATATTTATTACCCGTAATAATTCTTTTAATGGCAATCAAAACCACTAATTATAATGTTAACTGAATTTCGTTGCATCAATAATGAACGGAATTGAATTTTTTCATTACTTACTAAACGATCGTGAAAAAAAAGTACACGGTATTTCTTAAAAATATATGTGTGAAGTCATGATGTTCACTGAAAGTTAGCTTAAGCCTATGTGATTAGCTAAAATATTGACTATTAAATTATTTAAATAGCCTGGAACGAAATTGAATGTGGGATTTCTACTGCTGCCTTCCAAAATATTCAGCATTTGTGTTAACGTCACTGTAATGTGTCATGTAATGCCAGCTGACTAGAGAAAGCCTATAAGGTATTTGACAATTTATTTATTTTTTTATATACTTCTTGTTTTTGTATGCAAACTGAAAACGTATAGAGTAATCCATGGTGTTGTTTTATGCACCTTCTAAATTTCAGATCGATAATTTTTCCGTTAACTTGTGAAGTCTAACTTATATTCCATTACCTCGTGTTATTTTCTAAATTCTAACTATTTTCGTTTAAAGGTTTTCATTTGTGCTCTGATATCTTAATCCGGATTAGGGTCGAGGCGGGATGCTCGACATTAATTTGAAAGAATATTTTATCGTCACTGAGACAAAAACAGAGTTTCCTTTTCCGGACATAGGGAGAACACTGTCGTTTTAAGCAGTGTTAACATTAGCGTAAATTAGCCAACTTAATATCAACTGCTTCAGGCTAAAATAAATAAATAGTTACAGAGTAGGCTTGTTTCTGTTATAGCCATTGCCCATTCTACAGGCATAGATGTTGGTGATGAAATATGGTTTGGATGATGGGGACGATGCCATGATTGGGCGTATGTATATACCTATGCCAGCTAGGTATGATAAAATCCATGCTTTAGCGTAATTTGGCCTTTCCATTATTATTTATTTGTAATGATTTTTACTGCTTTTTTGCTGTTTACATTGCGACGTTCGGTAGACGGTTCATAATTTAGAAAAAGGGCTAATCCAGTCTGGGCATGAATGGAAACGCGGAAGAACTGGTAGTCGCCCGCAAGCAATCATGTTCCTCAGAGTCAGCGTTTCATCTCCCAACTTTCCAATATACTTTCCAGCCTACTGCACTGTCTCACTCATATCTTGGGCCCGTCGCCTCGTGATTCCATCTTTTCTTTTCATCCGTTCAGATCAAGGATGCAGGGCGATTGTTGAATTGTTAGCAGCGATGACGTTGGCACTGTGCGGTAGTGATCCAGCAATAATGACACCTTACTCCCATCACCGACATTAACTATACGAATAATAGGTCATGTGTTTATTTATCAGAAAGTTAACAAAGCTCATGGTTATACAGTTCGTTTTTCCAAAAGGCTATGTCCCTGACAGGGGTGGGTTTAGTCTTCATACATGTGCATGTAATAATATTAATTCACGTGAAAATCTATAGACGGAATCAGAAAATATATTGTAGAAAAAGACGTTCTCGTGAAAGTGGCAATGCTATGACCGTGTACTTTGAGTGGATGATTTTTAAAAATTGAGCCTAACATAAGAAAAAAGATCCGATGTATTTTAGAAATTGTTCGTGAAGATTTTACTTGAATGATGAAGATTATTACAACAGGACCGAAAGGAGAAGGGATAGTGACTGGTTATGGATAACCTTGTTGCGGGGAAATCCCTAATAAATAAATATATATATGTTTTTTTTTTTACATATTCGCTTTGAATAATTCATACAGTTTTATCTGATTGCGCATTTATTTATAAACGTGAAGGCAGGAAAAGCAAAACAATAATTGGAAATCACCTGCATTAAAAAATAACACAGGCAATTGTCTTTCTGAACTAGAATTGATGGCCATCTAAACTATTTAAATTTATTTTACAAAGAACTTTCGTCATTGTTCTTAGCAATTACTTTTTTTATTGCCATCCTTGAACATAGTTTAAAACCATTCGAATAGCAATAAACGAGGTTTCTACCACTCTCAGACGCCTTTCCCATATTACATTTATTAAAAACCTATCAATAACACTAAACTAAAGAAGATTGGTAATAAAACGAATTGCTAAAAGAAATGATTCGTTCCAACCTAAATGTAAGTCAATTTTCTTTTTTTACTTCATGACAATTTTGGAAATTATTGTTAATAAGTAAAAGCTGTAAAATGTTTTGTAACAAAGATAAACAAAATGTTGCCTAGATTGTCCTATACCTTTTAAGGTTTTCTTCGGACTGCCATGCCTTCCATTACCTTGGGGGTTCCAATCCAATGGAATCTTCTTGGTTGATTCCTCTCCTTTTAGACATTTATATGGGGATTTCTTCGTCACCCAGAAAATTATTTTTTTGATCTTTGGTTAAAACTGTCATCGACTCCGCGTTCACTATTTTAATTCTAAAGTGTTTTTTTATAGGAGGGTGCCCTTTTGATGCCCTGATGATGCTAAAAATGAACGCGACCCAATATAAATAATGTGTTGTTTTTTGTTTTATTTCAATTTTAAAAAGTTAAAACCGTTTTGAATCATTGGGTGATGCATCAAACTTGACATGAATTTTATGAAGTATTGCGGTTATATGTGGAACAGCTGGCTGATCCAGGATTCCTTGACCTAGCTGAATATCGGATTGAACAGGTTATGACTATAATAATAGAATAAATATTATTTAAAGGGGTATTATATTATCCGGAGCTCAGTCGGCGGGTTCTAAATGTGAACCAGTTTAACGGCCTCCAACACCAGATCCAAATCACATTGACATTTTCTTTTGGGTCAAATACTTTTTTTTAATTTTATTCCTTCATCTAATTGAGACGAAATCTAATATATGTACGGACGTGGCCTTGTGTGTGGTCAGTGGTTATGAGCTAAAGTAGAAAAAAACATTTGAATATTATATAGTTTAGAATGTAGACTTACTTTCGTTACATGTTTTATTTAGTAAATTCAGAAATGTCTTACAGAAACGGTTGTTCCCGGAGAACGGACAGTGGTTACTTTTGCATTCAGATTGTTAACATTCATTTCTGGCTTGTATGCTTATTTATATAATAAAGAAACTGTCCAACTTATTAAACGAAATTATTTTGACATTGTGAGGCTAAAACTTATTTCTTTAAAACCTAAGGAAATGTTCAAATAAAAACTTTTAGGTTTAAAATAATACAAGTTTCCGATAAAAATAAATAAGAATAATTTGTTTAATTGATAATTTTAGTAAACTGTCATTGTTTCTTTTTATGTGTGATAATTTATCCCACTACAACTTTAATTGTTAACTAGTTCGTTAGGGGAAAAGATTTCCGTCCGGGCAGTTTTAGCAATTAAGCTACCACGCCCGGGCTATGCCCCTGTCCATAAACCAGAAAGTCGCAGGCTGGAGGCCTAGACATTACCATACTTTTTACCTTGACAAATTTTCCGCAAGCCTTTTACTTACTTTTTTCATAGAGAAATCAAGATGCTCTACACTATTATATACTTATCTTAAATTCTATTCAAGGGCACTTGCTGAGATTTTCCAATACATAACTTTTTCTAGTCAATCAACATTTTTAACTGAGTTAACAAGAATATTTTTCGAAACCAGAAAACCCTATAGTTTATGTCTGGTGATTATATGTCCCCTGTTCTACCTGCCGTACAAATTGTTATTTATATTCATATGTTATCGGCATTGTTGTGATTTTTTCAAAATCACTGGTGTGCTTTCAATTTTCAATGCCGCTTGTGGTTTAATGCAAGAGCTTAATTAATTGTTGAAAATGGCAGCGGGAGGTAGTAAAAGCCCTTGTTCGTAAAGAACTGTGGGCGTGACACTCTGAAAGACTTACTTTTTTCTTTATAGTTTGAATTAAGAAAATATAACCAGCCAAAAGATCCTACAATGCCCTTAATTGTGTAATAGATCACGCTTGCTTTAAATTTTGTTTATGATCTACATCAATTCAGTTAGAAATATGTAAAAAAGAAAATTATTGAAAGATCTACATACCCTAGTTCCCATTTTGAAATTAATCAGTGAGCGAAAACTTTGTGCGGTTAACCGTTGTTACTTTTACGATTTATTTTCACATTTTGAATTTATTCTTCATTGGTGTGGCTTTTTTGTTGCTTTTCAGTTTTATCCAATATTGAATGTGCCCCAGAGTATCCGGAGTATAAAAAAGTTTTGCAGCCTTGACAAGCGTCGTTCTTTCCCTAGCAACGGCCATGGCGACCAGATACGGTTTTGCATTATAGATTTTTCCCATTTCCTTTACATGATAACTGGTCGAATCAAAGCGCGAACTGAAAATGAGGAAAAGACCGCATCTCTGTGACTGGCAGCAGTGAAATTATGTAGTCGTCGTGAGATTCCTTTTCTCAACTCTGAAATTGCCTGTCAGCAAATCTGACGTTAAGTTGGAAAAGTTGTAATATAATAACTGAAAAAAAATCCTAGAAAATAAAAACTTTCGCGGGTTTACTTCTCGAAATGGATTTTGCCATCATCACAATTTTTTTTTTTTTATTATAATTTAAGTATTACTGATGCTAACGTGATTCATTTTTCCAGCCCACCGACGTGTGCATCGCAGTCCAGTGATCTGGATGGAAATATCAGGATCTGGAACTTTTTCATCAATAGGGAAGCAGCAGCCTCAACATCACCGTAAGTTTTAAATTCTAGTTTTTATTTTATTTATTCTTCAATTGGCACGTTTCAGTACACATTTTCTTATCTGATTTTTGTTTTCTTTGTTAAAATAATATTTACTACGTAAAAATCGTTAAATGATTGACAGACATAAGGATTATTTTGTTATATTTGTTAATTAAGAATAGAATAAATGGACGTTTTAGTTGTCCATTGACTATACCGAAAAAAGAACAAGAACCTATAGTACAAATTATTCATAAGTAACGCACTAAAATTAAAACCATAATCAGTGAAAGTGAAGATTATTTATGGGTGTCCCAGAATTAACGCAAAATATGATTTAAATAGAAAACACAGTTTTTAGTATTTTTGTTGTTATATTTTCATTGAATTATAAAGTAAATAGGATAGGGTTATTTATGGAATAACACATCGGGCAAATGGCCTCCACGACTTTGCTGGCACATACGTACTCTTTTGTCGAAATTTTCCATGATTATTTGGCATAAATGTGGTTGAATTTCGTTGATGCAGCGTTGAATTTCCTCTTTTAATGCACGGGTGGGATGCGGGCTTGTTGACGCACACCTTTGACTTCAAATAACCCCATAAAAAGAAATCTAAAGGTGTTAAATCACACGATCTAGGGGGCCAATTCTGATCACCGAAACGAGAGAGTACAAGACGTGGAAATGTCTCATGCAATATTTGAATTGTTTCATGGGTTGTAAGGTATGTGGCACCATCTTGTTGAAACCACATATTGGCCACATCAATATCATCCAATTTCGGGACAAAGAACTGTGGTCACTGCTTGACCAGCCTCATTTGACACTCACACGTACTGCTTCGATATTGATATTTGAACGGCTTGTTTTTGGACGACCAGTGTGCTTAGTGGCTCCAACTGATCCAGTCTCCCTAAATTTTTCAATTAATCTCTTCACAGTTGATAAAGTCAAAACACTATTCCGACCCTATTTTGTATGAAATTTTCGAACTGCGGCCGCCAAACTTTCATAATTTTTGAAATAACGTTCAAAAATAAAGACACGTTGTTCTATCGTGTAACGCTCCATTTTTACTAACCCTAAACTGTCAGCTGTAAAATTGTTTTTTTTAGGGTTGCCAGCACTTTACTGCACAAATGGCGGAAAATTCAAATCTTGCGTTAATTGTGGGACACCCTTTATTATGACACTCTTGTCTCATGTGTAATGTGGAGGCTTCATGAAAATGTTTTCTGATTTTAATTTATCAATAACAAACAATGTTCCTGATGAAAGTGGGTTACTTTTCCATATACCCATATGTATTCCTTCTTATAATTGAATATTATACACAATTAAGATGATATCAACAAGCCGGTAAATTGCAGGCAACTGGGTATTAATTAATTAATGTAACGGTATAAACTTTATTTCTTGTTAGTTCTATTGCCTACAATTCGACAGTAGCCATTGGTAGAACCATCGTATGATGTTCTTCATGATATAACATTCTTAAATCATTGCACTTTAGAAATGATGATTTATAATTTCTTGTTAAAAATATATCGAACCCGAACTTTCGCTAAACCGTACCGAGTTGCACTCATATATAAACTCCCGGAGTAGCTCAAGGACTTCCAGTGAAGTTACGACGCTGCCTACAACATAACTAACTGCCCCGATGCTTTCTTCGGCTATTATAAGACTTATGTATGTTAGTTATGTTCTTACTATATATGTGCTTAACTATTAAAGCATCGGTAATTAAATACCGCAGTTACGGCTGTTAGATTGGCTGGGCTGTAATCTGCCTCCGAATGAGAGTTAGTAGGACCTTCATTGTAAACACATTGGTTGTTATCATTGCGAGTCGAAGATTTCAAGGGATTTTGTTGCACTAAAATTTTATATAAGTCTGAAAAGTTGAAGAGGAGGTTGAGGGGGGATTGAAAACTAAAATTGACATCAGATTTGAGCTTTAAGTGTCCATAAAACAACTTTAATTCCCAAAGTAATTTAATAAAGGCAATGGCCCCTATGGCCTACAATAACATTTTAAGTTAAGTTTTAAATAAGTATTGTTTTGATTCTCTACTACTTCTTGTATGAGAATCAGGCTGATGACACATCTTTCCCATCACTTACGTCCGACTTTTTATTTTTCAGAATTTTTTTTTTGTTAAGGAAATGATGTATTTAACCTCTGATACCCTATTTAGTATGATGGTGTTAATATTTATTAATTAATGACAGTTGGTTGTTTTTATGTTTAACATCTTAAAGGCACTAGGGTAGGGAAAAAGTTGCGAACGGAATTCCATTAACTTCTTGTATTTCTATCTCGTTAAAGACCACACATTTAAATATCATTAATTAAGAAGTCGAAATCGTTAGGGTGATACTCAATATGGCGCTACAGAGGGATGAAAACATAACTCAAAGAAAAAAATGCCCAGGGCTTGAACCCGGGACCTCTCTAATCGTCGGTGGCTCTGCCAACTGAGACAACGTGGCACGAATGATGACCTAACCATTCATATCTCTTTGGCCAATTTCTCGCCAACCCCGGTTGACCAAAAGGCTCTACCAAATCCTGGGATCCTGAGGATCGATATTTACAGTTATTGTTTCTCTTTGGTTGTAAATTATTAATAATTAGGACTAATTCCACAATAAAGATTTCTAATAAGGATTTGTTTATTTCGAAGAAAAAAAATCCAGCGAACCCATACAAATAACGAGCATTGTGACTCATGGTAAGATTATACAAAAGTTTACACCGATTTTATACAAAAGTTAGACTTTTAAGATTATAATGTGTTCGGTAATGCCCCATTCGCATGCTTATGGGTTAACGAATGAACCCACCGACGGTCTTAAGGTTATCGCCTAAAGTGGTTATTTGAATTCTCACCGATCCAGTTTCCTTTGCAGAAGAGTGCACCAACCAAATACCAAGGACAGTCACCCCAATCGGCTGGTTTGTTGAAAAATCAGCTGTTCTTTACCTGCCCCATTTCGTCCCGGCATTTACTTGCCCAAGGCGAGCGATAAAACTTGTTTTTTTAACATATTGTATTATTTTCTCAACTTACCGACTCTTTAATCTAGATACATAAGATATGGTAATGATGTACAAGAGAAAAATTTTATATTGTTAAAATTAGAACAAATCTTCAGTTGAACCTATAAAAAAATGTAAATTGGCTATTTAAGTATACCACTTATATTGATTTAGTTAAAGTAATACTGGAATTATATTCCAATTAACTCAAAAGTACAATTAATGAAAATTTAAGAGCTTATAGTTACCTTGGTTTAAAGTACATTATAATAATAAACCGTTAAGTGAATTTTACCACAAACGCGATGTTAATAAACTCATTATTATTATTGTTAGTTATATTATATTATATTGTAATATATTATATTATTATTATTGTAAATAAATAAAAAAGTCGGACCGACACATGAATGAAAACCCAAAGGTTTCTGAATTTGAAAAAAAATATCAAAATTTTTTTTACTGTGATGTAGTTTAATTTTTAGTTGAAAGGGGTCACTTTATTGGTTTCAGTAAAATAAAAATTGTTAAAGCCTCTTCTAATTATTTATTCAAAGCCTAAGCAATCGACAGCTTACGAGTACGTCCGTTATCTGATTTAAGCTTCTCAGGGTTTGAAAATACTTTCTCAAAATTAGTGTTCTACTGGATTAAAGAAAGCAAGAGGGTTCTATATGTGTCCAATTCATCGCCTTTCATTAATGTCGTAAAAATGTATTTCCTTATTTAAAAAATATGACCAGTATGGTACATCTCATTAAATTAACTGTTAATTTCTTACTATTGGTTATACATTTCTAAGGTATTCTATCAAGTATTGTCCTGCTTCAGTATGTATTGCGTATTGTTTGGGTTTCAAGCTTCAAAGAAGCCATTATTGCTCGGTATCCCCGTTAAAACATTTTTTTTGTGGTCTTTGGTTTGTCGCGATATTCGCACGCCGGTGGTTCTAAACATCGTAATAACTATCCGTGCGAGAATTGACTGAGACCAAGCTTTTAGGAAGTTAAAATGACTTCCTCTCTTCCCGATTTTCTTTCGGTGGTTTTCTTCATAACTGCGATCGGTTTGATATTTGATAGTCCATTCAGTGTTTTGCAAGGCATCTAGACTTATTTTATCAATATTTTAATTTTATTTTTGTACAACATGACTTCATTGCTGTTTTTCATGTAATATGTTGTAGTATACTTTATTATACTTGATAATAAGTTACCCTTGAATGTCGGTAAAGGGAAATTAAAGGTTCTCGATATGATACTCACTTTTTACCATATTTTTAGGGCTACATACATGATTTATTTACTTAATTACGCAGCTAGCTTCATTTTACAATTATTTTCCAGTGAAAATGAATGTATCTCATCGGTAATAAGTTTAGAGAATACACCAATACCAAGTAAAAAATCACTAAAAAAGTAAAGATTCGCCAGAAAATCTGAGAAGAATAGAAAGGAAGACACGTCCATATTAAGCCATAAGAAAAAACTTGGACCCCAAATCAACCAAAGAAGAATTAGAACACAAATTATGTAGTATAGCCACTGGACAAAAGTATATGAGGACAGAATTACAAGACACAGATGAGTAATGAATGATATCAATGGAAAAACTATATATGTGTGGTGCTTCTTAGTGGGACAGGTTTTTCTTTAATTTCTTTAATTACTTCCCCTCTGATCAGTCGTAATAAATTATGAGGGTTCTAAATTGTCTCTCCTATGCCTTACCATACACATTGAATAATCATTCTTTCTCCCTATGCCATTTGAATACGGACCTCCATGACATGAAGAGATTGCCTAAATCCCTATAGTTTTCGAACCTATTAATGAACTATAATTTTGTAACACCTAAACTAAGATTTCTTCCTAACAATATTTTATTATTAAACTATTCTTCACATATTTTTTATAGATTGTCCGCAACTTTATTCCTCAACTATTTTTATACCCTAAAAACGGTTTACGTCATTGTCACATTGCTTATTCTCATCTTGCGACTTCCTCCACCACAACTATCTCCGGATCTAATCAATCAATCTCCTTTTATTCTTTCTGGTGAATGCATTCAGAATGTTACGTAAGACAATAGAGTTGGATCGTTAGTGACATTTATTATTGTATAGTCGTTTTGTTTCAGCCGGAGAGATCTTAAGTTAAGAGGAATTTCGTATTTTCGCGCTATCGCAACCGTAGAAGGAACCACTTCTTTGAAGAGAAGAGATATGCTAACCTAGAAAGATTAAGTGCTTAGGCTCTCAAATATATAACTAGATTTGATACCTGTGTAAAAAAAGAGCTACATAAAATTTTTTAAAAGTTAATTTAATTTAATTTTGAAATTAATTGTTCAAAAATATGAAATACATTGTGAAATACAATATGAGATATTGAATTTTTTTTGTCGCTTAAAATACATAGCTTACAAAAATTATTGTATAATAGGGGCGAATGGACCCCCTTTGGATCCTCCAGCATCTTCGAATTGTTGATTTATTCCCTTCGATTCTTGCTAACTTTAACGAAAGTTTCTTCTTTTTATTTTTACATTGTTTCTTCCATTTGTCATTGAGAGTCAATGAATGACTACATTGAAATGTGTCTCGAATAAGTCGTTCTGCCGGTGTTTTGGTTAGGTCTTCATGAAGTTCTCTTGGTCTGTGAGGGTTGGTTATTTCTGTATTATGAGAAATACAAGAAAGGAGCATAAAACAAAAAAATAGCCCAGCACTTAAAACGATAATTAAAATTTTGAAAAAGTAAACATTACGGGAGTATTTATTTCGTAGAGAACTACATATTTTTCTTACACAAAATTTTTGCTAATTTTTTTATAGTAGTTTCAATTATCTAATCAGTACAATCATGCCCTTTTTATAATTATTTTTGCTTGGGCTATAATTAAAAATAGTGTAGTGTAAGCTTAAAGTACGGGCACAGTCCCTTACGATATATACGATTTTTGAAAAGTCGCGAAACTAGAAAAGTTCTTTCTTATATTTACAATGCCCTGTGAAAAGAACTAGTTATCAGATTATAAGAACCCTATGGTCCAGAGAGCGAAGTAACAACTGTACCATCTACCGCACCCATGTCGGGAGCACTTGAAAAACAAATTCCAAACAAGCAAGAGCTGGTGAAGTGTATGCTGGAGGAGATTATAACGAACAACCTGTTAGACAGTTGGCAGGGGACACGCCATCATTCGGGGACACGAACTGCTGCGGGGAATTGGGTCACCCGTTGGTGGGGTTTTTACTACCGCTCAGGCCAAATATTTGTAAATACAATGTTTGAAGAGGCTCGAACAGTATCGTTGAATTGAAATGAAACAACAACAACACTCTATGCTGACATGGTACCTGTAACAATAAGGTTACATAATAAATCGGTCTATCTGAGAAAAAAAATACATTAATCTAATATAAATTACTATAATGTGCTTAGTTTATGAATAATATTTGGTCTAAGCATACATGTGGTCACATCAATGAACCAACACCATGTTATTGACAAAAAATATAATACTAAAAATAAAGAAGGGTAAATGAATAGTACTGAATGAAATTCGCTAAACATTGTATCTAGAAACATAAATATGGATTATCATGAGCGTGAATTGTTGCCGGCAATAGGGAATGAATATATAAAAAATGGTAATAACGACGTATTATGAATTGTGAAAAATAAGGGTGACAAGGAGTTGGTGAAATATAAATTTAAGGATTGGGAAAGTTTACGAGGGACAAATATTGATAAGAATAGAGTTTCAAAAGTTTTGTAGTACGGATAAGAACAGAACGGTCGAATGAAGCAGATTTGTGGCAAGGGAAAAAAAAGTCTACAATTACACTGTGTAGCGACCGCTAACTACATAAGTTAAATCACCCCATACTCATGTGCATATATAATGTAAATCACTGTAAAAGTTTTAAGCAATAAAAAATGCGCGGAAGACGGCAGTCATAAACAAGTCACAAAACTAAAAAAGGGTCGGCAGAGGGCAGCCATAAACATCAGGTACCACCGGCCTAAAAGCCAGGCCATAAACAGTCCTTCAGGGGACGAGGGGTCACGTACCTCGTCGCAGGTGTGCGCATTTCCTCACGCCGGCCTAGGCTCCCCCCCCCCCCAAGCAGGAACAATATTTAAACCAGGGCTCCTGGCCCTGCTAGTCTAGTCTCCTCATCCGCTTTTACTCGGTGACGCTTTACGCCAGGGCCACTGGCCCTGGAAGTCAGTCTCCACTCTCTCCTCATCGCCTCTGAGTCTGTCACCCGGTCTTTTAGTTTCCTTGCAGACCCTCTGACGACTTGACTACCTGTGACGCTGCCGGGCTTCCGCTCGAACTCTGAAAACGCCTCATTCTTTATGAAACCTCTGTACCTCTTCTCTTGAACATAGTACATTGTCGGGGCACATACCTATTATAAATGGAGTCAGATATTAACGCCGTCCTGGAACGATTGTCCAGGTTATTAACTCGAACAATCCGCACTTGTCACCAGGGCTAGGTGATCAGGCACCTCCTAGTGACAACCCGACACACTGTTTCTTAGTTGATTTGAATTGGAGGTTGAAAAGGTGTAAGGAGGCTTTATAGTCATCGTACAAAAGGATCCAAGGAAGTGACGAGCCGAAGCCATCCCACTTTGGATTACCCCCCGAAATGAGACACTCTTTGGGGGTCCCGATTATAAATTCTAGAATACAAGTCATCAGGTTCTTTTACCGAGCCTCGAGATCCTCAGAGAAAAACTTAAAGAACATCCATTTCTGAGGATAACAAACAACTATTTATAGATATCTGTATTCCCATTGTTAATTGTAGTCAATGTTGGGACATCCTGAATATCCTTTCAGAATATCTTCCTGTGAATCCCTTTAGTTGACAATCAGTAGGAAGTGGCCGCCAACCGTGTTGTCCCGTACAAAACGATCAGGAACTGGGCTTGTTTGTCACATCAATGGGTTGTCGGGTCATTGAATCTGTCGGCCTTAAAATCAACGACCTATCTGGTATCGGGAATTGTGTTCCACTTTAGTGATACGAACCCTCGTCATGCTCCATTGAGCAAGGTTTTGTTAGTTGTTTTTTCAAAAAGGATAGCATATTCTTATGCCTAAAAGATTGCAGATTTAAATTCAATTAATTAAGTCATTTTTTAGGCTTTCTCCAAATAAAACTCATAAATCCACAACGTTTGGTCTGGTGGTATCGTTAGACTTGGAGACAATGAATTGAAGAGAATGAGAACAACTCTTGACGGATACGAATGAAAAATTATATTTTAAAAAGAGCTCGTGTATGTGAATACGCATTGCCTAACGCTACTTAAACTCAATTGCAATTATTTTTTTAACATATTTTATATTTGTGCATTATTAACATCATAAAAATAGCTTTTGGTCTGCATTTATTAGCTTTCGTTTGGCGATTAGAGAGCTATCAAATGTTTTCTATAGAAAGAGAGTGATTAGGAATCTTTGACGTAATCCCTAATTCAAAAGTTTTCATGACTTTCAGTTTTTTTTTTAGTGTTCGGAGGTATGCTAAGCCTTTTGCCAGGTGTTTCTTTTGCTATTTAACTTGGTAAAAGTGTTGACCGTTTAGAGCACTCAGTGGAACTGAAGCTGCCAAACCTCGTTCCCCCAGTTAGTCACTGACAAGGGATACTGTTACCAGTTGCCGAAATGTCAGATCCGTGCCGGCGGAGGAAGCTCCTATTGGTCGCGCGTGATAGAGCAAGGTGACAACACTAAAAATGTTCCTATGAACCAAACAGGTGGCATGCCGGGCCGGCACACATCCGATGCAATGTAGATTGTATCTTATGGAAGCTTAGAAACCCTCCCCCGGTTTAATCGTTTTATATTTAATAGGCTGCGATGCAATCTTGTCGATACACCTACAGTCGCCGCCATGACATTTGTGACGCTTGGGATAAAGGGGCTACTTGGCTTAGGATTGGGGGACTAATCACTAATTTGCTTATTGGTTCATGATTAAAATTAATAAAGTAAAGAGATCACGTTGATAGAAGAGAACTATGTGTGCGGGTCTCAAGCTTCTAAGGTGACGCCAATAGGAATCTAAATAGGAAAACACTAAATAAAATGTGTCATATTTACATATTTTATCTTTACATGGAACCCCTAATAGATAATGTATCACATAGCGAGAATACTGTTTCATTAATAAACAAAGTATATTAAACTTAGTATTAGAATCCATAGAAATCGTGGCTGGTCGAAAAAGGATTCGTTTCGAAGTATTGCTGAAATTTAACAGTTACTAGAAAATTATAAGAGAAACATTAGAATTTTTACTCAGCTAGAAGACTCATGTCGAATTCTATCCGAATATGCCATTAAACAGTAAATTACTAGGCGGGTAGTGTTGATTATTGGTGGGGAACCTAGAGCTGATCATCCCGAGGCGTATGATTGTAGGTACAATTTGAGTGACTTTTGTAAAGTATACAACTACGAGTATGGTAATGAATTGAAATTGAATATGGTGTGCGAGGGGAAGGAGTTTACCATCAAGGTTGCCAACCCTGCAGTATTTTTCCTAAGCTGGTGAGGGCTACGGGTGCTAACATATTTTTTTTAATGACCATATTTATTTTTCATATGTCAGTGGTGAAGTAATTTTCTAAGGGTTTTTAATTATTTTCAACTGCAATCAGTGTTTTGCCTATTCAAGTATCTTCTAGACGATGGATGATTTAACTGTAAGGACTATTATAAATAGCTCCATTTAGCATTATTTTCTAAGCTTTCTAATAGTGTTAAACTTGAAAAATCATTTGTGCAGACGTTTCTTGAAATGAGAATCGTTTAAAATGATAATAAAAAAAATAATTGGTAGAGAATGCAGGTCCAAGTTAGAAAATGATACTTTTACTGCCTTGTTTACTGATTTTTTTTATAGGAATACTCTCAAAAGATTGTTTTATGTTTTGAATAAATTAAAGTTATTGTAATACTTACTGATTTATCTCTAAATTTGCATTTAGCCGAACATCATCTCATCTTCGAAAGAATGGTTAAGTAATTTTTGATGTTACCTTGTTAATTAGTTAAATGCTACAATGAGTTTTTATAACGACAAATAATTAAGTTTAAACATGTAAATGCTTCATGATGCCAACTTTATGGATTCGAATCACCAGACGGACAGTTCATTGCTGCTCCGTGAATAGAAGTGGGTGGTATATACTATAATACTTTCATTAGTGGCAGTACATAAAGTGGGAAAAATCCCTAATTAAAAAAAAATGTTTATGATACACTGTAATTGGAAATATAAAAAAAAAAACGCCACTGCTGCTATTTTCTTTCTAACCTTCATTGCCATAAATTTTACTTGGATCATCGAACAAAAAAAAATCCTCATTCGCTGAACTCATGTTGTGTAGTTGTTTTTAATAGCAATCATAAACGTGTTATTGCCTTGGAGCTGTTGGAATTTCTTACACTCGTGTGTATTGGCTGCTAAAATATACGGACACCGCCCTGACATGTTCAGTACTTTCATGGCCGATCGTTCCCACTACCCCATATTTAACGGCGGATGGAGAAATTTCTAAGGCTATTTAAGAAAGTCCCTCCCGAGCCGGGAACACACTTTTCCATTTGAAGAGACACCTACTTACGGAATAGGGTCTAGGGTTTCCTTATACCCTCGCTTCCTGCTATCTATAGGGTGTAGCGTCCTGTGGGTTTTCTAGAACCCATTGTCTCATATTTATTAGTCATTGTTCTAATAATATAATGGCAATATTAGATTGCTATTGAACTTTTCTATTATATAACCTACACTCATTTTGTATTAGTGGTTTCATATTATTCCGGAAAGCCTTTAGATTAAGGGAAGCAAGGGGGAAATAAACTTTAAGAACCGCCGACTACAAGATCAATCTGTTAGCTCGTTGTCATAATGATTGTACGTAGAGTTTGTTGGGAGATCGGCTTGATGAATTAACTCTCCTTAATGTCTTAAACAGTTTATTATAGTAAGATACCAACCCCTTTCTCACCCAAAGACCTGGTGCAGATGTAGGTAGAATGTCGAAAAGACCATTAATAAGTTGGATGAAAAGTTAACAACCCTTTTTCATGAAGCTAAGCTGATCTCCTACTCATAACTTTTCAAGATAAACTTTTGACGAGAACTAATGAAGATGTATCAGTAGTAACCATGATCCTTCAAGATATGGCTATGAAACACTATTCAATCCATGGATCATATGCCTTGCATTTTTTCTTCTTTTTTACTTTCGTGGGTTTATATTTTTATTACTCATTCACCGTTTTAATTACATTTCTCTGAAGAAATTAAAGAAGCGCTGAAGAGAACATGCTTTGGAAAGCCGTGACTTCAGGAAGCTCAATTTGCGAATTATAGTTGGGATTCTAGAGGCAATCAGTGAAAGTAGAAATCACATTAAGAGAGCTGGGGTGGCGGGATACAAGGCGTGGAAAAAGGAAATTGGAAGTCAAACATAGGAAAAGGCGTGGGTTCGAGACCTTGGGGTATATCTACTCCGGAGTGCACGCCTAGGTCATACTCCATATTAATGAAGGGCTACATACTTGAAGACTACGCAGCGTATGCGTGAAGGATACTTTCGCTTAAGCGACGGTTCAGGAGGATCTTTGCACGACTCTGTTAGATTAGTTTTCTCTCTCTGGTATGAGTTGTGAAGGAGAACCGCTCTGCCCTTGGAAATAGAAGGAAACCCATAAAAACTTATGAAAAAAACAAGTAAAAGCTTTAAATTTGAACTGCTGTGTTAATTATGATTTATGAACACATTGACATTTATTCGCTTTTGTTTTTTGACTACCATGCTTTCATAATTTTTCAGTTATTTAAAAATTTTTGGGACACTAAATACTGCTTTTCTATTTGATAGTGAGTTTTCTTTCCTTCGGCCCGGACCGAGCTAAGTGAAACTTAAATTACTACTGGTAGCTGACTGTTGCCCCAACTCAACTAATTCGAATTGTGACTTTATAGTACTATTAAGTTAAGTACATTTTCATACCATTGCACAAGGCATATATGTTCCTCCAGTGGTATGCTAGGCTTTTTATGAAGTGTGATACGTGCTTATTAATGCTTTTATATCGTACTAGATTGCTTACGGATGAATGGCGTTGAGCGATGAACAAAAAAATCTTTACATTACAATACACGGGGTTATCGAATACACGGTGAAATCGGAAGCTACAAGTGGGTCGCCGCGGTCACCTGATGCCTTCCTGACCTGCACAATTTTCGGCTGTTTATCCCAGCGAGGCTCGTTTTATATTTATCCAATTTTATGTTTTGTATTAACAAGGCTAAAAAATAATAACTATATGGAATTGGTATTTAAACAGGAGTAAGGAGGAGTTTTACTATATCATCATGAATGAACTGATAAGTATTTGGCCTCGGATCATAGACAAATTTACAGATACTTGTTGCTATTTAAAACAATATAAAGAATAATGGAGAAGGTGTAATTATCAAGGGGCAAAATTTTCCTCTATTATGGCCCATTATTTTGGGTTCCGTGTTACTCATTACTGTGACACCTGTAGTAATTTTGGTGGAGGGAGGTAGCTGCCTCTGATAATTGAGCGTACAACTGGTCCATAACATACATACTAGGTTTGAAACTAATTTATAAATTGATTATTCATTATCACACCTAAAGTATGATCGGGCTTTTATTCATGAAATAATGTCTAAAGACTGTTGGGTGCTCCCATACAACCCTTGGACATTTGTCTTGGATTGGACATTCGCATGAATATGTGATCGTTGGCGGATTGTACTGATGTACTGTGCTGGTATATGTATATTATCGCTGCCTGACATGTGGGACTGGGATGCCTACTGGACCCCAAATAAGTTTCTCCAAATGAGTTTAAATGTACAAGCCCCGGTGTTAATGACCTGAGGCCGAAATATACCCAATCCAATCCCTATAATATGAATATGAGAGGTTTTTACATCTTTATTTTTAGTGTCTCGAGTACAGTCATTACACTGTGTCGCTCATCCCTATACTCTTCCTCGGAGAGTAAAGCGGCAGTTGCTTCGTTACCTGCTATAAATACGTGACAATATCTCGGGCAATTCGTTATGGTAATTACATTTGTGATGTTTGATTTAGAGATAAACAGCTTTTTGTCTAGACGTCACCGAAGAATCTCTTAATTGTCTAATCCAATAGTATAAAACTATAATCTACCCGCTATACCATGTCCTAGAAATTGATGCAATGTCTATTAAATATCTTAAATTTATCTCAGACAATTCTGTGTTTTTATAAATTTGTGTTGAATAGCTTTCGGTATATTTAAGGCGTTACTACAATCTTTATTGTGCAATAATTACAATCTGCATTTTATAAGGCAATAATAATACAGATAAATGATCTCATTCATACCATATTTACAGTCATCATTCACTCGCTCATTCATACAATAGGACATAATTGGAGAAACTGGCCATTGCCAGGACTCCCACTGTCACGCGATTATAGCAGGTCACGAGGCCACTGCCGTTTCAGTCTCCGAGGAGGATTATAGGGATGAGTGGCGCAGTGCAAAGACTGTGCTACAGGATTAGGGTGGTTGGAAAGGCTACTGTGGAATTATTTCGGTATATTAACACAGAGGTCACAATGTGCCCCAACTATTTGCCTCTATTGTGGTCTTGGCGAACTACAAAGCGTCTTTGAGTTTTGGCCGAAGCGAATTCATATTGGAATGTCATCACTCGGGTTGCTTAGTTTATTTCAATGATTTCCACTTGCTGTTTCATTTTCTTTAACTATTATCTGAGAAGTGCGCCTGCCATGCTTGAGAATTTGCTTTCATGCCGTGAAGCTGCAGCCGTCTTTCAGCCGTGGCGTTCTCTTCACTATCGCTAACAGATGCCCCATTAGTATGTCCCACCGTACCCAGGTTGACTTTTCCTCTCCAAGTCCCTCTCACTTGTCCTACTTCCCATTATCTATATACATACCCTCAGGTACTTAACTTCTTCCTCTTTCCTCTTCGTGCCATTTCCATACAGTCCAAATGGTAGTAGATTAACTACCTAGTTGGTGACCATTAATGGCACTAATGAGTACCGCTATAGATGACTCTCACACATATGTGAAAGGATCTCTCTCCATCAGTTTAAACTGAACTAGGACACTTGAAATAAGATGGAATATCCCAGGAGCATACTTGTAACTCATATTAAGTGGAGTTTTTAGTATCTTCTAAAAGGGCTAGAAGGACAGGAATGTAAATGTAGAAGTAATACAAAAACTTAGTAGTCAGTGCATTTCATAAAGTGAACAGTTTGGTACATGTTTAGTGTACTTGGTGTACATAAATATTATAAATATATTTTTCTTTTTACTGACAGTATAAAACGAATCAGAAAAACTCGGCCGAACATAGAAATGTAGCCAAATCCAAGGACGTCCAAAGAATTAAATAAAAAATATTCCGTGACTATGGGGGTGGGGCCTTGTATTTTCGACATATCCTACATAATTTTCTTTGTCACCTTTTTAGTCGTTAGAAATAGTTATTTTTTCGTCGACCACCAACCAAATTACTTCAGAAATTCTCTATTATATAAATAACCTGCTATTATTAAATCATTATATATATGTCGGGTCGTCACGAGGGGGGTGCCTGGTGACAAGTGAGGGTTGTTTGAGTTTATAACCTGGACAATCGTTTCATGACGGCTTTACTATCTGACTCCATTTTTTGATAGGTATGTGCCCCGACAGTGCACTATGTTCAGGAGAAGAGGTACAGGGTAGGTTTATAGGTAGTTTATGTGGTCTTGGAATGACCACGAATTCACACTTGGTATCTGAGGGTAGGCGAAAACCGTCCGGATCCCAAAGGCGGGTGTGAACCGGAGAAAGGCAGACTGGATTGCCGCAGGAGTGCTGCGAGGAAAATTTGCTGGGCCACGGCAACCGTCGTCCGCGAGGGAGAGGTCTCTTCTAAGGAGGTGCTAGTTTTAGCGAGACGAAGGCAGAGGTTCCCACTAGGAAGGTGTGGGGTCTGACTACGCCGGACTAAAACATAGCGAGGTTAGGAGAGAAGAGATGCAGACGTTTTTCATAAAGAAGCAGTCAGGTTTCAGAGTTCAAGCGGGGTAGCCACATAGTTGCCAGGAGAAAATGATTTACAGGGGCCAGACCCCAAGCCTTGCCCTTAGCCAATCATCATTAAGATTGTTGTGGCCAATGATGTGTGGTTTCTTTGTTCTCTGGCAGAGGCTGGCAGGGTTTTTGCCGAGGGTCTAGGACCTCATCTGGCCTCATACCTGACTACAGCTGTTGTCCCAGCTCATATAACTCATTGGCACCCCGGATTTTTTATTGCTTAACACATTTACAATGATTTATATTTTGTTCATGTTATTTACATTTGTCTACAATATATTTTGTTCATGTTATTTACATTTGTTTACAATATATATACAATAGAGTATAGGGTGATTTATCGTATGTAGTTAGCGGTCGCTACAATATATATAACAGTATTTTACCAGGGTTATTAGGATTTACCTGACCGAGAGAATGATGATTGCAATGCTAATTTATTTTGGCTGTACATCATAACACAACATATTCTGCTTGGAGAAGTGAAGTGTTGGAATAGTTGGAAACTTCCAGAATATTGAAACACCCAAACGATATTTCACACAATTTTGTCACTGATTAAACTTCACATCCATTAAAAATATATGTGCATTCTTTTTTTTAATTGTATACATCCAAAATATTAACAAAACCAAAATGGTAACATTATTATATGCTATTAAAAATATTTACTGATTTGTATAATTTGTATTCCTACATTATCTACTCCAAGGAAAACAAAATAATGTTGAATTTATGCAACTTCTTAATTTTTGTCGAAAAGTCTTTCTTATTTATATTATATATTTAGGGGGATATATTTTGGCGTAAAGCCCTAAGGTCAGTATCTCCGTTGTTTTTATATTTGAACTCATTTTGGGAGCCAGTGAGAGAAGAGAGCCCAGTACCTCCGGAACCGTCCGGGGCCCAGGAGGCACCCCAGTCTCACATGTCAGGCAGTGGCTATAGATACTGTTTTATAGACCAGGAGGTATGATTGTAGGATGTAGAGGGGACTGTTCCTCATTGTTGCTAACATCGACTAATTGCAATTAGAAGGAAGAAGAAGGAATTTATTCTGAGTACATATTTAATTATTACGATCTATTGGGTAATTTTTATGACCATTACTGTTAAATATGGAATCATAGACGGAATATAATTCATCGTAACTGTTCTTATACAAGGCCATAATAAAACTACACCCATTCATTTACAGATGTTATTAGAGCACTGTATCTCCGACTGCTAACTGATGTATTATTTTTCGATTTTTGTCTGATGAATGGCGTCGTATCTTATTATAAAAGACAAATCACCATAATTTTTACAAAGAATGCTGAGATACCGTGAAGTCGTGAGCGGTTGTAATGAGGTTTGAGATGCCAGGGTCATCAATCCGTTTCGGCTTTCCTTTTGCGTGAATCGGCGAAGGGACTTTCCTGAACATATCAAACATGCTATTCACTCATCGTAATAATTTTTTATTATATAGACAATCATTTAATATTTATTACCCTACCCGAAGAGAAGGCTTACTTTCAAAACTGTACGGTCGTCTTTCTCCAATCTGCATGAATGATAATGAATTCTTATAACAGTTAAAGTTATATAAATGTTAAAAAGCTAACCCCTTATAACATTAAATCATGAAAGCATTTTCAATAAAATATACCATAATAATCCTAAATTAAATTTAACTCTCTTGAAACCAGATATTAATAAATGAATAGCATATAACGACGATAAAGGAGTGTAAACAAACCCCACCTGGGAATTTTAATGGCATATAAACTAAAACTAAGAATAATTTTTTTTTTCATTTCTTTTCATTAATCTAAAAGTATTTCTTTGTGATATCTTATGCTCTAAGCCTTTATATTTGGATATTTTATAAATGTTCTCACTCTTTAAATTTGTATATAAAATTTGTGGTTATTGGGTAAAAAACTATTGTATTAGTTATGGTATCAAAATATATAGATTTTTTTTGGTACTCTATTGTATTGCAAACGAACATGTACGTTTAATACCAGCGATGGCCAATTTCTCCTTCGCGTCACCGGTCCGTTTACCACTTTCTAGCCCCTCCTCCGTACAGCGAACGCCGGCTTGAGCCGTTTATTTATTTTATTTTTAATTTTTATTTATGTTATAACTAATATTTTATTAATGACGTATCATCTCTTATCAAATCGAGATAATATACTTTGTAGGAAGAGAAACTTATCTTATTTGTATTCTAATTTATTATAAATCCACTATTCATTTAAGGGCTGGAACTCTGAACCTTCTTATCGTGAAAGCTAACTACTACACGATATGATGTGTGTTGATAATGATATAAGAACTTTCTCAAATACACCGTAGTCTGTTATATATTATATTTTAAACGTGTTCCCTTGTAGACCGGAAGAGACATGCTCTTTTTTCATTCAGGTAATGTTTTTTGTCTTTCTTCTGGTAGTATATTATACGATAGCGATTTCAAATATTACAGGTATATTCCATAAGACTCTGAAATATGCTGAAATGCTTTTTTGTTAAAATGCTATAAACGTTTCCTTGAATAATGTACTTTTATAAATATTTACTACTTCAGTATTTATTTCTATTCCGGTTATGTTATATTTATTTTGGCTATTTGATGTAACTATTGATATATTATTAGGTTTTTTATGTTGTAGTTTGGATAAGTCGTTTTGGGTCCTTTATATATTTCGTTCCTCCCTTCATAATGTCTTGAAAACTCCTGGTTATAACTGCATAAGAAGTAATCTTTAACGTGCCCGACTCTGCACGGCAAGAGCTTACACTTTAAGACGTTGAGGTGATTGCGAGTCGCCATAGTTTGGTTGGGTCCTCTGTAAATTGCCGAGAAAATGCTAAGTTTAATAGTCGAACAACGTTGAAATTTGTAGCATTATTTCACAAAACACCTGCAGGCTGTTTCCAAATGCATAATACAGTGAGGTATACTGTCATCTCCAAGAACGAAGAATGCCCGTTAAGGCAAGTCAAAATTCAAAGTTCAAGTCAAAATAAAGTTGTAGTTTTGGAAGGATGAGTTCCAGAAAGCGCAGGAGTTGACCCACCAGCATTATTATAAGGAATTTTTAAAGAAGCTGTAAGAAGGAGTCGGAAAGAAACTGTGGAAAAACGGTTGCATTCTTGACCAGGACAATGCACCTGCTCACACAGCACTTTCTGTGATGCAGTTTTTCACCGACAATCACATTGCTACATTTGAACATCCGCCATATTTAGCACCCGGGGACTTTTATCTTTTTCCGAAAGGTAAATCAGTGCATTTTGAATCAGTTGATGCTGCTATGAAGAAAAAAGGCAGACATTTTGAACTAATAGGAATTGATTCGTTCTGTGCCTTCTTCTATTATTTTTAAAGCCCTGTCAATCACAAGAGTAAACGGTATTTTACAGGATTTCAACAAAAGTAGACAATTGTATTTACTAAATGAAGGGATATTCCACGGAATGATGGAAAGCATGGAAGGGTGTTCCATCCCTTCGGCCAGTGCAAGTGCAAAAACTAGACAACAGCCCTTGTGTTAGTGCGAATGGGGGTTATCTTGAAGGGAACATGCATTAACTGACCAGTATTTGTACTTTACTTTGCCTGTTGTTTTCCTTTCACAAAAGTTTGGAACAGTATCCAATCAATGTTCGTCGTTCATCAGCCCTCCTAATGAATAAATCATGGCTTTACAAGTTCCTTAACTCCATCCAATCTAACAATGCGTAATTAGCCATTATTATTCTTTTTATTTATTTTATTTTATTCACGCTCTTTTCCTCCTTGTAATAGTTCTCATATTTTTTTTTTCTGTTCTGATTGTCAATGACTGTGATTAGCCTCTACTCATTTATGTTTCTTCGTTTAAATATTATACTGTTGGTTCATTGTAGTTATCACATATGCACATATGCCATTTATTATTTATAAAATAATCACATCAGTGTATGGGATAACGCCATGTTTTCCCTTTTTGTCAGCTAGATACACTTATTTGTTCCTGTTATTCTTAGGGAACGTTGTCCCTGAATAAAGTAGTTTATTTTCAATTTAATTTCGTTAAACTCGTAATACCAACAGATGAAGTACTTGGCATGACCTTATAGGCAATCACTTCATGAGAAATAATGTCTTGAATACAGTAGATTAACATCGCATTAATGAAACAAACCAATGGAATGCTAATAAAGGACAAATCTCAACAGGCAACAGTGAATTTATTGAGTCGGTCTCATAATTTAATAGACATACCTCATATAATACGAAAAGTAATTATACCATTGCTATTAGCAGTCATTGATCAATGACCAAAGAGACTCTACGTTTATATTGGTGATTGATGGACCAACTGAAGCACAGATCGCTCCTGGAAGGAAGTTTTTCTCCCATTATCTGGCTAAAGAGATTTAATAAAACCACTTTCACCTGGCCCCAAGTCGGCAAAGGTGCCTGGAAATGCTTTTAATTCATTAGGAAATCGGCCGTCTTATTTAACCTCTTGAATTCGGTCTTGACTGCCAGCGCCTACTTCGGATCGTTTCTCAATGCAGCGCCTTTTCGGTCACGAGCCCAATGCACTTGCGATAAAGGAGATTTACGGGGCTGTATCTAATTAGCGTTGCCAGTGCTCCGGCAACCAATTTTATGTTGTAATTAGTCATTTAATTATTTATAAAGGAACAGAATATAAATCGAGAAATGAAAAAAACAAAAACATGTTTGAGCGACAAACATGTTGACATACAAATTTAAAATAGAACTTTATTGTGCAATAATTACAATCTGCCTTTTATAAGGCAATAATAATACAGATAAATGATCTCATTCATACCATATTTACAGTCATCATTCACTCGCTCATTCATACAATAGGACATGATTGGAGAAACTGGCCATTGCCAGGACTCCCTGTCACGCGATTATAGCAGGTCACGAGGCCACTGCCGTTTCAGTCTCCGAGGAGGATTATAGGGATGAGTGGCGCAGTGCAAAGACTGTGCTACAGGATTAGGGTGGTTGGAAAGGCTACTGTGGAATTTCATAAACTTGGAAGGGATGAGTTCTAGAATGTAGGGTATATTAAGGTCGTTATGAAGGGTTTTGTTGCTGACATAATAAGGGGCATTTACTATTGTTCTCAGGACTTTGGATTGAAAGGATTGGATACGCTTGATGTTCGACTTTTTTGCTGTCCCCCATAGCTCTATTTCGTATGTCCAGATTGGTTTAAGTATAACTTTGTAGATTAGTAGTTTATTTTCTATTGAGAGATGGGATGTCCTTTGAAGTAGTCTGTACAGTTGTCCAAAGCGTCTGTTTAGTTCTTGTCTTTTTAGTCTCGTATGTGGGTTCCAGGTCAGTCGTTTGTCGAGATGGAAGCCTAAGTACCGTACTGTCTCGGTTACTGGGAGAGGAATAGAATTAAAGTAAACTAATGGACAAGTCTTGCGACAAAGGGTGAAGGTAATGTGGGAGCATTTTGCTTCATTAACTTTGATCCGCCATTGATTGCACCAATACTCGATCTCGTCAAGGTGTTTTTGAAGGTTTTGGGATGCTATGTCGGGGTCTGGGTGGGATGACAAGACTGCAGTGTCATCTGCAAATGTGGCCAAGAAGGTGTTGGAAGTAGAGGGGACATCAGCGGTGTATAGGTTATAGAGGATGGGGCCTAGGACACTGCCCTGTGGAACTCCTGCATTTATGGGATAGTAGTTAGAGTATTCTAAGCCACAGCGGACTTGGAAGAAGCAGTTTGAAAGGTAGGACTGTAGGATTAGGAAAAGGGTCTGTGGTAAATGTCTTTTGAGCTTGTAGAGCAAACCTGCGTGCCAAACCCTGTCAAAAGCTTGAGCTATATCGAGAAAGGCAGCAGTGCAATACCTTTTGGTTTCAAGGGCTGAGGAGATGTGATAAACAACGTGAAGGCCTTGTTGAGCAGTGGAATGTCGTTGGCGGAAACCAAACTGGTGTGTGGGAAAAAGGTTTTTGGATTCAACAATTGGAAGTAGACGTTTTAGTAGGAGTTTCTCAAATATTTTTGAGAGGATAGGGAGTAGGCTAATTGGACGGTAAGATGAGGCGTCATTGGGTGGTTTACCGGGTTTGGCGAATAGGACAATAATGGAATGTTTCCAGAGGAGAGGAAAGTGTGTCGTTCGGATAATGCAATTATATATGTAGGTTAGGAAGATTATGGCTTTAGGAGGAAGTTGTTTGAGAATTTGAGGAGTTAGGAGATCATATCCAGGGGATTTTCTGTAAGGTAAGTTTTTCAGAAGGTATTTGACCTCAGAGGGATTAACGGCTTTTGGTGGAAGAGAGAGAGGAATAGGTGAAGTGAGGAAATCTTCCACAGTTTTGCTGTGAGTATGGCTTTGATGAGAAAGGTGAGGTGTGAAAGTATGGGTAAGATGCAGAGCAAATTCCTCCGACCTATCCCCATCCGAGGCCGCCCAGGACCCATCATCACGACGGAGTGGATGTGAAACAGGTTGATACTTTAGGATTTTTTTTGGTTACATTCCACAAGGAGTTATCCCTGGTAGACAGAGAGGAGAGGTAGGAATTGAAAGAATCAGAACGGAAGGATGCCAATCGCCGCTTTACCAATCGGCAGTACTGATTGTACGAGCGGCGATCAGCAGGATGCCGGGATCTTTGCCACACTGTTCTAGAGCGGCGTTTGGATTTGATTAGATTTTTGAGATGCTGAGGTAAACGATTATGATTGTGGATTCTTGGGTGACGATGGGGTGACGATGCCTCCCAAGCCGACCTCTGGACCAGAGTAGTGAAAGAATGCACTGCATCGTCTAGGTCTTGGGATGTTTTCAGGGATAATTTGAGGTTTACGGACTCTGTAAGAAGCTGACGGAAGTGGTCCCAGTCAACTGGGCCCCTAATAAATGAAGGAGGAGGCAGTTTGTGAATTGGTCTTAGGGAAATGGTTAATAATAAAGGACTATGATCTGAGGAGAGGTCATCGAGGCGCTTGAGTGAATAGTTTAGTGTTCCTAAACTATTGTAGAAGAAAAAGTCAAAGAGATCTGGATTTCGGTTGGGATCTGATGGCCAATAGGTGGCTGTGTCAGGAGAGATAGTGGAGCAATATCTTCGTGTGAGTGCAGACAGCAAAGCACGTCCTCGTGTATTTGTGGATCTTGAGCCCCAGTGTTGGTGCTTTGCGTTAAAGTCCCCACCCACAAGGAAACGATGCATGATGGAGTCTAGAAAGGAGATGAATTGGGAATCGGGAATGGATTTATTGGGAGGGCAGTACACTGATGCTAGAGTAAGGGGAAAAGTGAGGGTGGTGATTGACACTGCAGTGGATTGAAGGAAATCATGTGCTACCAAAGGAACTATGTGATGGGATATGGAGTTATGGACAATGACAGCGGTACCTGCATGAGCTCTTCCATCTGGGTGATCAGTTCGACAAGTCAAATTTAAAATAAAAGCAATCCATGGACCAGTAGCCTGGAAATTTTTTAACACTATTGTTTTTTTTTTGTTTTTTTTTAGCTCTCAAATTTTTAAGATTACGGATAGGGGAAAAATAAAGGAATATATTTGGGGTGAGTGGATCCTATTACTAGGAGTACCTGTTTGAAGGTGGAGTGTGGGAAGCCTGGGTAGAGGTGAAAATGTTGTGGTGCAGTGGTGAGAGTCCACTGAAGGCTGAGCCTAGAGTCTCTCTAGGCATGTAGTGGAAGCTCATTCAGTTGGAAAGCAGTGATGGGTGCCCGTCAGAGGCTTGTTGTTGGTGGACCAAGGGCCGTAATGTCCACCATTTGGTCTGCTTTCCCAGATCTTGAGAGTTGCCATCTTGCCGGTAGTGGTGAAGGTGTCAGGTCTTGGAATTGGATGTGTCTTCTTCTGATGGCTTCGGTGATGGTGTGGACCTCGAACTTTTTGTGGATGCCAGGATCCTTCATTTCAAAAGGGGTATGCCATAGTGCCGTGCGCAGGATGTTGTTCTGGAAGCTCTGGAGTCTAGTTATGGTGCTGGTGTGGAGAAAACGGAAGAGCGGAGTTCCAAACAGCAGTGCTGGCCTCAGGACGCTCTGATATATGAGCAGTTTCAACCGAAGGAATATAGCCGGGCTTGTGATGAGATGTAGGAGAGAGTAGTAAGTCCTACGTACTCTTTTCAGCTTCTTCTGCAGGTGTGTGCCGAACGACATGTGTCTGCTTAGGTTATTATATTAAAAGAAGTAAATACTTATTAATGAAGCAAGGCGTTGTAATGTAGTGGGAGATACTCAGAGGAAAACCGTCTTGGAACAACAATAAATACCCACTTTTTGTTGTTGGCTACCAAAAATTTTGTATACAGTGACGTAATAGATTGGAAGGGATGCTCTATAATTAAGGTTTTTACTACAAGCAATATTCGTATTTCTCCATTAGATTTGTTTTAATTGCGCTTTAAACAGCCCACTGCTACCCACCACTACAACGTTTGAGATCGTAGCGCCTGAGGATGACTGACGTGGACTATTCAAAGCACTTGCCATTAAACAAAAAACTTATTAACAACAACTTTATTATGATAAAATTAAAATCTGCCTCACTGATGATCTCATTCATACCATATTTACAATTTTCATTCACTCGCTTATTCATACCGTAGAGCGCGAGAGCCACAGACGCTCAGTACATGATTGGAGAAACTGGCCATTGAGTTCAAGAATGTAGGGTATATTAAGATCATTTGAAGGGTTTTGTTGCTGACGTAATTAAGGGGCACTTACTATTGTTCTCAGGGATTTTGATTGAATGCATTGGATGTGCTTAACTTTGCGCAGTAGCATTATTGTAACCGATGAAGATCTACTGAGGTGCAATTATTGCTTATCGAAAACAAAAAACTTATAAAGATATACGAACATTGGTTTTATATAAAACCTAAAAAAAAAAATACTTTTTTTTTATTTCAGTTAGATATACATTGTTTTTAAACTGGCTTATACCATCTATTAAACAATAAAAAGTAATTTTTTTTTAATTTTGACTCAAAAGAAGAATCCTGTAAAGTGGAGTTACCCAATGTTGTATTCTCGTAACGTTCTATCGGGCCTTTCTTGACTCGTCTTATGCAGGGACAGCATTTTCCTACCAATGCAAGCGGCTAGTTCTTAGAAAACAATATGGACACTATCACGCTCCAATATTTATTTAGATTTAATCAATACATAAATTCGTTGGGGTGATGATAACAATTCAATTCGTCAATAGATCTTAGAAGATAATTTCGGACAGTTCTTAAAGTTTCAAAATATCACATTGCTAAACCCTTCATTCGTTTTCCGACCTAAGCTATCATTATTGCCGAGTAGCCTTTAGGAAGTTATATAAATGTGCTTGTTTCAAAAACTATTGCACACAATTTGTGGTTCGGTAGGATAGTTGTGTTCAAAATAATTGAAAACTAACTGACTCATTTATTTGTATACGTTTCATGAATCGGTCAATTTAATTTGGATAGGCTTCCACATGCGATTTCAGTCGCTGCGCGTGCGCCCACTCTCTCTTAAGTGTGTTTTCAGTAAATTTATATTTTAATATTAATGCCTAAAGTGATTTGTTGGTTTATAATATTTCAAATTACTTTTTGGATGTAGAAAATATAATATTTTAAATTGAAAAAAAACTGTTTTTTTTTGGGATGGAAGGGGACATTTCAGATCATCCTTATAAAATTGGCTATTCAGAGGATTCGTACTAACAATGGGATGCATCTAATATCGTTGTTTAAGTTTAATGCGTGACAGAGCGACCATGTTATCTCATCGAAATCCATTTCGATGCTGTAATAGCAACGAGAATTTAGTTGCAAGTGGGTGGATTGGATTATAATTCTGCTGGAAGAACATACGCCAATTTCACACGCCTGGGTTGCGAGATCTTAGCCCTTGTGGGAGTGGATTTATCTTAGAACTAACCACCATGGGATGTGATAACCTGTAGGTAGCCAACCCTCTAGTAACATGGTCTCGACTAAATAATGTACTCATCAGGGACGGATCTACAATTGTTTTCTTCCTGCAAAGCTTCACAAAAGGCCCCTCGAACTACCAGGGGCTCTAGGGGAAGTTTAGTTTTTTAAACTTAACGCTTAGAAATGACTTTTCACTCTATTCTGGCACTTAAATTCTAAAGGAAAGTGTTGGTATGTTTTCTTAATAAATATTATTTACTTAATAATCTTAATTAACTTTCCTTTCTTCCCTTATGTCATGTTAGACTTGAAGATGGCTCAAGATCACTTTAACTTAACTTTCTGCTGCTTCAATACCCCTTCTGTATAAATACAGAGAAAATAAAATGGATAGTATGTATTATATAAAAAGACGCATTGTAGGTAGTTTTCTAAATCCTTTCGGGCCAAAAAAAAAAAGAAACAATTTTGGTATTTTTAAGAGTGTTGGAAAAGGAGGATTTATATATAATGATTAAATATTTCTAGTCTAGTTGATTTCCTGTAAGGGCAAACAAGTACACATAGGTTTTCTATTGCTTTAAGAAACAAATCCAATGACGCCTAAAAAGTTGTAATATAGCATTAGCAATTTTTGTTGTGGTATAAATCACATCATTATTATTAATTATTAATAACTAACAGCCAAAAAAAACAAAAAAAAACATACTGAAAGGCTCGCGAGTATCGCAGACAAAGGTCCCGGGTTCAAGTCCAGATCCTGCCAAAATATCTTCTTGGTCATTATTAATTTCTAACGTAATAAAATAACTCGCTCGAATAATAGATTATCTAGAAAATGTTTCACGAGGTATTCTATATATATATATATATAAAGAAAAAAAGGAAATCGTTTTTAATCATGAAACCTATTTTTGGTAATTTTAAGGAGTACAACTAAAATTAAAATAAAACCTGTTTTCTTTTTAAATATTTTTGAACCAAATTTATTTTTATGTTCACTATAGAAAAAGTTTTTATCGGACTTGTAGTATTTTCAGAAATGTACTTTTTAATTCTGGGGCAAACATAATTTTCCTTAAAGCAATCGAATAAAAAAAAAAAAAAATACTAAATGCGGCAATGGAGCGATTCTGTAGTGTTTAATCTTGATTCTCTCATATTTAAATTATAAATTCTCAGAAATTACAGACTATGGTTGAAGACTCAACCTCAAGCCATTTCACTGAACGATGAGCTATAATTATCCAATGTTTTCAGCGACAGAAGCATTGTGTTAGTGATGTAATATTGTTGTAGGATACCCAGTGGTAAGCCACAGGTCCACCCAGGCTGCTCACAGCCAATCCTCACATTCGTCTGACCGGTTTCGACCTCATTACATGCTAATTAATGACAGATTTTTTGTCTCTACCCTAAATAAAACGGGGTCCTGCTTGCCGATATATTACATAGAGATATCAAAAGATTGAACTACTTTACAATCCCGAAGGCAGTCGTCTGCTTTGAAAGGTGTGCACTAGCTCTAACTCTAAGTCAGACAAGGGTTTGATCCCTGGCGTGAATAGTAAATTTATTTTCGTTTGGCCAGTAAAAACATAATTCCGATTAGATACCGCTCCTTTGTGCCTTTGATCTTTGATAGAAACGAGTGAAGACGTAAACATTTTTATGTTGACTAGTTAAAGTAGGTCGATCTCCTACCCTTTAATTAGTGTACACCACGCGTGACTACTAACCTAGATTCGAACCCTTCTCAATTTTCCGCCGCTACTAAAACTCGAACCAGGAACGGAAAATAATATCTTTTAATTAAAAAAATCAAATAATTTCAACTGCTACTGGGTTGGCAAGAAAGTGATTTCGGTTTGCGCCAGTAGATATCGTTATATTTGTTTCGTTATTCTTTTGTCAATGTTAGAATTTTTTTCTTTTGAGATTTGATAGTCGATACCTTTAGGTTTCTATAGAAAGTTTAACATAGAGTGCAAAAATAAGCATTTTCGACACATTTTACTTTTTTATTTTCATAAAGGCAAGAAAGCGGCTGAGGCTCACAAAAAGATATGTGAAGTTTATAGTGTTGATTGTGTAGTGTTACGTGTCAGAATTGGTTTATAAAATTTCGTTCTGGAGATTTTTTACTGAAAGATGTCCAACGTTCTGGTCGAACTGTGTGAGAGATTGCATAACAGTTAAATGTATCACACACAACAATTTAAAATCATATAAGATATCTTGGACTTGTTAAGAACCTCGATATTTGGGTTCTGCCACGACAATGCGAGGCCGACATCTTCAGTAACACGCACGAAACTATTGGAGCTTGGTTGGAAAGTGATGTCGCATCCCCCATACATAGCTCCCAGACCATACACCACAGGCTTATCATTTATTCACTTAAATTCTTAAATGGTAAAAATTTCAGTAATAACGATGACCTCAAATCGCACTTGGTTGAGTTTTTTGCTGTTAAGTACCAGAAGTTCTAGGAGCGCGGGGTCATGAAGTTACCAGAAAGATGGCAAAAGGTCATCGAACAGAATGGAAAATATTTGTCTGATTAGAATTCATTTTTTGTATAGAAAAAATTGAGTTTTATTTTACACTAAAAAACCGAAATTACTTTCTTTTTATTTTTGAGAGAAATTAAATTTATATTTGAAATAAAACATTGATTTTATAACTTTTTCAATTAAGTTAAGCATGTAAATAAAGGTGGTTCTGCGACTCATACTTTGGCCAAGTAGTTACTCATTCTCCCCCAGGGTAGTAAGTAAACAACGATCTGTCGGATCCGTTTAAACGAAAAAATCCTCAGGAGTGACGGGAATCGAACTTGGGTATCTGAAAAGAAGATTTATCTGGGCTCAATGGATACCACAATGTCATTTGAGTTGTCCGTGATTCGTCAGTAGTACGTGGTCAGTTCCACTGTTACGAGATCACTACGACGCTGGAACGCGTTGTTTAGATCGTTTACTTTCAATAACTATAACGATAGAGGGTGATTACTGGTACAGCATTTTTAAAAATATTGTATGACATTTTTTGTTGATTACTGTGTAATTTTGATGCCTAGACTTTGAATGCATTTTTATATTTAATATTTTAATTTACTAAGACTACTAATATAACTATTTATGATTGAAAAGCTGTTAGGATTGTATGTTAGTTTCATACGAGAGTCTACAGATGATTAAGTAGCACGCTCAAAAGCTAATTAATTTTAATCTTTATTTTTCTTTAAATTACAGATTTTTCTGTTCAAAATACCTACTAACTATTTTTCACTTTTAATTGCCTGTATGTTTCTGGATCCACAATTTCAGCTGGTATTTGTGTTCCTAGATCGTCATTCTTTGTGTCTGTCTTACTTGTTTTGTCTTATAATTTGTTTTTTTATTGTGGGTTTACCAGTAGGCGAATTTGAATCAATAAAAACCTCCAGAAAATTTAAGTTACATTAACACAATCCAAAACCATTTATCAATAATGTTAAATCGTTGATCCAAGGGTGTGTCTGATTTTTTTAATTGTTTTCATCATATCAAAAAAAAATAGTAACAAATACGTGATCAAGTTGAAGTGCTATACTCTGGTGAGATGCCCGAAACTACACATGGAGTTTTTAAAATAGTTTCTAAATTATGATGTATCATTTTTTTCAACCGTTAAAACTGCAGACAGATCAAAGACGATTGTCGGTCAACTGTTTAAAAGCTTTCTGTGGGCTTGACACTTGATTTTTAACATTTTATTTAATTTTTCTCGGTTTTATGTTTTATTATCGAGTTACACCTCGATCGTATTTTTATTTACATAAAATGCATTTTTTGTATGTTGAATTAACTTGAGAGTTCTAACAGTGGGAAGTAGGATCATCGACCTGATCTCAGCGTGAGCTTAGGTTTCTCAGAGATAAAAAGTGAAAGTAATAAAGACAGATGTTTATTGGTCTTTAAATCCTGATGTTGTTTATACATGAAGCAACGCCTGCCTCTTGACTCCATTCATCGCTCGCGTTGCTAGAGGTTTTATTATAGTTCCTCTTCCCGCTATTTGCAGGTGACATTGTTAGGGTCTTGTGCAACCCAAATTATAAGTACTGTATGTAGTCTGTTATGTATGTATTCTCAACAACAGTTGAGGAGTATTATTCCATATCCATATCCATATTCATAGTACGGAAGTCGAGTCCCACCTAGGGGAGAAGTTGTTGGAGCATCATATGGATGCTTTCCCCATCTGGCTAGAAAATTTAAATACTCTTCATATTATGTAACTTTCCCTCAATTACTTTATGTAACGGTGTTAAAATAACAAATACGATAAATTTCGAAAAGATCAATCATGAACGTGTTACTTATGAGTGTACTGTATAATGGCCTCAAAGTTTTGTTTAAAAACTGTTCCAACAATTGATTAATAAATTCTGAGAATGATATACGAATGGTTTAGCTTTAATACTGATTATTAAGAATAAGTTAAGGCAGTATTTGATCTTCGATAACAAGGCCCAAGGACTGGAAAGTAAGATTGTCACTATCGTAGCCTTCGTTCAGCATGTCTCTTTTTGACATAATTATATGAATAATCAAACGTTTCAATTAACTATATTATGAATAAAAGGTTTTTGAGGGAACTCACATTGCGTAGAGACGGAACGACGGAGCAGCACTGGATTTATTTTTTGAAAATCGGTGAAAAAGTTTTGAAATTTCTCTCTATGACTTTATTGTATACATTGTTTTCTAATTTTATATTGTAGATAGTCCATGGGATATTTTAATGTATGCATTGGAGGATAAGTTTGGAATTGGGGCAGGGAGATGATTTGGGAAAACGTGAGTAAAAATCGGTATCGGGCTACCGATAGGGTTAACCCCCCCCTCCCTATTAAGTGAAATTTAAAGCTCCGCTACTATTTTTTTGAAGGAGATATTAACCAAAACATTCATAGAATTGAACACATTTTTTTTACAAAATCCTTTAGCCAAATACATACATTAATAGATTTCATTAATACAGCAACCTGTTAATCTATTAATTTGTCCTGAGCTGCACATGTAGGTTTGATTCCCTCACACCACCTTCAAGCAGGTACTACCTAGTACAAGGATCCGCTCAACCCAAATATTCCTTTTTTTTTTTTCTTATCCTTAATCTTATAATTAGAGAGCAAAGAGAAAATAAAAAATGTAGGTTAGGGTCTCAGAGAGAAACATTTTATTTATTTTTTTAAATAACCAGAGGCTTCCTAACTTAAATTGTGTTGCTAAAATATAGGAAAAAAGTCAATCGAAAAATTATAAAAAAATAAGATATGAATATGCAAAAATAATAAATTTTGTCAATTGTAGCAATTTTGAAAAAAACAAAAAACATATTGGTTTAAAGGAGCTTTATTTTACATTATGTGTATTATTTAAATTATGTGTAATGGTTCATGATCCCGATAGAGCCAACAATAATCAAGATTGAGCAGCTTGGAATAATAATTTTATAATTTTCTGGTTAAGAAATTTTTTATATTAATTAAAAAATAATTTTAATGAATTTAGATGGAAATATAATGTAACGATTTTGTTTGCCCGCAGATAATCGAATTAAGGTTTCATAGTTAGCCTGAAGGCTAACAGACCAAAATTGTCTTTATTTGAGTCATGTTATTTCAAATAGTGTTTTTTAAAATTATTATTGTGCAATTATAGACAAAATGACTATAAAATTATCATAATGATTTTAGTATGAATAATTTTATAACGTAGAATTTTAAGAAGTGCAAGCCTCAAGGTGTTTTTTAGTGCTCCTAACGTATGGTATAGTATCCCTTAACTTTTTTTTTTTCCAGTAAATAACATTCCCCATTAACGTCGAGACAAGACAATCGGTGAATGATCTTCCATTACCACAGCGAATGATCAGCTTTGATTTAATTGGTCCGGGATCAGTGCTTTCTGTGATTGAGGCCAGCCTGAGTCCTTGGCATTTGTGAAAGGCGATCATCGAACGATTGTCAGGCCTAGTCAACCTCCGATATACATAGTGTTAATCTATGATACCTATAGGCCACGACCTATATTCCCCAACTGTCCAAAATTAAAATAGCCATGGTTTTTCGCCCTACCTTTTCGAAAGGACGCCCGTCGAAAGAGGTTACAACATACAAAATGTAATGCCCCTGAAAAAAAAAACTGGTTGAGTTAAAGCTACAGCAGAAGTCGAGAAAAGGCAGTGTGTTCAATGTTTAGTCAATGAAAGATAGTTGTTATCTTTCCTTCAAATTTATTAATGGACGTCTCGACATAATGCTTGTGCCTGCATCAGATCTTAATGTGAGATGGTAGAGGATCGGAGGGACGAACTCACAGTACAAGGGGTTTATAATTGTTTAGTTTTGATATCAATAAAACTCAAAATATGAATTTATATTGATCACTGCAAGGTATTTCAATATTTTATTAAGCACCTTATTAAACCAATTTGAGCCGTCGAATAAGTTATTGACAATACAAATTTTTATTAGGCAACTTATTTATATTATTAAGTTGGCAAGAAAGTAATTTCGGTTTTTTAGTGTGAAATAAAACTCAATTTTTTCTATACGAAAAATTACCTCTAATCAGACAAATATTTTACATTCTGTTCGATGACCTTTTGCCATCTTTCTGGTAACTTTATGATCCCGCGCTCATAGAACTTCTGGTACTTAACAGCAAAAAACTCAACCAAGTGCGATTTGAGGTCATCGTTATTACTGAAATGTTTACCATTTAAGATGTTAAATGAATAAATGATAAGCCTTTGGAGGAAGTCGTCGGGGCTGTATGGGGGATGCGACACCACTTCCCAACCAAGCTCCAATAGTTTCGTACGTGTTGCTTAAGATGTGCGAGGCCTCGCATTGTCGTGGCGGAACCCAAATATCGAGCTTCTTAACAAGTCCAAGACGTCTTATATGATTTTTAATTGTTGCGTGTGATACATTTAACTGTTATGCAATCTCTCACACAGTTATATGACGATTCGATTCAATTGTGGCTTTCATTTTGTCATCAACTTCAGAAGTTCGACCAGAACGTTAGACATCTTTCAGTAAAAAATCTCCAGAACGAAATTTTATAAACCAATTCTGACACGTAACACTACGCAATCAACACCATAAACTTCACATATCTCTTTGTGAACATCAGCCGCTTTCTTGCCTTTATGAAAATAAAAAAGTAAAATGTGCCGAAAATGCTTATTTTGGCACTCTATGTTAAACTGACAGTTGTAAACAAAATTACACGTAATTCCTTTCTATAGAAACCTAAAGGTATCGACTATCAAATCTCAAAAGAAAAAAATTCTAACATTGACAAAAGAATAACGAAACAAATATAACGATATCTACTGGCGCAAACCGAAATCACTTTCTTGCCATCCCAATACAACACATACATGCTTACGACCCTCAACCGGCACCCGAATAACTCATATATTTGATTACAAATATAATTTAAAAGACTGATACGGATCCCTTTCAAGTAATACAAATAGCCCTAAAATCAAGGACCTTTCCGTTTTTCGGCCTTTTAACCTGTTTCAGCGTCCTTCGTTACCATGTGGATTTGAGAGGCCATATTCTTATCGAGGAGAGTTTTTTAAAAAACTTTATAATGAATAACAATCAGAACACTGGTATATATACAAATATTAATCATTTACAGCCTTAGAACATGCGGTAGTGAAGGGTTAGGCACAAGTGAGTGTCATGGCCCTAAGCAGATAGCAAAAGGGTTGGATTTTTAGGGAGGAAAATGGTTACTTACAAAAACAAGGGGGCCATAAGTCTCAACTCAGGTACACGTTTCCACTAAAAGTGTAGGATATAATGATCATTATATAACTGGCCTCTGGGCTGTTTGTAAATACTGTATGAATAAGCGAGTGAATGAATATTGTAAATATGGTATGAATGAGAACATTTATCACAATTACTTATTGCATAATAAGGCAGATTGTAATTTTATCACAATAAAAAATTTTCAATTTAAAAGAAAAAACAGTAAAATATTGAAGTATCTGGTATTGATAAATATATTCATATGTTGGGTAACATGGATACTATCGAAACTAGACAATTATACAACGTTTGTACTGTGAGTTCATTGTTATCCGTGAACGTATAAATTGAGATTTTTTCGTATTACGCCGAAAGGTTGTCCATTGATCCATTTAAAGCTAGCATCGATCTTTCTTTGACTTAAGCCGATGTCCCATTGTCTTTTACCCAACCACCCCGTTAACAACTTTAACCCAACCAAATTTTTTTTTTTAGGGGCATGACATGTATGCTAATTCATTTTGACGCCTAAAGTAAAACCATTTCCGGGAAGAAATAACGAATAGTCATTAATAAATCAATTAGTAATACAAATTATAAATATATTTATTATAAAAAAAAACACGTCCTGATTTATTGTATAAAATTTGTGTTGCAGCTTGATTGGAGGCTATTTAAAACTGTTTTAAATATAGCTTTAACAATTTTAACTCATGTATGTGCCTGGAGTGTCCGATTTGCAGCCTATGAATGCTTTAATGATCCTGACTTAAAAGTCAGACGTAGGGGTTTCCTGGTTATGGAGCAGAAACAAGAAAGAATAATTATTCTGTTCCACTGCTGCTACGTTCCTTTGCTTGTTACACATATATCAATGATATAATCATTTTCTGGACTTTTATCTTACGATTTGTTAATTACTTTTTTATAACATCTAGAAATTTGTAAACATTTTGGGGTTTTAATGCTATTAAACGCAGCAATTAAATATATTAAGGGCCTGAGTGAACACAAACGCGAGAAAAAAGCCTCAGGCACCCCAGAGGTTGATCGGGAGCACTGGCGGCATCCCAGTCCCACCTGGGTGGTAGGCATGTATTCTCATTTTAAGGACACTACATTTCCCGTATTGCATGACCTGTACAAACTGTTTCGTACAGAACTATGTGTTTAATTACGTAATTCGTATTTTTAGAACAGTACTTTAAATAAAAATTCACTGTAGAAAATAGATAAAAAGAGGCGTAGTCAACACAAAATTTTAAATATTTACGAAAGGATTTGCATACGGAGTGACTCTTGTTAGCCTGTTCTCGTTTTTTAAACAGATTGCTTTTTAACCTTTTCTCTCAGTCGAAGTAGTCCAGTTTGAATATGCAAACTACAATTCGCAGTGACGTCACCCCTCGTTTCCAAGATGTTTCTGTAGGATAATGATCCTTATAATCATCAAGCAGTCAAAGACATATACCAGTGATAAGATAACTAATGACGTCATGTCATATGTGACGTCAGCATGTTATATACAATTGGGTCAGGGCGATCCTCCGCCGAGGACAACCACCCAGCCCTGCCTTAAATGTATCTCAGGTGCCGATCTAAATAATACATAATACCTGGATTCATTTATTTACTGGCTTAATTTATTTTCTAGCAATGATTGTGCACTCCTATAATTTAATTAAATATTTAATTACTTTCATTGACCTGTCGTCAATCGATTACCAGTAAGGAATCTTTGATTTATATCATACTTGAAAAGTTACAAAAGTCAAGAACAAACATGGTTTCGAATCAAAAGAACACAAAAAGAAACTAAACAAATACAAGAGCAATCATTAAAAGTGTCTTGTTATCGCAAAAGTAAATTTACTTTAGACGATGCTATCAAATCTGACACTGTTCTGGAAATTCTTGGGTGTTTTTTTCTAAGTGGACATTGCTGAGATGTTGGCTGTGAGATGGGGTACAGCTATGTGTTCGTGAACTACAATTAACGATCCAACTTCAGCAAATACTTCGAAACACTTGTTTTATTCATAGTTAAAAGTTATTTTATGCTGTCACGGGTTTGAATAGGAATATTGTTCATTTTTTCATGTAAAAATGTTATTTATAACCGATTAATAAACAAATGATTTGAAAAAATAATTAAAAACGATACGTAATAAGCCGAGGGTGGCTGAGAAAAATATTTAAGCATAATAACAAAAAAAATTGTCATTAGGTTCAACAAAATAAAATAATGGGTGGGAAAATGGGAATTTACATTGACCCTTTTAGAGGTTAAAAGGGTCATATCTCCTAAAGTGTGATAATTACATTATTAACTTAACTATTTTTGGAATCTCTGAGACGGTGGTGGTACCAAGACTTTGTATGCAAGTAATTAAAGGGAAAGTGGGGGTGTGAAGGTAAACAAAGTATATTAATTCAGCAGCAAGTATTGTTCCTATATTACAGCAAATATTTAAGAGATGGAGCATTTGCTCATTTTCCCAAGAAACAATGTCTAACTAAAAACAACACACAATAATGTCACAATTTACAGTAAATAAATAAAGCCTTTATTGCATGATGAAACAAACAATATTTTGTAAAATAAAAAATAGCTTGCGACAATATAAATAAAAAAATACTGCTTCTGAGCTATTTACAATCAATAAGAATCTATTACAAAGTTATACATAGTACTTCAAAAAACTGTTTGCAATATATTTACAACTATAAATAAGCAAATATGATAGGAACATGTTGCCTCGTGCAGGCCTCCCCTTAATGGAGGTGATGGTCTAACTTCCCTAGAGACCAAAACCTACTGGGAAGTGGAGCTCGCAATTTCATTCCATAGTTCTTTCCATTTTTCTTTATCACGAGCAGTTCTCATCCAATTGGGACCAGCGACAGTCTTGAGGACATCACTCCAGCGCCTGTGTTGCCTTCCTCGCCTTCTCTTTAAATTATATGGTATCCATTCGGTAACCTTTAAAGACCATTTGTCATCCTGAATTCTGTCAAGGTGCCCCACCCATTTCCATTTAATTTTCCTTATATGTAGGCTTATATCCTTAACTCCAGGTTCTTTTATCCTTTTTCTTGTAGTTTATCATGCTTCTTAGAGCAGAATTTTGCCATACTCTTAACTTGGATTCTTGCTGCTTGGTGAGTGCCCCGGTTTGACAGCCATAAGTGACTATACAGTAAAAGCTGTTAGTTCAGGAGGGGCTAATGAGCAAAATGTGCAGCGACATTTATGCTCTCGATGAGGTGTGAAAATGAGAGCAAGTCGTTGGTTTTACATGCACAGAGGAGAAGGGTAAAAGTGGTTCTTTCGACCCTTAGGATGTTTTTGGTCAATTTCAGGTTCTATGTGAAGTAAGGGGCTTAGGTACATACCTAACCAACCGAGTACTATTATCGCGGGGAATTTAAATTACACAATGAGCAAATGTGATATAGCTGGAAATTAAGATAGTTCACCTCTTGAGCTTATTTCCTGTCCTTTTATTTAACATTTATGGATGTGTTAGGATTGGGTACCACACTTTTGAATTTGTCGCAATCGCATTGAATTGAAACCACACATGATAATTTTGAAAAGGAATTGCAATGACAGTTATAATTGCTTTATTGAGTGAAATAACAAGGCTATCAATAATCAAATAAAAAATGAGTTTCGGAATTTTTGAGTTAACCAATATCACTGAATACAACAAACTTTCCAAATACGTTTTAGAGAAAGTACTATAGATGGATCTTATTGATTCAATTGGTCACATTTACCGTAACCAGAGCAGAGGTATGTGTTGTTCAAACCCTTCGATTTTTAGTTTCGAACGTCAATGATATTGTATTAGTATGTGTATTAAAAAAAACCTGGAATCACACTTGGTATGATTTGCTTTAGTTGCAATAACGGCAACTAGGTGGAACTGTCAATCCTGAAAGGGTGAGATCAAAGAAGGCTATTCTCCGAACGAGTCTCGCTGCTTGAGGCTCAGTTGGGGGTTTCCAAGAAGGGAGTTCGTGGAAATTCTGTCGGTAAAAGGTGTATTGTCCTGAAAATCAAATTAAAAAGAGATTCACCTTGGGAACATTCGTTCTCATTTTAGGCTTTTAAATCACGTTTAACAACTCTCTCAAACATTTAAGATTTTATCAGATGACTATTATGACAGATGATCAGATGGCAGATACTATTAAAGACTTAATGTTCTAGTTTTTTCTGCATGCGCAATTACCGTCTTTAAAGCAGGTAACGCGAAAGTTAAATATAATGGTTATTTATACCAAAAAATGAATTATTGAGAAATAAGACGATTTTTTGAGTTTCATCATTGGTGAATATTTTAGTTGCATTGTAGTACTGTGATTGGAAGAGTCATATGCGTAAAATTTCTTGAAAATTCTCCAATGTCATAAAAAAATCAATGCCTACCACAAAACAGACCTGAACAACAACCTGTAGAGGCTCCCCACTTAAATGTTACCATTACCATTTTAACTAACCCTGCTGTTATTTTATTTGTTCAAGCTGGTGAAAAAGAAATGTTAAAATAATTTTCCATATAACGAGATAACAATGTTAGGGCTACTGATTATTACATCAACTATATGAAATATGTTTTTACCCACTATAATATGCCAGAGTCTCCTATCATAGATTCTCCTATATTCTTGTCAATATTTCAAATTTATAATTAGCTAAAAATTTCCTGTTGTAAGCTGTTTTCTTCAATAATGAAACAGGCGCTGCACTCTCAACCTTCCTCACATTTCTTCACAACAGTTTCAACAGGTCCCGGTATAGCTGCCATGATCACGGGTCCTCTATTAGGGATGTTACGCACTTCTAGTCGTTATCCGGAGGTAAATTGTGTTGGTTACGGTCTCAAATGTAATTACCGAATGGGCTGCCTTATACGGTGTAGAGGTTAGCGTAACCGGGTCTGGGTTCGAGTCCCTAAACGGACAGTCGGTTGTCTGTCCTAGATGAACTCGCAACTCCGTAACCCGCCATGGGGGGGGGGGGGTAAACATACCATCTGCACAAGTATTAGAGTAGCTGAGAATAATGTTTGATCCATAGATCAGTTGCTTCCCGCTTTTTGTTTAATTTTTAACCTGTGAAAAGTTGAATACTCTCTCTTCAGATCAAAATTATAGTCAGAGCTGTCATCACTTGACAAGTCATTAAGAAACGGGTAAGTTGATGATAATGATTTCTACTTTTTACACGTTAAATTACTTTTCGATATTTCCCGTTAATATTTCAAAACACAGGCATCTTAAACCGAGTGGATGTCAAATATTACTATAAATTTAGCTTAATCCATCTCGCCCTCTCCTCTCTTAACATACTCGTAAGCTCCTTCCCTTGTCTTCCCTCATTCTGCATATGGTCGTGTGGTGATGGTGGCTTCTTTGAGGATCTCGTGTCGATCCTTGGTTAAAATGGCTGATGAATTGTTTCCTAACATTTATACTCGGGATCCCCAGAGGCTCCTCTTCAGTTCCATCGTGCCAAGGCATCTCCTTGTATATTTTTTTTCATTTTTTGTCAGCTGGACATACTTTTTGTACCTTCTTGTTATTCTTTGAGGACAATGTTACAGAATAAAGAGTTTTTTCCTTTCACTCATAAAAAAATTTAAGATTGGATCATTTTTACGGTCGCTAACATGAAACAGAGCAGAACACAATTACAATAGACAGAGTGTCAATTACTTAGGAGAGGGAAGGTAGCCCCCCTTAACTATAATCTTTAGGAACTAATCAGAACGTGGAGACCGAGAATTGTAGAACATACCATAATTGCTATCTGACTTTTGTACTAGAAGCAATGTTCACTTGACCTGCCAATTTTTAAATAATAGTTAAATGGATGAAATGATTAGGTAGGTACTTTCAATATTAAAACATTTCAATGATTGTAAACCCTTTGATGTTATGACGATTTTCCTGCATTTAAACCTCAATGAATGAAAGTTAATTAATCAGCTTACTCTACAAATACCACTTTAAAATATGTCGCGAAAAACTTGTTTAAATATGAATAATTTTGAAATTTACATTCTGAAAACAATTAAGGTCTTTCAATTGAAATTTTCTTCAACAATTTCATAAGATAATTTAATTCGGTATTTTTTTTTTGTAGAAAGGGAATTATTGTTATTTAAGTACTTTTATTATGATCCAGTCTTATCTTATCTTTCGAACGGCGTTATGCAAATATTATGCACTTTTAGCAATTATAAATATCTTACCTAATGGTTTTTTCCTATTATATCTAATTAATGAAACTGCTTGGCCTCTCCACGCAGCTCTAGCGCGTGATTCGTCGTAAATGTCATCGTTTGATATCTTTGGCGGGGAAGTGTAACTACATATATATATTGTTACTTCATCGCTGATGCCTCTGGCGAGGTTCTGCGGCTATTTTATGATTATAATTTAATTATCCTTGAGTCCTGTAGATACACCCCCGAAAACATCTCGTCACATTCTCGTAATTATTCAAACCCAACGTACAAAAACACCATGAAGTCAAATAGCTAAGTAGAAGTAATAATAAGATCACTGGGTAATGTGAAGTACATATGCAATTTTTACCTGTGTACCTATTTCAAAGTTTATTTTCATTTTTGTTGGTTGTCGCCTCTGACTCTACTATAGTAGAACTCTATCATCTTTAGGAAACTGCATATTGCTTGTCTGTACCCCTCAGCTTCTTGCAAGATGTCTTTCCAGGCTATGCGTTATCATGCGAAAACCTACAAAGGATCCGTCTTTGGCGGGACTATCTTATTTATTTATTTCTAGATTTGACGACGGACAAGGAACACAAAATGCTTTTTATTCTAAGCATTTTTGAAGGTTTGCTGTACCATTGCTCATCATTTATTTGTAGCTTAGTCTTCATGAATGATGAATGATTGCTATGTTACATGATAAAACAATATAAAAGTCTAACTTAGTTTGGAGGAATTGAAAAATAAAAATGTAATATGTTCAGAATATTCAAGTTTTCTATGTCCACCACTACTAACCTTGGCCTTTAACCAAATGTATAACATATACCTTTATGAATTTAATACATAAATATATGTGAACAATATTTTGCGAATTCGTTTTCTTCAGCTGCTACAGAGAACCACTGTGGTATAAATATACTCTCTCACAAACACCTTGAAAATATTAATAGTGTACGAGAGAGCCATCAGGGAGTTTTTTAATGTAACCGATATGAGCATGAATAAATCACATTCACTGATTACATTAGGGTCTTAGATGAATTAGGATTAATGAACGTGGATCTCAATAAATCAGATCAAGATATAGCGTGATTAAATCACTTTGGAGTAAGCATTTATTGATAGCCCCACTCATAAATATTTATCAGAAAAATCCTTGATGATCCTTGTTCATATTAGTTCTATTTAAATTTAATTACAATCGTTACTCACAAGAGGACGGTTCTGACCTTGGTGATGTTGACTTTTGTTTTTGGCGCTCGCCCCTTCTATTCCGAATAGGGGAGGAAGGATCAGGTATCATTGCCGAGTCTAAAGGGATTTTACAATGGAGGGTTGGTCGTACTAGCCGTGAAATATCCTATCGAACTGAAATGTTAAGCTTACGTTTAATAACAACATGGGCCACGTTATGTATGCTTTGGTTTAGATATAATGAGGAAAGTATGTAAAAAAGTTAAACTAACAGGTTTTTTTTATCAATCAGCACTCGACATTTAATTGAGATTTTGTTCTAAATTCTTTTATCTCTGGTTAGGGATTAATTAATTAACGCAAGCCGAAATTCAAAGGTATCCCAGACAGGATAAATAAGGTATTATTCTCATTTGAGCCGATTAAAAAAGGCTTTTTTTGTCTTGTTTTTTTATATATAACTTCTTTATTATGATAAAATTAAAATCTGCCTTATTAGGCAATAAGAAATTGAGATAAATGCTTTCATTCATACCATAATTACAATTCATCATTCACTCGCTCATTCATACAATATTTACAGACAGCCAGAGGCCTCCCAAATCCACATGTTTGTCACCTCCCTCGCATAGGAAAGAGGAAGCGGAGTCTTGGGAAGTCCCCCACGCTCCTCCGTCAGCTGCGTCACCGGATACAAGCCAGTGGATACCAAGAGCGTGAGAGCCACAGACGCTCAGGACATTATTGGAGAAACTGGTCATCGCCAGGACTCCTACTGTTACGCATTTAGGGCAGGTCACGAGGCCACTGCCGTTTCAGTCTCCGAGGAGGATTGTAGGGATGAGTGGTGCAGTGCAATGACTGTGCTACGGGATTAGGGTGGTTGGATAGACTACTATGAACTATGTAGGTTACATTAAGATCGTTATGAAGGGTTTTGTTGCTGACGTAAAAAGGGGCATTTACTATTGTTCTCAGGACTTTTGATTGAAAGGATTGGGTACGCTTGATGTTCGACTTTTTTGCTGTCCCCCATAGCTCTATTCCGTATGCCCAGATTGACTTAAGTGTAAATTATTAATTTATTTTCTATTATTAAGAAAATATTATATAGTTGATGTTATATATTGATTATATAGTTGTCCAAAGCGTCTGTTTAGTTCTTGTCTTTTTAGTCTCGTATGTGGGTTCCAGGTCAGTCGTTTGTCGAGATGGAAGCCTAAGTACCGTACTGTCTCGGATACAGGGAGAGGAATAGAATAAAAATAAACTAGTGGACAAGACTTGCGACAGAGGGTGAAGATAATGTGGGAACATTTTCCTTAATTAACTTTGATCCGCCATTGATTGCACAAATACTCGATCTAATCTAGCTGTTTTTGAAGGTTATGTGATGCTATATCGGGGTCTGGGTGGGATGACAACACTGCAGTGTCATCTGCAAATGTGGCCAAGAAGGTATTGGGGGTAGAGGGGACATCAGTGGTGTATAGGTTATAGAGGATGGGACCCAGGACACTGCCCTATGGAATTCCTGATTCTATGGGATAGTAGTTAGAATATTCTAAACCACAGCGGACTTGGAAAAATCGGCTTAAAAGGTAGGACTGTAGGATTAGGAAAAAGGTCTGTGGTAATTATATTTTGAGCTCGTAGAGCAAACCTGCGTGCCAAACCATGTCAAAAGCTTGACCTGTATCAAGAAAGGCAGCAGTGCAATACATCGCGAAGGCCTTGTTGAGCAGTGGAATGTCGAACGAAACCAAACTGGTGTGTAGGAAAAAGGTTTTTGGATTCAACAATTGGAAGTAGCCGTTTTAATAGGAGTTTCTCAAAGATTTTTGAGAGGATAGGGTTCGGTGAATAAGACAATAATGGAATGTTTTCAGATGAAAGGAAAGTGCGTCGTTCGGATAATGCAATTATATATATATAGGTTAGAAAGCTTATGGCTTTAGGAGAAAGTTGTTTGAGAATTTGAGGAGTAAGGAGATAATATCCATAGGATTTTCGGTAAGGTAATTTTTCAGTAGGTATTTGACCTCAGAGGGATTAACGGCTTTTGGTGGAAGAGAGAGAGGAATAGGTGAAGTGAGGAAATCTTCCACAGTTTTGCTGTGAGTATGGTTTTGATGAGAAAGGTGAGGTATGAATGTATGGGTAAGATGCAGAGCAAATTCCTCCGACCTATTCCCATCCGAAGCCGCCCAGGACCCATCATCACGACGGAGTGGATGTGAAACAGGATGATACTTTTTTTTAGTTACATTCCACGGGGAGTTATCCCTGGTAGACAGAGAGGAGAGGTGGGAATTGAAAGAATCGGAACGGAAGGATGCCAATAGCCGCTTTACCAATCGGCAGCACTGATTGTACGAGCGGCGATCAGCAGATCAGCGATCAGCCGGGATCTTTGCCACACTGTTCTCGAGTGGCGTTTGGATTGGATTAGGTCTAGGAGATCCTGAGGTAAACGATTATGATTGTGAATTTTTGGATGACGATGGAGCGAAGATGCCTCCCAAGCCGACCCCTGGACCAGAGTAGTGAAAGAATGCACTGCATCGTCTAGGTCTTGGGATGTTTTCAGGGATAATTTGAGGTTTATGGACTCTGTAAGAAGCTGGCGGAGGTGGTCCCAGTCAACTGGGCCCCTTATAAATGAAGGAGGAGTCAGTTTGTGAATTGGTTTTAGGGAAATGGTTAATAATAAAGGACTATGATCGGAGGAGAGGTCGTCGAGGCGCGTGAGTTAATAGTTTAGTGTTCCTAAACTATTGCAGAAGAAAAAGTCAAGGAGATCAGGATTTTGCTTGGGATCTGATGGCCAGTAGGTGGCTGTGTCAGGAGAGACAGTGGGGCAATGTTTCTGTGTGAATGCAGACAGCAAAGGACGTCCTCGTGTGTTCGTGGATCTTGACCCCCATTGGTGCTTCGCATTAAAGTCCCTACCCACAAGGAAACGATGTCTGAGTCTAGAGTCTAGAGGGCAGTACACTGAGGCTAGAGTGAGGGGTAAAGTGAAGGTGTTGATTGGCACTGCAGTGGACTGAAGGAAATCATGTGCTACCAAAGGAAATATGTGATGGGAAATGGAGTTATAGACAATGACAGTGGTACTTTCAAGAACTCTTCTATCTGGGTGATCAGTTCGAGAAGTCTGGTACTGTCGAACGGTAAATGGTCGTTTGCTCGTAAGTCTTGTTTCAGTAATAAGAGCTACGTCGATCTTCTTGTCATAGAGTAGTGCTGTCAGTTCGTTAGTGTGGGTACGAACACCATTCGCATTCCAAAGGAGAATGGATAAGGAGTCGGAAGGATCCACTTATGGATTTTGTTTAACGGGGATAAGGTAGGAGACAAGATTTGTAAGAAGGGAAATGAGAGGGGTAATTAGGGTTCTGAACTCTGTAAGGGATGATGTTAATAGACTAGTGAGATTTGAAGAACTTGAAGGTAGAGAAATATGCGAGTTGTGTGGTTGAGGATGGGATTGGGTTTGCTGGTTGACGGGATGAACGGAATGCTGGGGAAGAAGAACTTGCGGAAGAGTAGTGGGCAGTGCCTTTGACTGCTTTCTGTTCCGAACCACATCAGCAAAAGAGACTGAAGGCCTCAAATTTCTAGCTGGGCCGCTTCTTGTTGCTTGTTTCTCCTCTTCTGGCCGACGACGTTTTTTTTTGTTTGTATTTAAGGAAATCCATTTTTTTTTTTATTTCTCCCAAAGGTGTCTTCAGTGACTAAGATGGTAGCAAATCTCATGTCACAAATTAGTTTTACCACATTGAGGTAAAAAGTAAGGTAGTACATTGAAATATTAAGTAAGGTAAAAGACTTTTATACATATAAAAACACATTTCTTATAAAGTTACAATTTGCCTTATTGGGCAATAAGTAATTGTGATAACTGTTCTCATTCATACGATATTTACAATTCAACATTCACTCGCTCATTCATACAGTATTTACAAACAGTCCAGAGGCCTTCCAAATCCACATGGTTGCCACCTGACATAGTAATAACTTTATCCTAATATGCTTGCATCTAGTCCAAACAAACATCATAAATTTTGAGTATGAACATTGTGAGAAACTTATTTTGGATAATATGAAGTATGTTGATATTGGTATTATAAATATCCACTTATAGCTAGCTAAGCTTCAGGTTATAGAAAAAAAAACACATACATTTTTCACATTAAGCGTAATAAAGAATGTACCTCAATCTTCAATTGATGGCAGGTACAAATTTTCTAGGCAGTTGATCTTTACGACAACTTCTTTCGAATGATCTCATTGTGTCTCTATTGTGTAGTCCCTGAAAGACAAAATTCACAACCTTAGCACCATTAATAAGGATAACATGGAATATAATACTATAAATATTTATTACACAACCTTTCTTATTGCAGTGAAATTACTAATTAAGTGCCCTTACTATTGTGACGGTTAGAGATGTTCCAGCGACTAGGAATTATTTTATAGCAGCGTTTATTGAATCGTCTTAGTTAGAAACTATACATTCCTTTCACAATGAGGAGTGATGAGTTATGCATAAACCGTTTCGAATATAAAATTAACATAGTAAATGTACAATTTGTTTGCACGGCAAAGCCAAAAAAGAACGAACAATGGCTCTTGGCAGTTACACAGGCTGAATAAGAATCAGTATTGCTTTTAGACGATGAGATAATAGAGTCAAAGCGCGTATTTCAACATAAACTTGCTAATTTAATTTTGTTACGCATAGAGAGCATTTGACGTTATTGCCCTATCTATCAAAAGACAATTTACATAAGAAAACACACAATGAACCACTAACGTCTTTGGAGCAGGCTTTTTAAAAAGTTTCAGACAGCAAGTTTTCGCCTGGAGTGTAGGTATTGTAAAGACGTCTTCACTTCTAATTCAACCACGTCCACACTTCGTGTTATTGATGTCTCAACTTCTCGTTAGGTTGAACCTTGATAAATGATTAAAACAAGTTTTGTCTACCTACAGTTTTTTTTATCATATTTATAATAATGCAAGCGTTTTCGAAGATGTAAGCCATCTATGTTTAGGTGCTTAATAGAGATGCCTTTTACCTACAAAAAAGTTCTTTAAAACAATTATCTCTCATCTAACCACCCTCCATCCAAATTCCAATTTTCTAACTTGTGTTGTTTTATTTTAGACTTGAAAAAAATTTCCACTCGTATACCGCTGGTAACAAACCTGCAAACAATCCTAATATTTTCACTACATTGACCATAGGATTAATTAAATCTGGCAAGAAACCATCTCCAGACCTAAATCTTGTCTGCCTCGAGGAACTCCACACGTCAACACGTGCTGATCTTGGATTGAAATAAAAATTATCATCAAATCCTACAAAGTTGTTTAATAGACACTTCATACTCACCTGAGCCGGGATGGCGTAGTATTCGTGTTATCTGAACGGCGCATTGTGAACCTGAGCCAAAATACCGATTGAAAAATAAAAAAAGAACTCTGAAATTTGATAAGTTTAATTGGTATTGTGCTCTGAGAATATAAAAAACCTTTAGGACCTTGGTTATTGGCATTAATAACTATTTGATTTCATTTTAATTAAATATATTATAAATAGTTATTTGTTAAATAGAGAACTGGTTAAAGCAACCAACACTGCCCACTGCTGAAATGAGTAGCCCAATTAAGTTGTTTTAATGAAAATTAGAAGGTTTTGGTTCGAATACCTGTTGTGTATTCTTTTAGTAACTTAATTTTTAAGTTTTATACCGCGTCACAAAAAAAAAAGTTGTGAAAGATCGCCCTAAAATATTCCACATACTTTAGCTCTAAAATATATCTGTGATAGATAAGAAATCCGTACTGCTACTATCCCCCCGATCAATGCTTCCTTATCCTTTGCTGGAATATGCAACATGCAATATTATACATGTGGTATGAATGAGATTATCAGAATTATCCATTGCTCCGTCAGGGGGTGGATTTTATTCTGGTGGTCGTTCCTCCAAACTCAGCGCTTCTACTTTTGCTAGAAATGTGTGGTTATTCGTATAAGCATAGAAATTTACTTATACTATATTTATATATTTAATTGAAATCACATATAACGAAGAACACACGAGCCTGATGAACAACAGAGATCATGCAACGTCACTTGGCTTGAGACAGCCACAATGCAACTGTCATGCATGTATCAATTGCCAGTGAGGTAGGCTTTGATCTGGCTCGGTGTAGCTAATCGACTTCCTGCCAACATAGAGCTAATTAATTAAAAACGGAAGGTGAAATTCGATTAGGCTAGCCGGCCTTGGCAGACAATACAATCGATGTGTTCTTTAGCTCTCCTCGGGGTATTAATGTCATATGTGTAACGGTTACGTCCCCAGTATCCGGTATCGAGGAGTCTGCTGTCACTGGCGTGGTTTGTCTTATTTCTATATTAACTGTTAAAGTAATTTCTTTTGTATCGATCAATAAAATGTCAAATACTTTGTCAGTATTTTTAGCCTTAAAGTAAAATAAATCCTCTGTCGGGAGCACCCGCCGGTGGAGATCTCGTCGACCCAGCCGTTGTCCGGCGGGCGTCAGAAACAGATAAATAAACCTGTGGTCTGCCCTTTCCTGGCAGCCTAGTCGGTGAGCAGCTTAATTCGTATTCGTTTATTGATCTTACAGTACACTATGTTCAGGAGATAAGGTGCAGGCTAGGTATTATAGGTAATTTACTTGGTCATGGAATGACCACGAGTTTACACTCGGTATCTGAGGGTAGGCGAAAACCGTACGGATTTCAAAGTCGAGAATGAACCGTGTCTCTCTTCGGGACTGGATCGCTGGGGGAGACGCTACTAGTTACAGTTTGAAGGGCCCAAGAGATCGTCGTCTGTATGGAAGTGATCCTTTCTTAGGATTTGTAGTTTTAGCGAGGCGAAGCCAGAGAATCTCACTAAAGGGTGGAAGGTGTGGAGTCTGACAACGCCGGAATGAAGATTAGGTTATAGGCAAAGTTAAGGATAGAGAAGTGTAGAGAAAATTAAATAAGAACGCCATGGTTCAAGCAGAGCACCATGGGCCAGTGCAGAGAGAAGGACCAGTGTTCACTTTAGTGTCTTGATTCCGACTGTCTGAAAAAGCTCATAATTTCTACATTATATGTTCAGACCATTCCTGCTTCATTATAGCGAATGATAAAGCTGTTTATTTCGGCCAATAATGTGATCGTTTATTTTGGCCAATTAGGGGCTACTACGCCGAATATTTTTGACAAAATCTGGAAAGGTAGGTGGGTGTTTTCTGGCCCTAGAAGAAGGGTAACGTCTGTTTGTTCGTGGTGAAGAAGTTGGCACACACCCTCCTTATGAAGTTGGCATCTGGAGTTGGTGCAGGTGCTGTTGGAAGCGAAGCGCACTGTTCTAGGAGAAGGTGCTCAATAACTCATTTATGTCAGTTTTCCTGGATGACTCGAACATTACCGAAAATTCATTTAAAAACAGAAAGTTGTAGTTCATTATGTGAAATGGGCCCTGAACCAGGGATATCGATCCAAACTTTCAAAATGTTCGCAAATCGAGGATTTTCGGCTGGGGTGAGAGAGAAAGAGAGTCAGCTACTTTAGTGAAATTAAGTCGGTATGACTGATGAACAACTTCTAAATAAGCGGGAAAGATTCTGAAGCAGTGATTTTCAAGATGAATTCAAAATTCATTACAAGTTTTATAATTTTTTCATGTCGTTCAGATTTAAGTCTTTGTTTTGCTTATTTTTTAATAAGAACCCAATTTGTAATAATTTGACACCTTGCACGAATCGTTAAATTTGTGTTTTAAATAAGGCCCGCTTGATGTGACAAAGTGATGCTCCCTGATTTTTCATCGTTATAATATGAATTTAGTATCTTCGCATGATCCCGTAAACTCAAATGTTGTAACAGTTACCATATAACAGTTATGTGATATGTACCTTATGACTAGATGATATTTGTGTTATGAGTGCATATATATTACATGAATGCCCAATGAAATGTGGCTCAGATGTAATGTGACCGAGTCAGACAGACGGTTAAAGATGGATGGCTTGCGTCAGCTGTTAATCACTCCATTGTTTACTAACATTGCCTCAGGTTTAAAATACCAAACCAAGGTAAGGTCGAGCGAGGACTCCGACGATGGTCGTTTGAAGAGAAAACTGATATACTGTGATCCGAGGACTCGTTTAGAGAAATTTTTTAGAATATCTTTCATGATTTACTGCCATATCTTGATAAATACATCATTTTAAAATTCCCATGAAATATCGATTTATCTCATATCTCATATTTGATGTATATTGATGATTACCGAAGAACAGAAAATGGATGGTTTTGAAAAGTAGAAACTACCATTTAGAGAGCTACCTCAGCTACCAAAAAGCCACATTGGTTCTTAGGAATTATTAATTATGAACCAAATATCCGATATTTAAGGATGACGCTGGCTACAGCTCCAACTTATTCTAGGCATGAAAACAACATTAAATCAAAGGTATTAAATACTATATTCAAAATCTCGCCCTATTTTAACATAAAAAAATCAAGATTGAATATAAAAATAAACTCTTAATACTTAAACATTGGTTAATTAAATAATTAATTAAAAATAATTAAAAGTGGTTCTGACCAATAATATATTAAGGATGCCTGGTTTAGTGCACTTCGAATTACAAAAAATTCATATTACTCAGTACCAATCTTTTGGTCTAGCTGGAATCATACGAATACTTCACTAAAATAAATAATAGCAAATGACACCTATGAATATTATAGTTAGATATCAAACATTTATCATTTTTATTTTTGTTTAAATGTTACCACTCAGCAAACCCTAAAAATTAGATACTATTAAAAATACATGAAAACGAGATATGTTCTCAAAAAGACAAACCATATATTCTTTTCTGTTAACTATCACCTGTAGTTTTTGCTATTATAGAGGGGATAAAGCCTATAAAAACTAGTATTTTACTGTAATTATCATTATGATACTTTTTTTTAGAGTATTCTACCTAATCTTTAAATATTCTAATCTCTCTATTGTAGAATCTAATAAGAAGAAAATTAATGATGAATTTAATCTGTCCTCATCATTGTGGATAAATGTATATAATGAAACTGCAATAAACAACTTTCTTACAATATTAGCTCGTAGAGCATTACAAGAAGCAAGCATTTTGTGATTACTAACTACTGATAATTATTAGTAAATTTTTCTGGTTTCGGTTAGTAGCTCCTTATAAAATTTAACCTCTACAATCTTGGAAGAAAAATACAATAAAAATGTATGCCAATGGTAAAATTTTAATGTCTTAAAATAATGTCATTATTAACGGTTTAATGAATTACAATTGTGGCGGAATATCTGCTTGATGATGCCTGACAGAGCTGCTGTCCGTATCCTGGTTGTCTATTCCCAGGTTGTCATGATGGCCTCCCTCATTGTGCACAGTGTTTTCACCGCTACCCGGAAGCCTTTTCAAACGTCAATGAAGAGGATGAAAATGCACTTGGCAGGAACCTTGATCCACAAACGGGCTAACTGCTCAATGATTGTATTTTTCCATCTTCTCAGAAAGCGCCTTATAAACATTTCCTTAAAATAACAACGTACCATTTGCCTCGATCAAACCAGGGCAGTACACTGCTGCGCCGGTGTGAGGTAAAAGTTGTCCCCGAAGGCAGGAGTTTACATTTTCAGCCGGGTGGGGAAAATGTGACATTTAAAATAAGAAAATACTTTACACAGTTATTTATTCACATAGTGTATTTTATATTATGTAACTGACGAATTTGTTATCTGTTGATTACCATTGCCATGAGCAAGTTACTCTGCTATATCATCATATTTTGTTGAAGAGGGTTCTAAGGATCTTCTGTTGATACTGTTTGTTCCACTGGGCTGTATCGAACGTGAGTCATTTACTGATATTTTTTTTATCTATATCGCTTTCACATGGTGTTTTTTATTGAGTATGTATCGTGCAATGGGAAACAGAAAGGATCATTAGTCCTTTTGTTACAATAGTTGATTAAATTTATGTTGGTTTAACTTCAGAAATTTATACCGTACGATAATTAAGCTTTTAATCTTCATTAATAAATTAATTAATTAAAAATAACTTCCCAGACTAAAGACCCGATTCAATTAAAAGATAGATTGGGTGTGTATAGAATAGAGTGTGGGGAATACAATAAATCGTTTGTTGTTAGAACAAATAGAAAATTATCAATTAGATGCAAAGAACATCTGGAACAAAAAAGTGTTCTTCCCTACAGGAAGAAGGGCACCAAGAGCCACCACATAAAGTTGTACTGCTATTTCAAACGATAAAATATTAATAATTACCCTGGAAAATATTGAAATGAAATTAGATTCCCTAATGTCGGATAATATTAATAAAAAGAAGAAATAGCAAATACGCGTGAGAAAAGAACTTTTATTATTTAAAATCTTTCGTAGCCTAAAGGATCCTCACCATTCTACTCATTGATTTTGATTTGTCATTTTCTGGTTTTATTTTTTTATTTATTTTTTTTTTCTTAGATCTCTAATTATAAGATTAAGGATGAGGGAAAAATAACGGGATATTTGGGTTGAGCGGATCCTTGTACTAGGAGTACCTGATTGAAGGTGGTGTGAGGGAATTAAGGAGTGTGGGAAGCCTCGGTAGAGGTTGATTGTTGCACTACAGTGGTGAGAGTCCACTGGTGGCTGGGCCTGGAGTCCCTCTAGGCATGTAGTGCAGTCTTATTTAGTCGGATCGCAGTGTTGGGTGCCCGTTGGAGGCTTGTTGTTGGTGGGCCAAGCGCCGTGATGAGGAATCCTCCTGCTTATTTGACTTTAAGTATTTAATTTAACAATACATTTTCATTTACATTAATTGAGTTAAAAGTAATGCAAACAAAAACATTTTTTAATAATTAGTGGCACAAGAACACTTTCCCATTCCTTCACTGCAGCTCATTAGAAAACATGTCTAGAAAAGTCAATAAAGCTTTCTTTGTCAGTCACATTACAAGATGAGCGTTCATATATCCTATAACTATATCCATTCCTCTATGGCGATGGCCACCGTTTGGAAAAGCTTCCACCCTGGGTTGAGATCTTACGCTGCTTAGAAGGATTAATTAGATAGTTAGCACAAATGCAACTATTTTCGTTTAACATGTTTAAACATTTTCGAGGTAAGTCAGTCGTTTCGGCTCCGGACTATCTCAGGTCCACAGACCAGCCCGACATTCTTTCGAAATATCTTTGTGCATTACACAATCAAAGCTTCTTTTTTTTTTTGTAACAGTAACTTTATCTCGAAGAGGAAGATCTTTTCGAAGAGAATATGTTGGAATGCGGTGGAACGCCCTTATTCTCTTCCGTTAAGGACATAAAAGGTGGGTCATCATTAGGTGTACAACCATCCCTTTTCAGAATGTGGAACGCCAAGATAGTTGATTGCAGACTAGCAAACGAACCCCGAGCATAATACGATGAGCTCTGAACGCACTGAACTGAACAAGAGTCGTAATTGAAGTTGGTGCTATTAGGGAATAACTCATGGAGGATGATGGGAAAAGAAAACACAAGGAAATTTCTTCGTTTACATGATGGCCTCCTAGTGAAAGCGGAATATCGGGATCGTGGGATATGCACCTTTTAGTCCCTATAAACTTCCCATTGTGTAACCTCGCCGCAGATTATCTTCCTATAATATAGGAAAGGAGTATTTCGCGGTTGTTGCAATGACCAGCTTTGAATGGTACTCTCCGCGAATAATTTGTTTTTATGATTTATTAGCTAAACATCTCATTGGATACATGTCTAATTCTGTTTGCCAGAATACATTTTTATTTCCATCCGTATATCTAATATCACAAACAGTATTTTGGTGATTGTGATGGAAAATTGAAAACCAGCATGATTTAGGGGAGATGACATCTTTAATTAGATAAATAACTCTCGCGCTCTTGGTCGGCCTCCGCTGGCTCTTATCCTGTGACGCGGCTGACGTAGGAGCGTAAGAGACTTCCCAAGACTCCGCTTCCTCCTTCGCACGCGAGGGCGGTGACAACCATGTGGACTTGGAGGGCCTCTGGGCTGTTTGTATATATAGTATAAATGAGCGAGTGAATGAAAATTGTAAATTAGTATGAACGAGATCATTTATCACAATTACTTATAGCCCAATCAGGCAGATTGTAATTTTATCATAATAAAGTGGTTGTTAATTAAATAAAGCAGTTGAGGAATTGTATAATAATGAGTAACATATGACATGATGGAAGAGACATGTTGCCGGCTTCCTTACAGAAGATGATATGATCCTTACAAATACAGTTCATCACAGGTAGCAAATGATGTATTAGGACTTAAGTTCAACTCATTTATCTATCTCTGAAAAGATCTTAAATAAAATTCAGCGTTTTGTCTTCCCAAGTGTTTAACTTTAATTAAATGTCACAGAAAGTTTGTTTTATATTTTTCGTATAGCTATGGGCTGTTCTATAGCCTTTTTAAATATACAGACTAAACTGTAAAAAATATTTTGTTAGTGACTGTCGAATTGAAATCCACTAAGATTTGCTCTTATGGTGTATCAGTTGGATCATTTACTAGTTTCTTGGACCAAATCAATCGTGTGTCTCATCCATTTAGTTTTGCAAGGTTTTGAACTCCAAAAAGATATCTATTTAAATTGTTTAGTCATTGGGGATTCGTTTTGTTAATCTCGGATATAATCACGTTTACTCCTAAGACAGTCAAGATAGGTTCTTCCAAGGATTTTTTTCAAACTGAGGCCAAAGAATTGCAGCTGCCGGAACGCCAGAAAAGGGGGGCATTTTCTTTCTCCCCCCTTTACTTTTCTAGATTAATAATTTTCTGTAGAAATGGATAACGCTGGATGGGGTACATCGAGGGCAATGGAAAGAAAAAAAAAAGGAAAAATTCCTACCTCTGACCATGGTTATATTCCAGATCAGTCTAGAAATTTAAAGATAGAAAGAAACCTTTAGAAAGAAATTTAAACCTTTCTCTGATTGATTATTTGTCACCACTAATCTAAATAATAATGATGATGAACAAATAGCTTGAAATTATGATACAATAAGAGCATGTATATTATTTCATTTGTACAAATATGTTTGTATTTTGCATTACCTTTTGCAATTGACTTAAATACTGAGCTTCCTTGAATTACACATTAAAGTAACATATATATTGATACGTGGAAGGTTTTATGATAGGTGCAAGGTTCATTTGAGGGTCATTATTGTATAATGTTTCATTAGTGAAGAATGAGTTATTTGTTCTACATATGTTGGAAAGGACACTTCACTGCACTGAAAGAAAATGTGAGACAAATGCATTAGTTGATGTGAACACCATGCACTAGTTACATGAGAGATGTTTTATTTCGTTGCATGTTAACGAGCTAGAGTTCTCCGAAACAGTTTCAAGTTAATTTGGCAGTGTTAAGCAACTGGGCTTCATGTGACGTTATTTCGAAACGGACTAATTATTTTTTATTGAAGTGATAGTTTTTTTTTCCTTTAGTAAAAGTATTATTGCTCACAGGGTTGAAGGGAAAGTCACTTGCACGCGTATACCCATAAATAAGGAGCTCAGACTACCATTATGAAGTGATGTAGTTCTCGATATTTCGAACCAGTTTTTGTCATTTTACGATGAGTGCCAATGGAGCTTCAGCTGGAAACAAAAACTAGTTAATTATGAACGATATTACATTCTATGCAAAACCTAGATTAGGTTGTTTGCGAAGGTTTTAACGACATTTTTACTTACTTTTTGTAATTATAGTCAAATAAACTCATCACGCTGTATAAATCACATCTTATTATTGATACCCGCCGTAGTTTAGTACTTTTAGTAGTATCGTAGTTTACTTACTTTAGTTGTCAAATTAAACTAGTGTTCACAATGCCTCTTGAATTATTTAAAAAAAAAAAAATTTCTCATCCTTATCTCGGACCCATGGGTCTGTGTCTCGCCCACCCTCATTATTCCAGGGTCGCTTCTTATTTTTCATTCAGCATCTCAAATATTCATTTCATTCTTCATTTAAATTATTTCATTATATTTTATGAATGGTAACGATTACTATCAAGTATTCCGCCTCAGAGATGTTAGCCTTTATCAGCCATTTCTCAACTGTTAAGTGAAGCCTCATAGAACGAATGACACGGTTGACTTGAAAAATAAACTTTGATGACTGTTCCTGATTATAGTTTTAAAAAACTAAATATGTAATATGTATCAGGCGTAGAGAAAATCCTTATTCAATAAAATAAAAGTAACAATTTTTTTATTTCCAATTAATTAATGAAATTTATTTATTTTGAATGAATATGAAAGTATTTGTGACCTTCATAGGTGATTTAATGTTACTAGATCGAACAGTGGACTAACAAAGGCGAGATTATGCAAAAGACCCCAGGGTTAACAAAAAAATTTCTGGTTTTGTAAACAATCTTACGAAAAATATTGATTCAAGCACAGTTTTAATAACATCGATGGGCGGTATTCTGATCTCGAATGGACTGAGAAAGAAAGAGAGGGAAAATTTCCAGTTAGAATGTGCCAAGTTCAGATGTCTGTCAGGATTAAGATGGAATGAGTGCATTCTCCTGTTCGGAAGTGTTTTGAACTAACATGTTATCTGTGACCCTCAGTTCAAGTTCGAAAGCCATTATTGGTTTCAGGATGTGTATCTTGAACAGGCCCGCTATGTTCTTCTTTTTTTTTTATTTGGTGTAAGTTTTGGATGTTGTATAACATTTGTCTTTAATTTACTTTTGTTACAAAAACACACCGGGTTCGGCTCTGGATTTATGTGTCGTGTTCCGACTGCCCTACTAGTTCCCAATGCAAATCATTTCTCCAGAACAAGAGGAGCCAGTCGAGGTAGAAGTTATAACCCCGCCGAACGGAATGCTGTACAATTATCCATCTAAAACCTAACCCTAGAGCTCTTGATTGTACTGCATTCTTGGTAACTAGGTTCTCGTCGGTGCTCTTGTTTCTCAGCCTACGAGACGTATAAAAATGTTTATTACCGGACCAATCCCCTGCCAACACATACAGTGCTGCTTGTCCTGGGTGTAGACATATGGCGAGTTAAGGGGGGATAATTAGAGAGAAAAGAACATTAAACTAAAATAACGGCCATAACGATGTTAAAAAAATATGCAAATTTACATATAAACTTTATCCTCTGTAAGCCTAATAAAAACCTATACTTTATTAAGGAAACATTTTCAAACAAACTTCAGCACCTCGTAAACTTAAAATCTATTATAACTAAAATAAAGTATGCCATGTTACGACACTTTGTGGTATTAATAAGTTCATAAAAATTTAAAGTTTCTGATTAACTTTATAAATAAAACATTATCGTTTATCCTTTTATTTTAATATTATGTAAACGTATAATTATAGGTCAATAATAATAGCTTACGAAACTTTATATTCAATAAAACAGTGTGGAAATGTTCGGTGACCCGCTTGGTAAAGTTGTTATTATTGAAACATTCCTTATAAGCTTTTAGCAAGGCCAGGTACAATTTTTTACGAAAGCTCTTCCAAATAGCTTACAGCATATCCGTGAAAAAATAGGCCATAGGGACAATTCATTGAGCCAGGTTTTTTCAATGATTCTTTCACTATCAATAAAATGATTTATTGGTTCCTTTATTGTTAGGAGACATTTTATTGTTGAAGAATGACAATGACCACTAAAGTCTTATGATGAAATTGCGTGGAAATATGCATGAAGGAGGAAACGAAGTGCTCTAGTCCTGATGAATAGCAGTGATTTGAAAAATGATGATTTTGGCTAATTGCGTGGATAGAAATAATTATCAGGATAATTAAAAATTGTAATTAATGTTTATTCCTTCCCTCAAGTAAGATAGATTGACCTATATTTAAACGGTATAGACGCAAACACGATTAAACCCCTTCGGCTGAAACTGTTAATATATAAGAGCGTCCAGTTCTACTGTTTGGGACACCACTCAGATTCCTACACACCAGCACAATAACTCGACTCCAGAGCTTTCAGAACAACATCCTGCGCACGGCACTATGGCATACCCCTTTTAGTGATATTTTCGTGAAGGCTCCCGACATCCACGAAATGTTCGAGGTCCCCACCATCACCGAAGCCATCCAAAGAAGACACATCAAGTTCTTTGACTCGATGAAACATAGCCAAAACCCCCTATTCCAAGACATGACACCCCCACCGCTACCGGCAAGCTGACAACTCTCAAGATCTAGTAAAGCAGGCCAAATGGTGGGCATCACGGCGCTTGGCCCACCAACAGCAAGCCTCTAACGGGCACCCAACACTGCTATCCGACTAAATAAGACTGCACAACATGCCTAAAGAGACTCTAGGCCCTGCCACCAGTGGACTCCCACCACTGTACCGCAACAATCAACCTCTATCGAGGCTTCCCAATTGCGCATGCATTTGATGTGTCCTTAATTCCCTCACACCACCTTCAAGCAGGTACTCCTAGTACAAGGATCCGCTCAACACAAATATTCCTTTATTTTTCCCTCATCCTTAATTTTATAATTAGAGAGCTAAGAAAAAAAAACAATTAAACCATGACTATTCTATAATCTACAATTTTTGAAACTAGATATATGCGTATCTAACGTTAAAAGGTACTTAATGTCAAATATTTCTATTTAGTATAAAAGTAGTGTAGTTAAATATATTCATTCGAATGAAATAATAAATAAAATGAATTAATCATTTCCAGAAAAGATATTTAAAGCTCATATGAATACGCTTAATAAATATATCAGTAACAATATACACATATATTAATATTTTTTAACAACTCTGGCCATTTCTTGAATTCCCACCCACAACTGATTTTTTTGATCTTAGCTGTATTTATCTCTTAACCCTTATCTTTAGTCCGTCGTTTTCTTCTTTTGCCACGCTTCCTTGTTCTTTGGAAGAAATTGTGTGTTTGGTGGGTTTTTCCAACACGTTCATAATGTTTCTATACTCTTTTCAACTTTTGATTTCTGTACTATACAAAATGATTTTTTTGGCATATATTTTGGGCGTAATTAAGGTGTATTCGGGATTCGATGTCTATAAAGTTTTTCCAGAAAAAAAAAAGAAGTCCATTTTCATGGCATGTTGCTTTGTTGGACGATTGAACATCTTTTTCGCGGTCGTCCAAATTTCTTTACTTCAATGTCTTGGGGATTCATGGGATTAGTGTAGCATTAAAAGGATTAGATCGCATGCCCACTAAGAAGTGTTTAGTACTTTCGATCATAGTCTGGTAGCTTGAACCACTACCTGACCTAAGGTGGCCATGTGCTCATATTCCAGCCAGTAAGCACACATATGAGCGATAGAGCGCCATCAAGAGGCAGCCTGACCCGTCGCTGGAGAGCCATAAAGAGAAGCTGGTCAGCCCAAGAGTGGCAATCACCGGGAGGAGGTCAATGACTAGCCGGGCATTGTCGCAGCTAACGGTACGAGCCACCTGCTGCACCGCATCCTGCACTGCCGATGCACCACCTGTGACTGCAATTCCGCCTTTAGGATGCAATATGGTTCTTATGGACGTATACATAGCTAATGGAAAATCTGTCTTGTGTAGTATGGGTGTTTTTCCATCGTCTTACTCCAGTCCTGGGAAATTTTCAATACATTTTAAGGTATACGGACATGAGCCTTTACCATGAACTAAAGTTCATATGTACGAAATAGAAAATTCACAAAGATAATAAAAATCCAAAAGTTTGTTTAATCGTTTCTAGACCGTATCAAACACTTTTTCGATGTGTAGTGAAACCTTTCTACAACTGATTCAAATGATTCAATCGCTCCCAAAACATCTCGAAATATCACATTCAAAACTTTAATGTTTGTAAAGTATTTTCTTGAACTTTTATGATATGTTAAGCTCAGGAGATTTCAACGAATTCTTCCTAATTTTTCCACATGGATAAGCAGCATATAAGAAAGTAACACAAAAGGTTTTGCGAGCCAATGATGGAAAATGCGTATCGAATGGTTTAATAAATAAAGTAAAGATGAAAAATACTGTGGATTTTGCAATCGTTCAATAAGTTTCTAAAAAAAATCACGCGTCCCAAGAGGAACTCCAGTTATTTTTTCTTCAGTTTGTACACTCTTTATTACTTTTATGCACATTTATGTTAACACAAATACATACTGACCATTGAAAATTCCCAGCCAGGCTGTCTCAGTTCAGGAGATCCGAGGACCACATGAGATCGCGGGGAATTTGGACCCAGAGGAGCCCGTAGTTAGTGCTCGTCTGCCAGGCTAGTTAAATAGTCTTGTAGAGGAGAGTCTTTTAAAAAACTTTATTATGAATAACAATCAAAACACTGGTATATATACAAATATTAATCAGCTACAGCGTTAGAACATACTTTAGTGAAGGCTAAGGCACGAGTGAATGTCTTGGCCCTAGGAGGTAGGCAAAGGGTTAGGATTTTATGAAGGAGTGGGTTACTTACAAAAAAAAAAGGGGACCGTAAGTATTAACTGAGGTACACGTTTCTACTAAAAATGTAAGATATAATGAGAATTGTATAACTGGCCTTTGAACACGTAAGAGCACATCTGCTCCACTCGACAGGCCAGTACATCTTGGAAAAGCCCGGCCTGACGTCGTTGGCGAACAGTGAGGAAGGCCTTTCTCCTCTTCGTCCGGAAATGGAAGAAGTTTAAGGGCCCGAGCCACTTCTTGCGGTAGGACAGGCAGCCATAACCTAGGGGCTGGGAGGCCACAACAAACGTCAGGACAGTCACCTAATTAACAGTGGTGGGGTATCGAAACTCCTATGGCTAATTTCTAACCATAAAGTGCACATGCATGGCATAAAAGCAGTACAGTACATGCATATAAAAATACATGCATATTCCGACGCAGTAATGATATAAGAAGGAATAATTATTATTGAGCTTGGTTCCGCAGCAGTTTATAAATATAAAATCATTGATAAAATAGCAGGAAAACAGCATATAAAGTTAATTAACTTACATATAGAACCCTTTACTATAAATAATGACCTAATAATATAAATAAGAGGTGTTAATACTATATATTTACAAACTACTGACCAGCATTCGGAAATTTGTTCTACTCAACCTGATAATTCTTACACTAACAAAGGAAACTTTTGAAACCAATTATTAACCTATACTATAAAGTGGAATGGAACATATTTATACTAAATACTAACAGATCAATTAAAACAGAACATACCTAACCAGTACATTGCAGTGGATCCACATTCTTCCATAACTTATTTACACCATGTACTTAAGCTGAAAACTCTATAATTAGTATTTTAGAAAACAACACAAACAGCTAAACGTAGCTTACATCCTTTTATTTTCACAACCCAAATTCATTTGCCAGCCTAAGGCCAACACCGATTCAGCCTGGCATAGCATTTTAATTTGTCAGAATATTTCATACCTTAAAATACTTTGATATTTATGAAACATCCACAACCATAAAATAAAAAAGGAATAAGTTGTCTATAAAAAATACCCCATTGCCTTCATGACCCACTTGTGTGATAAAATTGAGGTTTATCTTCTTACTTTTTGTACCGTGACCATGCAAGGTTTTCATTCCTTATTTTTTTTATTTTGAATGCTGCCGTCCTATTTAAAGAGCACTTAATCCATAAAAATAAAATGTATTTTAATTACATCTTTACACTAGTTTTTTTATTATAAGGTTAAAGCGTTTTGTGGTCATAAAACTGGAATAATAATGAATAAACAAGTATGCTATCCTATAAAAGCACCAGTAAATGATATACGGCGTACGTCTAAGCCTGGGGCTGCCTCTCAACGATGTCATATCTTACACACAGAGCTGTGTTTATAATGGCTCCAAATGAGGTCTGGGACAAGATGGATATTGAGAAGTGTTGGAAAGTGAAAGGGACTCCCTGCCTTGTGAAAACTTGTTCCCTATCGACTAAATGTCACACTAAGACTGAACATTTACAACATAAATCGAAAATACTTTGTGTCGCTTTTATTTGAACGAATCGGCGCGCTTGTTTGTGAAAAATCACTTCGCAATGGGAGTCGCACCGTCGGGTTTTATTAGTTTCCAAGAACCTGGGCGTTTGTAGGGGTTGTTTCCTTGATCCCGGAAACCCTTATGTTTACATCCGTATGTCTTTGCGCCATAGTCTGCGAGTTTAAGTTATATCCTCTCGTGAATTCGTTGTTTGGTTTGAGTGTATAAATGAGTAGAAGAGTTTTTTGGAACGCTTGGGGAAAAAATCCTTGCCAAAATCGTATAGCGTGGGAGGGCAAGAGAGCTCACCAGCTTTCTCAATGCACTATTTGGGTATACAAATGGATAGGCATCTCCATTTCTCTACTCATTTTAGTAATAAAATAGAAAAAGTACGACAAAGGTCTTACCGGCTATCGCACTTGCTAACTTCACCTAACCTGTCACTTCGTCTTAAATTGATGATATATAAATGTGTCCTCCGGCCAGCTCTGCTGTACGGTGCCCCACTATTTACCCACTTGACTGACAATACAGCCAAATGTCTCCAACACTTCCAGAATGGAATCATGCGAAAAGTGGTCCGACGTACCTCTTTCGAGAGGTTGAAGAACGCTGACCTGCACCCGTTGCTTGGTGTGCCGTCGGTGGGTGAGTTCATCCGCCGGAGACACATTAAGTTTTTTGACTCGTTGCAGCACCTGACAAATCCAGTGTTTAACACTATGACCCCACCACCCCTCCCGCATCGATGGCAACAGACTGTCGGGGAAAAATTAGGATAAGAATTAGTATGTAAGTTAGTTTTAAGGTTGATCAAAAAGGTGAGCCCCATCACCTTATTAGTCAGTTCAGTCAAGTCATGTAGAATGTATACCATTATACTTGTTTATTCATTATATAATTTCTATAAAATAACAAAACCTGTATATAATGTAGTGATGCTACAGGAAATACAAAATAATTTGTAAATAGATTCGCCAGAGGATCTATAATTATATATAATTATCTGTAAATTAAACGGGGCTATGAAGAAAAAAATAAAAAAATAAAAAAAAATTGGAACGCTTAGGTCGATAAAGAGGAGTTATTTGGGGTTCATCAAGCACACATGCTCCGCTCAATTGGCCAGTATAGCTTGGAGAAGTCAGACTTGGTGTCGCTGTTAGACTACGAGGAGAATCACAGGGCCTTCCTCATCTTTGTTCAGAAGTGGAAGGAGCTACAGGGACCAGCGCACTTCATCATCTCCAGGGGAGCGATGCAGGTTGAGCAGCCGTAATATCGGGAGTGCTCATCAAGAAGGAACCGTTGGACCAAGATGGATTGGAGGTCCTTTATATATAGCAATATATCACCCTTAAGGGGGGAAAATTGAATACAATAAAACGGGCTTAAAAGAACAAACACAGACCAGTGGATCAGACCCGATTGGACTGGAATACGAGTACACAGGTGACGAATACCCCATGGTCCCGTCAACAGCGAGCGAGACCCATGAAGGAACCCCGTCCGGGACAACGGATTCTGTGGTAGGGCAAACAAAAATGGTGTTTTTATTTAAAAAATTTATTTATCAACAACGTTTTGGCAAAATTTTCCCCAATATGTAAAACAGTTAGAATGCCCTACCATCTCACAGAACCTGATGCAGACACAAATATATTGAAACGTTGTCCATTGATAAATGTTATGAAAACCTAACAACTCTCATTCCGCCGATCTCCTACCAAACTCTTCTACTCATTTAAGTTTTTTTTGTTCATGTCCTAACTTGTCACATCATTGAAATTTAATCGTGAATATTAATGCTACCTAATATAGATTGGTCAATTTAGTTTACAGTGGCTGTTGCGTTGTGTTCTTAGAGAGACCTTAGTCAGATTTGAAGGCTGCAGTTTACTTCCAGATCGACTCAAAGTTCAAAGACTGTCTTTAATATGCTCGATTACCTTAATGGTCAGGGTGGAGTAGAGTTCGACTCGTGACCTGTGTACAATGTACAAGTATAGCGATATTTAAATAGGCCACCGTACTGGCTCGGGTCATGCCATTGCCTCCAGACAATTATGTCTTTCCCGCATCTGAATTGCCAATATACTCTCAACAGGAATGTTGAGTTATTCAGCAGTGTTCAGGCAGACATGTCTTGTCTGGTGGAGTGTTGCAATACGCGATTCGCTCATAGCCGTCTTGTCTCTTAAAGAGATTTATTACGGACCTCGATGCATAAGATGTTTCCATTTGTGTATTGTATCATTGCCGAGACCTGAGAGGGAGAAACTGGTAAGGATTTTATTATATTGTCTGTTTGTATCTATAATAATATTGTAATAAGTAGTAAAAAATATCTAAGACAACTACAATTTTAGAAGTGTATTTACGTACTATGAAAAGTACGGGGGTAATAGTGACGCGGTTCGATCACAGGTTCTTTCTTTTATGGAGTTTTTTTCTCAATCGGAGCTTACTCAGCTAGGTGAGGGAAAATGTGTTCTTACTTACGACACAGTCTAGCACACTTCAGTGCCTTCTTCAAAGTGTGGCTGACTTAATTCATGAAATTTGCTACGGACTTAAGAGTTAACATAATTAACCGTTCCAAATGGGTTATCTATGAACTGTTAGAACCTCAGAAACTGTTAGAAGTATACCTTTCAGTTATTACGAAAATTCGAACTAACATAGTATAATTTATAATAAACATTAATGATACATTTTTAAATCATGCGGATTTGCCAAAAGGTGGTTCTAGTGTAAAAAATAACTTTATTTGTAATTATAAAATCTATTTTTTTTTAACATAAACTTTTTTTTTTGTTTCAGGTGAGTCTCATTTTTTAAATACAATTGTGGAGCTCAAATTGATAACAGAAATATTGCAAGGTATTGTTGAAATATTATTCACCGATACCTGAGTATGTCTTATGTATATTTGCTTGTATGTGGGATCGTATAAAAAAAAAAACATTCTCGGTGTTCTTACTTACAGCATGATGAGCATGCACTGATTATGATTTATTGGGCGAAATGGTTATGTTTAACAATGTTTTCAACTCAATCAGCACGCGGTAACAGGGTAATTGTATGTAAGAGAATGACATAAAATGTATTCAAGTCTGACACTCTGGTTCTCTTTACCCTACAGCTCCCGGCACGAAATTTGAAGCTTGGGACCCGCAATACACGGAAGCCGTGTTGCCGCCCTGTGCACTTGTTCTCTTCTATCCACGTGATCCCTTTACTTCGAACATGTCAATCATTAAACAATAAGCAAATTAGTGATCTCTCCCGGCCATGTATGTGGCAACACCACGCCAAGTAGCCTCTTCATCCCAAGCGCCTAATTTCATGACGGCGACTATAGTGAGGTGTAAAGAAGGTGAAATAAAATTAGACAACGATGAAATCTACCATTACTAATTTCCAACCATTTACCCAATTGTTGAGTGCATCCATGTATAGTTTTAGGTGCTAATAATAGAAATATTTTGGTTTCTATTTGTAATTCGAGTCATTTATAAACTAATTCTCTTTTTTAATTAACAGCATGATTGATCATTTGTGTAGACCACACACAGTTTGTGTGTGGGAGCCAGAGGCCTTCACCTCCTTGTCAACATTAACTACCTCCAGTTAACCCATCGATCAATGGAACAAGTCGTTCGAAATGTATTTCATAACAATGTTTGTCTGCGCAAGGAATTAGTGCTTTCATTTCGAACTCAATGAATCACATGTTTCACTTATGGGTTCTACACGATGTTAAACCCCACTATTAAAAAAAAAAAAAAAAATGATATGATAATCTAATCTAAATTGTGCTTCACTTATTACTTCAGTTATGATGTCAATTTCTGAAGAAAATTTGATTTTCATCACTTTTACATTCACATAAATGGTATCATTTTCCACTGAAATAAGTGAAAAAAAACGAACTTAAGAATTTGGTGTAAATTATACACTTCTATACCTAATATCTCTTGAATTAAACACTCTAAATATGGCCACACGAATCTGACCCATCAGGCAACCAGCTACAAAGTATAAATATAAAATATTAACCCTAATTAAAATACCTATACCAACTCTGGGAAACATTTGCATCTACCCCAAAAATATATTAAATATATTTTTTAAGGGAATTGGTTGAATATTTAAAGTAATTTTATCTCTTTGAATTACCAATGTAGTAATACAGTAAAATTATTTTCTATCTCAAAACAATCAAATGCTCCCCTGAAGTAAGTTTATGTGCGGGGCACAGATAACGCTAAAAGCAACGTGTGCCAATAAAGTGCTGTTGTCATTTTAGTAAGTGATTGCCTCATGCAAGAAACGTTTTTCATTCCTCTTTTTATTCTTATATATTTTTTTTATTTTATTAGCATATAGTATTTCGTATTCAGCATTGTTTTACCTCTTTAATTTATATTTATTTAGCTGGGTACTGAATCTTAATTGATATATCCAAAATGGCTGGTGGTTACGAATAAATTATCTATGGCTTAAAATGAACTCGCATAGTTATGAATTATTTATTAATATGAATTTCAATTCAGGGGACCATTGCAATAATTAAAATTTTGTGTGCTATATATAATAATATTTACAATGGCTATTATAGTCACTTGGGATAGGTCGAAAAATCCCGATTGAGGACAGTAAGATTGGGGAATGTTGAGTTTCTTATCCCAGGTGAGATTCGCCGCTTAGTTTTAGATTAGTTTCTACTTTAGAGAGATTTTTTTTTAATTCAATTTTTTTCAAAGTCTTCATTATAGTTATTATGATTATGTAGAAATGTTTTTTTTTTACAACTATTTTTTTTAAAGTCTGCTCGGCCTCTAGTTTTGTTTTCTTGCTGTTTTTTATTTTGGGTTGAATCAAAGAGATAAGGATTGGTTGTGAGATGAAGACACAATCTTCGTAGTCGTTTACATAATGTTTATTACGACCGGTTTGTCCCTTTATTGCGCCGGCAGTTTTGAAGACTGGACTAAAAAAGACTAAAATCTAAAACCTGCTGTGATGAAAAAAGAATTTTTTGAACACGGCTGTTGTACTCATGCCAGGTGGTGGCAAGCTAGTATTGAGAATAGTTAACATTTTTAAGACAGTTAAATTTTCTCACTAAACTAAAGTATTTTATTCTCTGAATTTCAAAATTTCCATGCATTATTTCGTATAGGGCAATGCTAACATCCCAACAAGCAGCCTTACAATTTTACAATATTTAATGTTATTAGATTTTACTTATATGGCGGAGGCAGATACTTTTTAAATAGATAAAATTGAATAGTGAGAAGATAAAGTTTTATAAAACTTATTTCTTTTTAATATAAAACTACAACTTATTTGTACGATTTGTTGTAAATGTACAACCTGAAATTCACTAATATCTTCAATAAAATGTTAACTTTTAATTCAGAACTAAAATTTAAGGAAACATAGTTTTTACTTATTTTGCATTTGGTTGTCACGGACGTCAGTGATTTCTATAGAGGGGGGGGGGTGTATCCGTTATAGTATGTGCGTGGTTTAGAAATTATTTTAAGTAACTGAGGAAACAGAATTTTCATTCTCCAACGCCTTATCAGCAATAAAGGCACAGTTAATCAATTATTATTGTTCTCTAAATGACTATGTAACTTTGAATTTATTATAAGTAGGTACTGCTTTAATTGATAGAGACATATATATTATATCGTATATAAAGAGCCCAAAGTTCTATATGTAAACTAATTCTTAATCTATGTAGTAAAGTCATATACTTTCACCCAAATACATGCAGTGTCCACACATACACAAACATAACCATTGATCTAATATATAAATAAAAACGTACAACGTGTGGCCTAATATACAGGAAGCTTAAAGACATATCAAGACGGTTATTAGCAAAATGTCGGAGTATTTTATTTAAACGCAGAACATTTATTAAGGAGGTCAGAAAGTGCGAATAATCTGAAAAACGCTACATGTGAATATTTATTTTCTGCTTCTGGAGATTTTAAAATTTAAATTCTAAATTTTCAGTGATCAAATTTTCAAGTTTCTTTATTTTTTTCTAATTTTCCAATTGATCATACAGGCTTTCATAGTCCCGGTGTTTAATGATAAAAGCATAAATCATTGTTTTTCCATTTCCGATTCTAACTGTTTAAAATTCCTTAATTTGAGCCTTAATATTAATTTAATTCAAGAATTTTAGCTTTTAATTTGTTAATTTTTTACTTCGCTCAGTTTCTCGCTGCCTACTCTCCGATTCTTCACTTTATTTGCTCTTTGAACTGTAAGCTTTTTTTTATTATAGTTTTCTTTCTTTAAAGATCCTTCATCTTTTTTTTGGGGGGGGGGGGTATTGCCTTGTAGGGAATCGGGTTTTGTTTTCTCAAAAGGTTTTAATAATCTTTTCTTATCGGGAATTAACCTAAACGGTACTTTGATTGTATTATATCTTGGTTTTCTTAAAAATATTTCATTATTAATGTTAAAAAATATTTTTTTATTATTATTATTTTTAGTTTCGAGTGAGTTATTACTAAAATATAATATAATTTGCTTTTTTTCGGGGTTCTAACAATAAATTCATCAGATTCGGTTTTAATTATTTCGCACCTTTCATTGTTTCGTATCCTAACAATATATGGAACCGTAAGCTGAATGGCAATACTTGGAATTTCATTTTCTTATCAATAAGAAGGTTTATTGCACTTCTATTTCATTCTACTCTTGATGTTTTCTTAATAAAATCTTCTTTGAGTATCATAGAGTCATTCGGTAGTATATTTGGATGTAAAAACTTCTTACTCAATTAGCCATTTGTGTCTTTTGTAAAGCTCATTTGTGGCGGTGAGTCACAATAGTTCAAGGCATATTCACTTCTAGGACTGTTGGTTGATCGTTGCCCCGTGGCCCTAAATCTAAAAAATGATACCTTTTCAATTTTCAGTGTAGTTTACTCTGTTACTTACTGTATCATTGAAACCGTCTGATTTTCGCTTTCCTAATAAGGCGGGTTTTGTCGTATTTGCTGAGACCGTTGCGGACTTTGTTGACAAAATCTCTGCTGATCATCTGGATTCAATTATCGATTATAAGGAGCATTTTCATTTCTTAGGTAGTTATGAAAGTGTTTATAATAGTTTGGTTGTGGATTGTGTTGAGGTTGTTGGAAAGTATTTTGATGGTAGTAAGGTCGGTTTTGTCGATTGTTGTGAGGTTGTTGGTTTCGTTAGTAATTCATTTAATAATTTCTGTTGGGGGTTTGTAAGTTTGAGATTTTTGCCTCTGGAAATTAGGATTAAAATGGTTTCCTTTATAATTGTGGTCTCTTTGATTATGTTGATCTTTTTGTCCACATAGTACTTTATGCACGGTTTCATGTCTCAAAATTTCTCCCATGTCTTCCAGTGCATTCAATTTTAGATGAATGAAGTTAATTCTGGCTGTAGTCGGTGAATAGCGTGATGACTAATTTGTTTGTCATATAGTTCCATTTCTGCGTCTTAGTCTTCGATGGAGTCATCTGAAAATATTCTTACATAAAGGATGCATCTCATTTCGCTTAGTGCAGCTATGAAGTCATGTGGGTTTTCATTTTGATCCGGATTTATTGCGACTATTTCTGCTAGTAATTGTTCTTTAGTCCTTGAGTCTTGGTATTTTTCCCCTAAGTAATGCAATAGTGATGAACATGTATAAAGTTCTAATCATAACTTGCTACTTTCGCATTCCGTTTAAGTTTGGTATACTTATCATTAACCTAGTATGATTTTGATTTTTATGCCGATTGGTGTCATTGTATAATAGTTCGAATAGATATTTAGTGTTTCTATTAAAATAAACTAATGTGTCTCTGTCCTATTCTGGGTTTACATTAAAATCGCTACTTCTTGCATTATCCGTAAACATTATCATCGTATCTGTGTCGTTTGTTAACTCTGTATGGTTGTCTATTCTAATGTCGTTAAATCTGTCAGTAAAATGTTTACATAAATTAAAAGGCTACGAAAGTATATGACGTCTTCAGCGAGTAAATCTTCTTTACTTCATCCCGTCTTTATGTGATAATGTGATAATTAACGATAAATGATGGGATCCCTGATTACAATCTGTTTAAGTAGGTCTGTGTTCTGAAGACCCGCTTTATTGGTGCGCCGCTCTAAATGTTCTCATGTCAACAAAATGGTGGTCTCACAATCTGAAACCACTGTGTTGCTACTAGAAGTAGAACTGTCGTGAAGTTACTAAATACACAGACAGGGCCTCTTGTTGGGCGCCATTTAAATCTTTTCAATCAACTTATTCTTCGAATAACAGCGAGATATAACTGATAATCTATTCTGACATAATAACTGGTCTATATAGTTCCAGAGGGCAGGATGCTAAATCTTTGCTCATCTAAGTATCATAGCGTTTGTTATTCCTATAACTGACTCAAATTTGCGTATAATTGGATGGGGTTTCGAACGGGGACTGATAATTTTCTAAATTATTAAAATAAGTTGGTCCTTATGTTTGTAGATTGAGGGTTATTCTTACTTTCAGTGGTGCTATAAATCGGCGTGGGCCTTGTTCTTTTTGTTCATGGTGCACGCCATACTTATGCAAGGTTCGAGAAATTTATTTCTATATTTTTTTTTTTTAACAGGGAAAACCTGTTAATCAGCATTTTTTATTTCTGACTCCATTGCTGGTATTTTGGGAGAGGGCATTTAGTCCCAGTTGTCGCATAATCACTATAACGGCGGACACCAAATTAGGCGGGTCTGAGAAATTGCGGCGTTGCCAACTCTGGCTCCATAACATAACCTTACTCGCCAATCACTGACGAAAACTTCACTTGTCGCTATCAGCTCGCCGTAAATAAAGATTGCTGAAACCATTTTGTTTAACTTCACTATTCTTGAATAAAATTCAATATCGAAGTGTTCGAGCCTAACGGAGGAATTCGGCAACAAGGGACGACAAGTGTTAAAAAACTCAGCCGGCCGTCGGCTGTTTGGGACTGAGTGCGGCAACATGGCAAAAATGCTCACCCACCTAATTTGGAGGCCGCGACTATAGTCGATCATAGGACCAGTGACCTCCCTCCTTATTTTAAATTAATTAAAAGAGATTATTTCTAATTTTTACTAATTAAATTATGTTCGATCACTTCAATTATGTTATGTTAAATGAAATAAAAGGCGTAGAAAATGAAGAAACATTGTGGAGGGTTACTCCTGGGGCTCAGTGGGAGTTTCTGAAAGATTTACTAAACTGCTGTGGATGGACATAATTTAATTTTGTTTTTGTCGGGTCGTCACTAGGGGGGTGCCTAGTTACCCTAGCCCTGGTGACGAAGTGAGGGTTGATTGAGTTTATAACCTGGACAATTGTTTCATGGCGGTCTTACTATCTGACTCCATTTTTGATAGGTATGTGCCCCGACAATGCACTATGTTCAGGAGAAGAGGGTATAGGGTAGGTGGTGTAGGTAGTTTGTGTGGTCTTGGAATGACCATGGATTCTCACTCGGTACCTGAGGGTAGACGAAATCCGTCCGGATCCCAAAAGCGAGTGTAAACCGGAGAGAGGCAGACTGAATTGCCGTGGGGAACACTGCTTGGTAAGCTTGCAGGGCCACGACAACCGTTGTCCACTAGGGAGAGGTCTCTTCCTAGGAGGTGCTAGTTTGAGCTAGACGAAGGCAGAGATTCCCACTAGGAAGGTGTGGGGCCTGACAGCACTGTACTAAAACGTAGCGAGATGAGGAGAGAGAGAGATGCAGAGGTTTTTCATAAAAATGAAGCCATGTTTTAGAGTTTAAGCAGAGCAGCCACGAGCCAGTTATAGTTGCCAGGAGAATGATATACAGGCCCCAAACCGCCGGTCTTAAATACCCAGCTGGCTTCGTGAGTAGCCAATAAGGACCTTTTTTATAGTACCCAATGAGGTTTGAGTGTGTGGTTTCCTTTGTTATCTGACAAACAGACGTGAGCCGGGAAGTTCTCTCGGCGGGTTGGGTCTAGTACCTGCTACTGGCAGCTGGTGTCCCAGCTCGTATAACTAATTGGCTCCTAGCTGCATTTTTTATTGTTTACCATATTTACAATGATTTATATTTTGGTTACGTTATTTACATTTGCTTACAATATATATACAATAGCGTATAGGGTGAAATATCTTATGTATTTAGCGGTCGCTACAGTTTTTAATAACTGTTCTTTTTCCCTTCCAACGTTTTATTTGATTCGCCTTTAAGTCTGCGATCATTAGACGGTACAGTCCACCAGGAACATGTTCTCCTTGGGGTGAAGTGATAAAATTCATTAATTTGTTCAACCTTATTAGCCTGTTTATCGGGCACTATAAATTGCAAACAGACAAGACGACCAGCCCATAACTGAATGTATGTAGACCCTCTTCGGGCTCGCAAGTTAACAGAATTTTTAGTCTACAAATTCCATTGTTCTTTTGACGTTAATTTTACTACTTTAATTACTTCCCAAGTACACAGCAAATTAGCGTTAATCTCTTCTTGCACAGCTCCCAGGGAACAATGCCGTTATGTGGGAGTCGTACATTTGAGATTTGAGATTTTGAAGCGGTGTAACATCCCTGTTGCATTTGTTCTTGCAAATGAACAGTTGAAGCTCCATTGTTCACATATGTGTCATGGTCATGCTAATAGAACTTCTTCGCATAGCGATGCCGTCAAACAATCGCCGAGTGATTGTTCTGCCAGGCTTTCAATAGTGGGCTCCTATGTACATAGCGGCGTCGTGCATTGCAGTTCATTTTCTTTGCTTAAACTCAACGAGGCATCAATAAATAGTACCTATAAGGTTTTAAAAAAAATAATAAGTATGACTGATAAAAAACTAAACAATTTTTGAAAGATAACTTAAAAATCATAACTAACACATTATGATAGCCTGAAATTTTTTTATTGTTGTATTGACCCTAATGTTATTTATAACTGTTAATAAATAACGGCTGAAGAATAGTTCTTATTAAAATCGGGAATCGAACCCAGGATCTCCCTAAAATCGGGGGCTCTACCAACTGAGCTACCATGTCATGAGTCATGAGATATAACTTCCCAGAATTTATCTTTGTTAAATATGAATTGACGTTTGCTAGAGTTTTTCCAAAGGAGCACCCAGCTAGATATTGTGGTTTAAGTCCCGATTTTACCAATAATTTTGTCTTTGGCTTGTAATTATTAAGAATTATGATAAAAACATTCAGAATTTTGATTTTTTAGTTACCGGTACAGCAGTAAAAGGTTAAAATATTTTTGATTTTCACAAACTGAGTGGAAAGAAAGAGTAAGTACCTTAGCATGAGTCACTTAATTCACTATACTATTATCATACGATTATTACCTTGTTTCTGTACCTTCATAAAAAAAAACTCCTCCAAAAAACAAATCTTTAATATGCAGTATCATACATGACTCACACACCTTATTATTGATCTGTCATAATTTCACTTACCTAGCCTTTAGACTTCATTGAAGTTCTCTGTACTCCTGGCAATAATTAAAAAAAATCGATCCGTTCATCAAGTTGCCGGAACAATACAGCATGAATGAGAAAGTCGCCATAATGCTTAGGCCCGGCCTAAGAAGATTGATGTTGCGGTCCTGCTAGAGCTAAGTTATGCAACGCGAAGAGGTGGAAGGTCTCGCTGATATTCCATTCCGAAGGTTCGTCGACCCTGAGCAGGCTTCGCCATTCATGCCTCCTGCTTTTGGGTGTCCCTTCTGTGTCCATTTTAACCTGGAGTATTTCTGAACGCGTATATTGGCAGATCTTTTTTACGGCTAGTAAGGAACTGACCTGCACAGAGTCAATTGGACAGAAACTGAAACTAGAATATAAGACTAGTACCAATCCCTTCATCACCCAATTTAACATCAAATCAGAACTGAACCAGCACTAGGAGGATTTTTCCTCTGTTTATTGGCACTTTTGCAAAGTTTCACATCTATATTGTATTATATATTGTAATTAATTTACTAGTCAGGGATATTATTAATATATTTTATCTGATAATGAAAACCCCAAATTAAGTTTTATATTACTTTAACCTCTTAGGGTTATAAGTCAATATATACGAATATCGAATATCAGGATTCAATATTTAATTTAAAAAGGTTTTTTAATCATTGATTTATTTATGATTTTAATAATTATAAAACTCTGGTTGGGTTCAGACAAACTTATCATTCGTACTTTTAATCTAAATTAATCTTAAACATTAAAATTATTTCTCTTATACCTAACACTAATTATGAACACATAAACTGTATCTCCTTCAAAAACACCTTGATGAGATCGATTATTGATGCAACCAATGGTGGGTTAAAGTTAATGAACCAAAATGTTCCCACATTACCTCTCCCGCAAGTCTTGCCCACTAGTTTTTTTAATTCCATTCCTCTTCCTGTGTTCTAGACAGCACGGTATCTAGGCTTTCATCTCGACAAAAGGCTGACATGGAACCCACACAAATGAAAAGTACTAAAGAGAAGCTTTGAACAAATGTACAGACAACTTCGAAGGACATCCCATCTTTCAATAGAAAATAAATTACTAATCCACAAAGTTATCGCTAAGCCAATCTGGACATACGGAATAGAGCTATAGGGAGATAGCAAAAACGTCGAATACCAAGCGTGTCAAATCTATTTAATCAAAAGTCCTGAGAACAATAGTTAGTAACCATCTTAACATACCCTACACTCTTGAACTCATCCCTTCCAAGGTCATGAAATTCCATAATAACCTATCGAAACACCCTAGTCCTATAGCACAGTCATTACACTGCACCACTCATGCCCATAATCTCCTCAGGATTAAAACGTTAGTGGCCTTATGACCTGCTATAAATACGTGACAGTCAGTCCTGGTAATGGCCAGTTTCTCCTATCAAGTCCTGAGTGTCTGTGGCTTTCGCGCTCTTGGTCAACCTCCATTGGTTCGAATCCGGTAATGCGACTGATAGAGGAGCGTGAGGGATTTCTTAAAACTCCGCTTCCTCCTTCACATGCGAGGGAGGGGACAACCATGTGGATTTGGTCTCTGGACACTTTGTAAATACTGTATAAATGAGCGAGTGAATAAAAATTGTAAATATGGTATGAATGAGAACAATTATCATAATTACTTATTACCCGAAAAGGCAGAGTTTATCACAATAAAGAAGTTCTATTCTATGACGAGAAGGCAGTGAATATTAAACAGGCTAATGGAACAGGTTGAACATCCAAATAAAAACCTCACAATATTTTTCTATCCTCTTTGTATGGGATTTGTTAGATTGCATGTGTTGTGTAAATGTTTCTCCTCTGGAAAAACGATAACAATATAATCAGATTCATCGAGGGATTTTCTGTAATGAGCTCGTCGATTATCAGAATAAAAACAGCGGTTAATTGACATAGTGAAGCCCGCACTACGAGAACAATACTAGAAGGCCCGATACTAAAATTATACAAACATTAATGGTAAATGGAGGAAAGAAGTAATGTTGAGCCAGCTTCAGTGCATAATAAACATCTATTGCAATTATGTAAATGCAGTGGTTTGTCTCGTTAATTTCAGTCTTATAACCAGTAATTGTGCTCACATTTATTAAGTTAACTTAGTTATTTTTCTATTTTATTTTTCATAATTATGCTTTAGATAATTGTATGTATATGATTATTAACCTTTTTATAGAAAACTAGAAGAAATATGGAATGGGGAAAATACGAACACTCTTTCCCAGGTGGAATATTGGTTTTTATTGAATTATCACATGATAATTCCAGCAGATTTTTAGGCTCTGTAACTCTGATGATCTGATGATGATTCCATTAGATTGTAGTATTTTGATTGTACATGATTATACTGCTCGGATCAACTTTCATATTATGAAATATACTATATTATTCGCTTTTCGTTTGGCTGATCGCTGGTATTTTACGAAGATTATATTTAACATTTCTTCTTTGAGGTTTACCGCCTTCTGAATCGAACCATGTGCATTGCGCTATGCAATCAGCATAAATGCTTCGCTGTTGTGAAGGGGACTTTCAATAGACAATTTTCACGCTTATTTCTGGAAAATTAAGCAGCCTAAAGTAGTACTTTTAATGATGTTCTTTATTATTATTAACTTTCTAATGTTTGAAAGTTTTCAAACATTATTATTGGCAACTTAACTCTCTATAAAATGAAGCCGGCATGTTTTTACTTCGACAATTCCCTTTTCTATCATGTCATATGAAAGGTCCAAGGGAAAACATGTACAACTCCATTTTTTGCGAGTTTGTGATTTTTGCACAATATTGCAGCTCTAAGACAAGCGAATAGTGTGGACTGTTCAGGATAAAAACAGTATGAACGTTTTTTGTTTTTTTCCAAACAGAAGAGAATAGATGGTCAGGAAAGAATCAATATAAATGCTGAGAGTTTGGAGACGAACAAACCCAGTTCCTTTATTTTATATCTTGTAGACGAGTTTCTCTTATTTTAATTACCTTAAATTAACAATATACAGCTAATATTATTTTGGATCTCTTGAAATTTTGAAAAAAAGTGTTATACTGTTTCCCCCCCCCCCCCCGATCCCACCATACATATTATATTATTCTCAAAACACCCTGGCCCCTTCTGTTACCAGGCGGATGTCGCAATGCTCTGCTTAAGCTCGATCAAATTGTAAAGTGGGTGTGTACCTCAAACAGGTTTTTCTAGTCTGTTGTTATAGGCTCACAGCCATTTTCTCAACTATTAATTCCTTAAAAATAGTAATTCAAACAGTAATTCCTTTAAAAACAGTAAGTTTTTGAACTATTATTATAGAGTTGAAACCCAATTTTTTGCTAATTTCATATTGTTCTTTATAATTATATAAGTGTTCTTTATAGACATCTGAGTTATGTCTACTTTAAAGCCGATAAGTATTTTGTTTTAAACTCCACCTGACATAGCAGCAGGTGGGCAATTTTGTAAATAATTTTATTTAATGAATACAATTATTAATTATTCTGTCTTTAACTGTCATGATGGCTTATGGTTTGTTTGTTCTTCGTGTCTCTTATCGTTCTTGTTTATATTACTAAGCTGTACATCTTTGATGAATTCAGCCAATCAATGAAATTGTTTTTCCATAATTCGAGTCCATCAGGTTCTTGATCTGGGCCCTCTTCTTGTCTTTAATAGTAAACGGAGGGCGTTTTGCCTATCTCATGGGACACACCAAAGTATAAAACATAAGTACCATTTGTTTCTTTGATATGTTGTACATGCCACAAGAATTTGTTTCGCAGATAATGGGATGGAGCAGGTTTCCAAAAAGGGCGATAGTTACGAGGCGACACTGATGCAATTATTTCTTTTGTCCTATCCTTAATCTTGTCAGAATAATTTGGACTCTTTGAGTACCTTTGCATTCAGCCTATGGGGCCGCATCTTCTGTGTTTTTTTCATCTTGGTACTTTCTGCGATCGATGACGAGCATTGCGTTGGGAAGCTCCCCGCTTAATTACACTCCTGGGAGATATACTTATAACGATATATATCTTATAATATGTTTGTAGTGACCGCTAACTACATAAGATAAATCACCCTATTATACTCTATTGCATATATATTGTAAGCAAAAGTAAAATAACATGAACTAAATGTATTATAGACAAATGTAAATAGCATGAACAAATATAAATCATTGTAAATGTGTTAAGCAATAAAAGGCGGAAGCCAACTAAGTCACATGAGAAAGGGTCAACAGCTGCCAGTCATAAACGGTCAGGTACTCTCAGGGCCTAAGAGCCAGATGAGGAGGGTACCCACAAGTCATAAACATAAACGACCCTTTTGCAGCCTCTACCCTCCAGGGGTCGGGTAATCAAGCGGCGGTCGCGGCTCATCACCACATGTGTGAAAACCCAACCGCCGGCCTAGGCCCTTGCAGCCTCCCAGAGAGGGTAATTAAGCCAGGGCTCCTGGCCCTGTTAATGAGTCTCTCGCGACCTTTACTCGGTGAGGCTTGGTTTCCGCTCGACTTCTGAAAACCTGACTAATTCTTTATGAAAAACCTCTGTACCTCTTCTCTTGAACATAGTGCATTGTCGGGGCACATTCCTATCAAAAATAGAGTCAGATGGTAACGCCGTCTTGATATGATTGTCCAGGTTATAAACTCGAACAATCCGCACTTGTCACCAGGGCTAGAGTGATCAGGCACCCCCCCCCCTAGTGACGACCGGACAATGTTATAAGCTCGTTAGGGAATATTAATGTTAAGCATCGGAAATAGAGTATTGTTATAAAATAGTTATATTGTCTTTCCTTCCACAGCTGATAATTTCTTCTTTATTTAAATAGCGACTAAGCGGAGTTGTAGAGTGAGGATCGTGGATGTAGCAGCCCTGGTTAAATGATAAAAAATATACTATTTTTTAGATGATTTATATACCTCACATAACCAATCAGAGATAACTGAATATGACAGCTTAGATCTTTCGAAAGAGCTATTTCAATAAAGAAGAGTTTATCAGTTGTGGGAAGACAATAAAGCTATTTTATAATTATTCCATTCTACAATCCAGTAATCTTTTTATTATGGAAATATAGTAGTTATTTCCTTCTATCCCAGGCTCAAGTGTACAAGAAACAATTGTAACAATTTATCTAAGGTTAAGATTTTTTTATGCTAGTTGGCAAACAATTTAGCGGAAAAAACTGAAAATTTGAAGGAGATATAAATTTTCAGCGCTGTACATAACTACTGCAGGCAATTTGGAACAATCCGTGTATATTTGCTGTAAAGCTTTATACGTGGAAGAGGAATTGAGAAAGGGTGTTCTTAGAAGCCCAGGATAATATCTTTTTTCTTTAAAAAATTTAGCGAATCAATGATAAAATATAGTTTGTAAGCCTAACCATGAATGAATTGTGTGAGGTGTACAATAACCAATGACAGGAATATAAAATTCATTCAATAATGAAGGACATTCAGAAATATTAGAAGTTAAGTGTGCAAAGAGAAGCTATAGAAATCAGAGATAGATTGCGAATTTTCAATTAAACAAAAAAATAATAATTATCATGGTTGTAGGGTAAGAAAATTTCATGTCAACAGTTTGGTATTTCTGTACCATGGCATAGGTATATGTTTGTATTTTCTGTACCATGGCATAGGTATATGTTTGTATTTTCTGTACCATGGCATAGGTATATGTTTGTATTTTCTGTACCATGGTATATGTACATGTTTCTATTTTCACATCTGCTGAGATATTATTGTTTCATAGAGGATTTCTTTGCCCGCTGAGACATTAATATTCGACAGAGACTGAAGCACTATTCGGGCAGTTACGATTTCATATCCGCCAGCCTATTGATATGCAAAACTGGGCGGAACTGGGCTATGCTCTCTCAATTGGCACTTCTCTGCTTTAATAAAAAAGATTATGGCAGCTTGAATTTTCCACCAAGGTCACTTTTGTGAATTGAGTATAAAAACTTAGATACAGGCTCATAGAATAAAACAGATAAGGAGAAAGCGAGAAATGTTTGACGTTAAATTAAGAATACGCGCAGCGTAAAATTACAGAGTCCAGGCAATGTTTTCCGATCAGTTTGTTTCGAAGAAATCTAAGAAAATCGAAACAGATTTAAATCACTTGTCAGCATCTACTCACATGATTATTTCCTAATTAATGGGTAGTTTTATTAAGCGATAGTCTCCTAATACAAGTTTCATTTATTAAGCTTCGTTATCTTATAAACAATATGATACTGGTACTGCACTTTTGATAATTCAATCGTTTATAAGTCAGGTCCATACAGTACTCGAAACTCGCTGATTATCACCCGTCGGATTTTGATTTGAGAGGCCATTTTTTTTTCCCAAATCAAAATCTTTATTGTGATCTTGTTGGCCAATATGTAACTGTAATAAATGTTCTCATTCATACCATATTTACAATTCTTCATTCATACAGTATTTACAAAGTGCCCAGAGACCAAATCCACATGGCTGTCCCCTGCCTCACATGCGAAGAAGGGAAGCGGAGTTTTAAGAAGTCCCTCACGCTCCTCCGTCAGCCCCATCACCGGATTCGATCCAGTGGAGGCTGACCAAGAGTGTAAGAACTTGATTGGAGAAACTGGCCATTGCCAGGTCTCCCACTGTCACGTATTTATAGTAGTACACGGGCCCACTGCCGTTTTTGTCTCCGAGAAGGATTGTAGTGATGAGTGGTGCAGTGTAATGAATGTGATAAAGGATTAGGGTGGTTTGATAGGTTACTATGGAATTTCATGAACTTGAAAGGGGTGAGTTCAAAAATGTAGGGTATGTTAAGGTCGTTATTAACTATTGTTCTCAGGACTTTTGATTGATTAAAAGGATTGGATACGCTTGATGTTTGCTTTTGTATACACAGGTGGGCTGAAAAGTTTCCGACCTCAACATGAATATGGGAATAAAATAAATAAAAGCTCGTGAAATAAAAGCTTTGTTAGGTCGGAAACTTTTCAGACCACCCTCGTAGATGAGATAAATTCGTAGATTATTAATTTATTTTCTATTTTAAGATGGGATGGCCTTTGAAGTAGTCTGTACAGATGTCCAAAGCTTCTGTTTAGTTGTCTTTTTAGCCTCGTATGTGGGTTCCATGTCAGCCGTTTGTGGAGATCTAAGCCTAAGTACCGTACTGTTTCAGCTACAGGAAGAGGAATGTAATTAAAAAAAATTAGTGGGCAGGATTTGCGGCAGAGGGTGAAGGTAATGTGAGAACATTTTGTTTCATTAACTTTGATCCTGCATTGGTTGCACTAATACTTGATCTCATCAAGGTGTTTTTGAAGGTTATGGGATGCTATACCGGGGTCTGGGTGGGATTACAGGACTGCATTGTCATCGGCAAATGTGCAAAGCAGTGTTGCCAAAAAGGTATGGGAGTAGAGGTGACATCTGGGGTGTATATGTTATAGAGGATGGGACCCAGGACATTGCCCTGTCGAACTCCCGTTTATTTGGGATAGTACCACTGTAAGTAAAGTAAATAATAAGTCACTTGATATTCTTAAGCGACCGAAATATTTGAGTAAATGTTTTCACTGGTTTATCGCCTTCGCTTTACGTAATGATGATGTCATAGTTTTGTTAAACTTAATAATAGACATTTCGTCATTCTATATACTCGTATGACAGCATAACATCCTGATTAAAAGAAAGAATTGGATCATGTTCAAAATATCGTAAGAATTTCGTTGACAATAATACAAATAAGTAATAGATTTAAGTTAATCACTAATGTTATGAGAAATGTTTTATAAATAAAACTATAGTTAAGGAAAATGTTATAAAGTAAGGAAAATATAAAGAAAATTCATTAACAAAAATATATTGGTTTAGTAGTTTAGGATCAAATACTTTTTAAAAATTGATTTATTCGTAGTTCGAAAATACAGAAGATTTAAGTAAGTTAAAATACGCTCGTTCGTCATTTTATAAAAATATTCTGCTTCCATTAATGGATTCATGCAGCGTCTTTGATGTTGTCTCTAAAACTTCAATTAATAATTTTAGTATACTTATTACTGCACGAAAATCCGGTCTCTACTGATAACTACGCAGTTTAATCCAAACAATTACTTTGTCTACTCAAAACGTTTACATTTTCAGGAAAACGGATCAGATTTTAAATATTAAACTCGTCAATCGTGTTTACGAAGGAAAATGTTGTAGCATTCTGCTATTTTCCGAATCCCGTGAAAATTAAATTTTCGAATTGTGAACCCACGTCGGAAGGAAAGATCAATCTTCCAAGAATTGTCCCCAGCTGGAAGTTGTGGCAGGTACACAACCGAACGTTGTTGACTGTGTATGAATAACTTGAAATGACCTGCCTACCCACAGATTGTTGATAATTCACTGATAACCGTCAACAATTATTTTCATTTTCAAACGCTAACGCTAATGCAAAGAAAATAGGGCATATGAATATCTGAAACATTAGTATGTTAAATTAATGTTTCATACTGATATAACTATTAATTCATGCAATTTACTAATGTTGAAATAAGGATTAATGTAAAATAACAATAAAAAACAAATGATTGGTTATTTTAAAAATAAAATGTAAAAATATAGGGGAGAGGTATATATGTCATTACCTAAAAGGTTAATTAATTGATAAGGAAATTAATATCATTTTAGACTTTAGGGCTGCTTGCATTAATTTGTAGAGTGCATTTATAGAAGCTTTATTTTTAGTTTTCAATTATACATTTTTCGGCTGCTTTTATTTTCTAATCTTTGAAAATCTATACTTTTTGACAAAGAACTCTAAACAAAACAAACAAATAAATAATGTTGTTTATAATTATACTAAGAATGACGTATAATTGTTAGTCATAAATTAGATTTTAAGGATTAAATTCCACAATCCATGCAAGGAAGTGGTTGAACACCGACTTAGCACTTATTTTCCTTCAGATTCCGTGAAGTCGACGTTTATTATAACGAGGAAAGCATGTCAGCTCTGAGAATTAAATAGGACCTTCGGCTTGGCAAATAGAAAGGTCAACTTGTTTAACGATCTGAAAATAGATTTGTAAATAACGTTTAATTTTTAATGCAAGTTGCCATGTGAATTATGACGATCATAATATATAAATGTAAAAAATATGTTGGAACCAAACTTTATTGGGTTTGTTATTTTGCAGGATATAAATAAGGGTTGATTTTACATTGATGGTAATTTGTTTATTTCCGAGTTCGAATTTCAGTCGCTCAACCGGCCTAGTTGTATTTTATTATAAAATTACTTAATCAAAAGTGAGTTTTGAAATTATATTGCACAAAATCTCGATATACGCTGATTTCCGAAATTACAAAAACATAGGAAAGCGAATTAGTGATATTAAAGGTCGATAAAGGCAAGATCACGGATAAAAACCTTTATCTTGTTAAAAATAAGACGTTATTAATTAAACTGGGCCACGGATGTTTTATTATTGTAATTTAGTAACGTTTCTTTTTTAATTATGTTTATGACTTTTTTTTTTCTTCCTAGCACCTTTAAATTTACAGATAATTATATACAATTATAGATCCTCAGGCGAATCAATTTACAAATTATTTTTGTATTTCCTTTAGCGTCGCTACATTATATACAGGTTTTGTTATTTTATAAAAATTATATAATGGAATGTTATAGCATGGAAAATGGAATGATATACATTATACGTGACTGGACTAAACTGACTAATAAAGGTGATGGGGCTCGCCTTTTTGATTAAACTTAAAACTATCTTACACACACCAATTCTTAACCTAATTTTTCCCCGACAGTCTATTGCCATCGATGCTGGAGGGGTGGTGGGGTCATAGTGTTAAACACTGGGTTGGTTAGGTGCGGCAACGAGTCAAAAAACTTGATGTGTCTCCGGTGGATGAATCTATGACTATTAGTTTAAAGGAACATTTTGTTTATTTATCACTTTCTATTCATTGAGATAAAAAATTAGTTTTACTATGGATGATATGTAGCTACGAAATAAAAAATTAAAAACCACGTGAAATCAACCCTTACTTCATTCACGAAAATAACACTACCCAATAAAGTTTGGTTCCAGTAGATTTTGCACATCTATTGCTAACCTTATCTGATAATAAACTGTTTTGTGGATGCTTAAAAATAGTATTATGGCCCTTTAAATAAATTATTATTAAACATGTTCACTTAGGCAGTAGTATTAACAATACATAACGCCATATTTACACTACAGTGTAACTGTACACATTGTGAGGTATATATTTATTATTTATTTTTAATTTAGGTTGGGGGGACTACTTTATCATCCCGCCAGCCAGCCTACTGGTGATAACAAGTTATTATCCATCTTTATTTATCGATGACAGTTACGGCGTTTACGCACGGTCCGCCTGCGTGTCGTAGTGAAAGTGCGAAACCACAACTTGATGGGGGGAACAAGTGGAAAACAGAGCACTAATTTACACACCACCTTCTCTTTTTAAGGCCTGTAAAAGTAGAAAGAGAAACCTCAAAACCTCGTCGCAAGAACCCGCCGGAGAAGAAACGGGAGCCGTTTCACGGTTTATTGTCTTAAAATCTGCCAGGGGTAAAACCTGCTTCCTCATATATTGGGTGTCGGAAATTTCGAAAACGAAGAAAGTTAAATCAAGCGCGGTCATTTCACATTTGATATTTCAGTCAAGAGTTTTGATAGAAACTGTATAATAAAACCGCTATCATAATTTCTTTGACGTTCTAAACACTTAAGACTAAACGCAACAAAGCCCCAACGGATAAAACCTATTATCAAGAATTTTGTTTTTCATTTTGAAAGATACCCGACTCAATGTAATAGTAAAATATTTTTTTTTTAATTAAGACGTAATCGAAACCTTTGGTTTTATTTTTAGCATCGTTGGGTTATCGTATGAAACCAATAAGAAAACTCGGGTTGCGAACATGAATTAATGACTGTTTCAATGATTTTTAGTAATTATAGTTTAATAAAATGACATGTTGATTGCAGAATTATGTTGGAAGGCTGGTTGTGTGTTATGTGTAATATGCAATTAATCTCTGGTCTACCCACAATTTCTTTTATATTGATACGAGCGATTTCGGTGGCTACTCCACAATTTTGAAGTATGTTTTCATTTTTTTTTTATACAACAAAATCAAATGTTTATTGTGATAAAATCTGCTTTATTGGGCAATATGTAATTGTATTCAATGTTTTCATTTATACCATATTTACAATTTTTCATTCACTCGGTCATTCATGCAGTATTTACAAACAGCCCAGAAACTTTCCAAATGAAGAGATCTGACCATTTCTCTCTTTATTGTTATTTATTTCTACTTTTATGAGATATTCTGTTTATTTATTTACAGGTACTTGATAGTTGTGATATAGCCACCGAATGCGCATGCATCAACATAAAATAAATTGTGGGTAGACCAGAGAAAGGTGTACATTTATTGCAGAATAGTCTTAGCCTTCATCATTTATCCAGATTATGTTTTAGCCAAACCGTCCATTGGTGGGGAAGGAATAATTTTTTCCATATAAATCCTGCGAATATCTTCAAGTCGAGATTAAATATTAAATTACAATCAAACGTGTAAATTTCGTATGCATTACTACAACGGTGTTAGAGCATTTAAAAGAGTTTTAATACTATTATACTACTATTAATACTGTGTTAATACTATTAGTGTTATAGACAGGAAAACTATTCAAACTTGACTCGTGTATGTATATTTAAATAATGCTTACATCTGCACTCATGTTTGTTGGTATGATTTTCATTTATTTTAATTTAATACATAAGTGATTATGTATGAGCGTAGCAAAGAGTCGATGTTTGTATCATGGCTTGGTTGTTTTCTGCTGCCTATAGGTCTTTGTGATTTATAAGGTAGAAATGTTTCAGGGCACATTTTACAAGGCATTTTTTGGAAATTCATAATTCTAATTAGGTGTAATTAGGTGTAATTATACATTTATTTTCATCTTAGCACTTCATTTAAAGAAACGGTTAATATGAGAGGCGAGAAATGCTTTTTCTTATGATGGTAATAGATATCAGTCCATCATAAACCAATATATTCAAAGGTGATCTCAAAACGAGAAGTGTCCGGTTTCTTGGTGACACAACAGGCAGAAAAACTGGTCAACCTGTTTTGGGGCGGATAGGAATCGTGAAATTTTTTTTTTTTTTTTATTAGGTTATCATTTTGAAAAACATTTCTTGAAGTATAGACTTTGATACACACTTTGATATCGGACAAGAAAATCCTCTTATTGTTTCACTTCCTTCTTTTACTATAACCCTGTATTGTCGCCCTCAAGGAAATAGTTTCTTGACAAACCCACCATTCATAACCGCTATTATCTTTAGAATGCTTTTTTTTTTTTTTTTTTTTTTTTTTAAATGTCATCAAAAATTGATTTCAGTTTCTTTCTTAACAAATCGCATCCTCCGATATTCGTGAGTAATAATAATAAATAACTGATTTACTTTTCTCTAAATGAATTATTAAAGCATGAAAGATTTTTTCTATGGTATACGCTCATCAATCTGAGCTACAAACTAATTGGAAAAGTGGGCCTATAAGTGCAGCTAGTTTCGTTGAGATGGATATTCAATGTCGAAGACGTGCGTGGTCTAAATTAAGAATATTTGTAAGCTAAATCTCAATCTGCCCATCGAATAAAGAAGTAACGAATCCGGGCGAGAAACTTGAAAATAAAGCTGATAGTTAACAACCAACACCGTCCAGCCAGAAAGACGTTGGTAAAATTTACCATGAGATGATGTGCTGTTTTCATGATTGTTTCCATGAAATGGTTGGCGCTCGTTCTTTTAAAATTCTTCCGTTCCTGATATCGTTCTCTATAACCATTCGTTTCCTTTAATGCGCGAATACAGATGCGCATAGAGGACGAAGACTGCAGCAGTGCAGGCCTGGCCTGGTTGTGGCGAAGGGAGTCGCCAAGGGGAGCCGGTTTGGCCACACCTTCTCCCAGTTACCGCCGGTCAGGTGACCAGCAGTCTTCGGTCTCTATTGCAGTAATAGTCCAGGCAATGAAGGAAAAAATATGAAGATTATCAAAAAGGATGTACACTACCTACAAAAAAGTGGCACTTTAAAAAAAAATCAAATATTTTCTTCCTTATAGCATTATTTCGGCTTTTAATTCTTTTATGTACGGGCTGTATTGAATTTGATTCGACCCTCTTTCACTAAAGTAACAACACGGGCTACTCGCTCGAGGGTCGAAGCTATTTTTCAATATAAAATTAAAAAAAACCCTTTCGCTAAATTTTTAAGGTTAAGTTACACAAGAAATCAAAATAAAAATTTCTGTATAATTTTTTGAATTTTTATTTGGGTTTACCTTCAAATTTATAGCCCTTCTCACTGAAAACGTTTAATTGAAATTAATTTAAATTAATTGAAAAAGATTTGAAAGCCAAAATAATTATATTAGGAAGCCAATTTTTTTATGCGCGTTACTTTTTTTAGGGTAGTATAGTCCTAATTTATGGTACAGTTATAAGGGGGTGGGGTTAATATAATTTTTTCTCTAATAACTTTCAAACTAATTAAACAGTTTTTGTTAATCTGGTTTTTTTCATGAAAAGTACCTGCCATAATTATCTCCTAAATCATTGACTCATTGGAAAAATGAATAAAAACATATTTATAGGCACTTTTATGTTCTTTAATTTTGTACACAAATTACTTTTAAAATTTGGGCCTGCAACTCAAAAACGATTTGTTTTATAGAGCTAAAATTTGCACCATTATCTTCAGAATCACAAGGGCTTTAATATATTCCTTATTTACACTAGATTAATTTTAAAATTTATTAAAAAACAAATCAAAAAGTTTTATTTTAAAACTCTAAATCGAATCAACTGTTTTTTTTTGGAGAAATATATGTTTAATGTGCATAATAAAAGAATACACATTGACTGGAAGCAGAATAGGATTTTTATGCAACATCACGTGGGAAGGGAATCTGCGATGAAGTTGGAGATACATTGAAGACACTTGCAACCAAAGCTAGCCTTCGAAACCTAGTAAACAACCATATATTAGCTCCTCTTCCCCTTGGGGGTGGGGAGAAATCATTCCTTCAGTTATGTTTTTTATGTTACTAACAATGAGTTCTTATTAGATGAGAAAAACCTGGAAGAAAGATTTGCTGAAGCTTTCACGGGAACATAAAGTTATCACTCTTGTATTCCTGTCAGAAAAACAAAAATGTTATCCGACTCTGAAACATCGTATGTTTGCAGCATTCATGTACCTCAAGATGCAGATGATGTGCCTTTTGAAGAAATAAGTGGATATGTTGCTTGTGCATACGTCAGCAAATGGTAGGTAGCCTAGTATACGTGTTATCAACAAATGACTCCGAAAAAAAAGTCTATTGTTTCTCTATCCCAATGGATCAGAACATTATTTTTCTAGCCCAAGAAGACCAGACCCTTTGAGAGTCCTACAAACCTTCATTATTTGTAACTTTAACCCTGACAATGGCAGGAATTATCTGTTGAAAAAAATGGCTAAAGCTTCCCAAATTGTATTGAAAAAGAAATCTGCATTGTATTTATAAACTTAGCTTATTAACTTGCAGAATTTAAAAACAGTTAGTGTGTATTCGATTACTATATTTGAACATTACTGGCACATTTTAAATTATAAATGGGCTCATTTAAAAACGAGAGATGTCTTTCAACTCAAGTTTTTGTATACAATGTAAAATAACGATGCAATGTAGTTGTAGCGCAATTGATCCGCCAATGTAGTGAAATACAATTATTTTTGAAAGTGTCAAAGTACACATAAATTATTTAAATATAACACAACCTATTTTATCTCGTCGAAGCAGCCATAACTAGCTAGTTACGAGTATAATCACACAAGGGCGACATAGCACCACAAATGGGGTTAGTTGTGTCCACTAAAGTTCAGGGATTTAAGTTAATATTTTATAATAGAACCCATACGAATACCATCATGAAATTTGGCTCGTAAATGTTAATAGCATGTGTATGTAACATATATTTTTACGAAAAAATTCAAAATTTTGTTTTTGTGATTTTAAGATTAATTAAAGTAAATAATATATAAGTTCTGAAAATAATGGCACTATTTTGAGCTTTAGTTCATATAGTTTTGGAACTATATGTTTTTAAACGTTTCAAAACGTGTCAAAAAACTGTCAATTTTGTTTTGTTTTTTAATTTGGGGAAAATGGGAAAAATTTTGCATTTTTTATCCTAACTGAAAAAAACAAAAAGATAGAAAACAAAAAAAAATTAAAAAGTTCATTCTCGTTAATATGTATAGCAGCTTCTTTTTTAAATGATTCTCTGTTCTGGTTTTGAAGTGAGAGGAATCTCTCTTTTTTAGGACGAGATATACTTGATTCGTACGGATCGGGGTATCTCTCCAGTAGTCTCAGAAAATAAATAAATGGTAAGACATCTATGGTAGAGACCAGGTAGGTAACGCTGCCGCTGTTGGTAAGTGGCGTCATTGTCAGGTATACATGTGTACAAAAAATCATTGATTTCTGAGACTTCCAAAAGTTCCAGATCGTTGGTTCATTTGGCATGGAATGAATGACGCTGTTTCTAACTCCGACACGCTACGAATCTGATGTAAAATTGAATGATCCTTTATTCCCCATCTGCAAGAACGCGAAAACGGTTTTAAAGACAGTTTTAAAATTATAGCCCAGTAAACCTAAAATATGGCACATCTTAATCTTTAATCGATGCCCTCCCTGGTCAATATGATAGGGAAATATTTATTTTTAACGACTAAGTAATTGGTAAATGATCTTTCGTTTTTTTTGTTTTGGTTTAGCTTTTATTGTTAGCGTCGTCAGGAAGTCGAAAGGAACTATCACGTAAGCTACAGTCATAAGTCAAAGCAGCGGACATGATTTAAATGACAGTTTATTATTACTTCAACTGAATTTTGTTATTGATAAACTCGTGCGACTTTCACTATATGGAATTTTCATTGTAGGCCTGACAGTGATATTCGAAATGTTAGCACTAGAGATGGTCAAGTTTTTCAGTTCATTGAGTAAGTTTCTATAAAAAGCAACTTAAAAATGTGTGCGATTCGTTGTGATATTTAAATCAACTCATTATTGAAATCCAGGAAACAGGCTGTGAAATATTTATAACCTTGTTTCAGAAAAATTTAAAATGTGAGTAATTCAAGGACCAATTATTACCATAACAACTTATCCGATCCGATCATGTTACTAATAAAGACGGTGATAAAAACGTTTGATAGACAGATATGTGTTTTTGAACGACATTTCAATTATTGTTTTGTTTTTTTTAACGTTTGAAATCACATGTGGAATGAACCATTTTCATCGGTACTAAGTCTGTCAGTCATCGGTGGAATTAACTCCTTGGGATTCAATGAACGATATGAAGGGTTCAATGCGATGAATGAGCTCAATTTCTAGTGCTGACATTTCAAACATCGCTGTCACGCCTACAGTGAATATCGAGTATTAATGTCATTCGGCATAGTTACGGTCACACAAGTCTATTGTCCTCTTATCTCAAGAGATCCCTGTCGCTTTCGAAGTGCTCATTGAAATGCTCTTGGGATAGTCATTTCCATGATTTGATGTTTAGAAACGCTTATACACTTGTAAACAGTTTGAATAGCACGGCTGTGTAAATACCATGGTGTACATACACAACTTGTCTACAAGTGTATCGGGCCACATACACGTTCGACCCATAGTATAATTGATCTGTGCTTGATATGTTTTGTTCATCACAGTAGATGCCCACGGGTCTGGTTATTTCATTATATAATTAATCATAAATCATAATATTTAATGGGTCCATAAAAAGTGTTGGATTGCTAAAGATCCTAGAGGCACTTCATTATTAGGTTTCAATGACGTAGACTAGACATAAAACTAAAATCCTATAAACATTTTAAGTTCACCTGCCGAAAGCTTAGTTTATCCACACGGAATTGTAGCTTAGGAAATACAAAAATCTTCTTAAGTATTGGACTTAATACAATAATAAAAGTGTCCTGACTAAGTGTATTTTTGAAATGTAGAATAATTATTTTTATATGAGCACTTTCTGCTCGCGATGATCAGTTCCAAATTTTAATTTAGCTTGCCTCTAATGTGATTTATTTATGCTAATGTAGTCTTTTGTGATTTTTTTTATCGTGAATTATGGTTAAAAAAAAATACTGAGACTGATCGAAAAATGAGTTTATTTCCTTAATTTGTATTGAACAATAAAACCTTGATGTCGGTAATTGAAAATAAATTTTAAAAAAGTAATTAGTTAAAACAAATTGTGATAAGGCCTGTATTTGAATCCAGGACTTTTTTTTTTTATTAAAAAAGGTTATTAAGGATATTAATGTAATTTATTATAATAATAAAATATCCCGTAAAAAAAGTTTTGTTATTCTTGACAACATTGTTTTTTTTATTTGGGTGTACTCCTTTTGACATGTCGAAAAAGCGGGATATCCTATCGTATGACCATTAATCGAAATGAAAATTGATATTCACTGTCCCACTGAACGCCTCATCCCTAAAATTCGCTATTATTATTGTTTGTTTTTCTCCATTAGTCATAGAGTTATTTAAACAAATTGTATATTTATATGTGGGTGTATTTTAAGTTATTTAAGCTCTTTTTTAACTTAACATTGTGCGATATCAAAACTAGGTTCCTGGTTACCAGTCTTGATACCCAACAATGTTAAGTGAAGGGAATCTGAAAAAAAAACGCGAGTATTTGCTATTCAAGTATGTACATATGGGACTTGTACGGTCGACTTGAAAGTACCTGAAATTAATTACTTTGATATTCGAATGGAAAAAATGACAAATGAAAATGAACATCTAATTACTGAGCATTCTCCATTACAAGAAAGGAAAATTTTAATTGGCTAAGCTTGGTTTTATGCCATAGAATCGTTTCAAATTTGCATAGGTGAAACGAGCAAATCTTGCACAATATGTACCCATTCAGACTGGTATAAATTATTGGGAGTTGATTTATTTCTGAAATGTACGGGCCAGCGCCAGGCTCACCCTTGGCCCACATGTTTACAGATGATTTTATTCCAGCAAGCTAAGTAATAAGTGTGGTCGACCTTACATAAGCGGTCTTGTACAGATTTATGTCTAGATGACTGATAGCAGTAACGTGTGAGGTCGGCTCGCGAAAAGTTGCTCGAACGTAATCAGCCTGTTGGTGGAAGTTTTCCATGTGAAGCTACGAGTTGTTACGTGTGACAAATTAAGTAGCTACTCACAAAAAAAAAAAAAAAAATTGTAGTGAATTCGGGGCAGAAATATATCTCTACTATTGCTGATAGTGCTGTGATCACGGTAACTGCTTAACCTAGAGCTTAATATGGCGTCTGGTTTGCCTACACCTGCCTATTTTGTTTTATAACTTATTATATAGTTTCTGTTCTTTGATTAAGTATCCTAATTTTCTTTTGTGTGATTGCTTTTTTGTACTTATTTTTTTCTCTCCCTGGATGATTACGTTAAAAGTAATTATATTAAATAAATTGTCTTCCATTTTTTTTGACGATTTTCCAAAATTATAAACAAAATAATAAAATTGCTTAGGGAAGCAAGAGAGATAATAGAGAAATAATAATAATAATATGTTATAAAAATATGAAATAGGTAAAAAAAGAAAATTTATGATCGATAGATTAGACCTACTATGCTCCTTTTTCTACATGAGTTAACTCATATTTCAAAATTAATAATACCTTAAAGCATTGATTTGATAAAAGTACTCCTGTAAGTGCGTTATTGCCATAGGGATGTGTTTGTCTTGAATTTATTTTTACTATATACCGATTTATTTTTTAATGGTGTACGAGGGTAGTCTGAAAAGTTTCCGACCTAACAAAGCTTTTATTTTACTAGCTTTTATTTATTTTATTATCATCTTCATGTTGAGGTCGGAAACTTTTCAGACCAACTGTGTATGACTACCAAGTAAATTGTTTCATATCAGTTATAGATTAAATTTATTGAAACTCTTTAAAAAAATATATATATATAGAAACATACAAAAATATTGTTAGATAGTTGCGAGACGAGACCCCGTGGCAGTGCCTTGAATATTTATTAATCTATGGCGAATATATTGCATGTTTTATGCTGTAATTGTATTCTTACTGTATGAAGTTTATATTTTTCAAAATTGCATACATTAAGAAGTTGTTATTTATTTATTTTCATCAGTGAACAGATTAAAACAATCAATTATTATCGTTTTACAAGGTCTCACATTTACAAAAAAACAAAATAAAATTAAACCTAGCTCGAACAATCTTGTGCCAATAGACTAGTTATGTAAATTATTCCCTTCTCTTTTATCAAGTTAGAACGATTTAAAACTTAAGGAATGAAATGGCATGAGAACAAATGATATTTCTCACCGGTAACGACTCGCTTTCAATGTGCTATCTCGGTATCAAAATGGATAGGCATTTACATTTATTTACCCATTTTAGAACCAAAATAACAAAAAGTGCGACATGGGCACTTCTTCACCCGACTTGCTTCGTCTCAAACTGATCATATATAAATGTGTAGTCCGGCAGGCACTGCTGTACTGTGCCCCAGTATCTACTCACTTGACTGCCAGTACAGCTAAGAGTCTCCAGAAATTCTGAGCGGTATCATGAAAAAAATGGTAATCCATACCTCTCTTGAGAGGTTAAAGAACGCCAACTTGCACCCGTTGCTTGGTGTGCCGTCGGTGGGTGGTTTCATCCACCGCAGGCCTCAAGTTTTTTTGACTCGTCGCAACATCTGACGAACCCAGTGTTTAACACTGTGAACACACCCTTATTCGCACATCGATAGCAACATGCCGTACAGGAAAACTAGGTTAAGTTAGTTTTATGTTACTACTAGTGAAAATAAGGTGAACCACATCACCGTTTTAATTCTCAAAAACTTTGTACTATGCAAATCGGGTTGTAACCGAGGGTTATTATATACTCACACATAAAATGTAGCGTAGCTACCTCAAATATAATAAGAATGTAATGGGATTTTTTCCCACTTCACTGACAATACAGCCAAATGTCTCCAACACTTCCAGAATGGAATCATCTGAAAAGTGGTCCGACATACCTCTTTCGAGAGGTTGAAGAACGCTGACCTGCACCCGTTGCTTGTTGGTGTGCCGTCGGTGGGTGAGTTCATTCGCCGGAGACACATTAAGTTTTTTGACTCGTTGCAGCACCTGACCAACCCAGTGTTTAACACTATGACCCCACCACCCCTCCCGCATCGATGGCAACATACTGTCGGGGAAAAATTAGGATAAGAATTAGTATGTAAGTTAGTTTTAAGGTTGATCAAAAAGGTGAGCCCCATCACCTTTATTAGTCAGTTTAGTCCAGTCACGTATAATGTATATTATTATACTTGTTTATTCATTATATAATTTCTATAAAATAACAAAACCTGTATATAATGTAGTGATGCTACAGGAAATACAAAATAATTTGTAAATAGATTCACCTGAGGATCTTTAATTATATATAACTATCTGTAAATTTAAAAGTGCTATGGGAAAAAAAAAAAGGATTTTGCGAATAGATTCAATCTAGAATCTATATTTTGTTAAAATGTATATAAAATTAATAAAGGACAAATGGTTGAGTACAGTTGTAATCAGGCAAAGCTCAAATGTGTCTCTAACTATAGGAAAAAATGTATTTAAATCTTAAACATCCTTTGGGCAGTTACTGTCTTTCCAATTCTTTTTGTGTTACCGTTTTTAATGTGTTTTTAGCCTAAACTTTAGTCACATATCTCCTCAGATAGAGCTGGCTGGGAGTTGATAAATCTTTACATGCTTAATATTTCTTCCATGATTCCCGTTTTGTATGTTAACCGAAAACTGATGATGAGTTCATCAGCAAAAATCAGGTACACAAATGTATTATAGCATCTATTTAGGTCTAAATTCTCTGGAATGGAGTCAACACAATGATGAAGAAATGTTATGATTATTAGATTTATTTATTAATTATTCATAACTGGTTTTAAATTGTCCGTTTGAGGTGGTGTAACTCTCGATTTGAAATAGCTCTCAGCCCATTGGAATATCCAAGCAGGTGATGAAAAGATAGCAATCTACATTTAATCTGTCTTAGTGTTACAAAACATTTTTAATAGCACGCGGCACTGGCATGCAGGCAAGTTTCGCCAGCTCACTTCGCTTCATTGTCTCCAGTCCTGTGTGTGGGCGAATAGACTTTTTGTACTGCCAACACTGGAGTTGCATGGATCTTACAACTGGCTATATATAGCTATTGCGTCGGCTCAACATTGCTTGGACGGGTAAGATGCATGCCAGGTCGTAATTTACTGCCTAGCCCGAAGGAAGAGGCTCTACTTTCATGCAGAGCAAGTCGTTGCGATCGTATTTTATCTGTCTGTCTGTATGCATGCCCTATAGCGGTTATAAAAATAAATTAATTGATCTGAAATTTCGTGGGTACATTCTTGATCAGTTTTCGGTTAACATACAAAACAATCATGGAAAAAAAATTAAGCATGTAAAGATTTATCAACTGCCAGCCAGCTCTATTTGAGGAACTATATGTGAGTAAATGTTAGATTAAAAACGGTAATACAAAAAGAATTGGAAAGACAGTAACTGCCCAAAGGGAATTCAAGCTTTTCCTATTAGTGACACTTTTGAGACTGGTGAATCATAAATAATTTTAGAAAAGACTGCTAAGCAGTTTTTCACTTTAAACTGAGAACCTAACAATATTGTTTCAAAATAAATTTATTTTAAATATTTTCATAATAAAATATGCTGTATACTCTCATGCTAATATGGGATGCAACTAGTCTAAAAAAACAAAAAAATGACATCATCGCTCTTCATTATGAATCAACTCTTCATTGAAGTACTCATAAATTTTCACTTAGAAAGAAATTTAAATAAAAAACCTGACTACAAAAACATAAATGCTAATAGAAAAACATTGCTTCATAATATATTATGCCCGAAGCCATTTTGTTTAGGTAATTTATTTATGCTAGCAATATTTTGAAGAAACGGATTTTTACCAGGTTATAAACAGGTTTGTATAATTCATACAGCTTAATGCACTGTACCTTGGTCTGTCAAATGTTATTCTCATAAAGTTATTTTGAGTTTTTTGAAGTTAGCTGATATTGGTTTGACTAAGATCCGGACCTCTGAGTAAGTTTTATGGGCTTTACTAACAAATTACATATGAGTGGTTCGGTCTGGGTATGAGGTTTAGAATTCCTATTCAGGTAAAGGATGGATATAGCAGAATTTCCGTTTGTGTATATGTCGGGTCGTCACTAGGGGGGTGCCTGGATAATCGTTTAATGACGGCGTTACTATCTGACTCCATTTTTGATAGTTATGTGCCCCGAAAATTCAGAAGAGGTACAGAGGTTTTCCATAAAGAATTAGTCAAGTTTTCAGAGTTCGAGGGAAAGCCACGCGTCAACGAGTAGAGGTCACGAGAGACTGATTTAAAGGGCCAGGAGCCCACCTTAAGTACCCTACCCAGCCTTGTATACTGGGAGAGGCTGGCAAGGGTTGCTTAGGCCTGCGGTCGGTTCCCCCATGTAGTGAGGTACCCGCGACCGACGCCTTATTACCCCTGTGACTGACAGCTGGTGACCCATCTCGTGTGACTACTTGGCCACCGCCTTTTTTATTGCTTACCACATTTACTATGATTTATATTTGATCATGTTATTTACGTTTGCTTACAATATATATACAATAGAGTATAGGGTGATTTATCTTATGTAGTTAGCGGTCGCTGCAGTATATATTATGTATGTCTAGATAAATCCCAAGTTACTTTACAACTGGTTGCCACCATAATTATTTATTCCTAAATAATATTTTAGCTAGTATTTTGTTGAAAAATATTGCTTGAGCAGTTTTGTTGACATTGGTTGTTAATTTACAGAAATCCTTAGCTAACTGACATAAAGAAGCTTGTAGGTAATTTACAATTGTGTCACTCCTACACCTCCGGGATGTGTACACAGCTGCGTCTTGCAAGAAGAGATCCCAACGATATTATTCCTATTTGTCAGTATTTCCTCTATATGTACATATTTCAAAAAAAAAATTTTATAACCAATGTTAGCTATTTTTTACAAAATCTTTGATATGATTTAGAGGCATCTTATCCACGGATTTGTGACGACTGTACCACTTTTTAAGGCAGGTATCGTAGTTCCCACGAAAATTTCACCGAAAAGTCACTGAAATGAAGGAGCAAAGATCAGGACAAGAGAGCGCTCTACTGACACATAGTGAGGAAAAAAATTGCCCTGGCTAGCAGAGAGGAGAAAGGAGGTCTAGGGTGACTGCCTGACCTCCGGAGCTACCAACACGATCTGCCTTTACCGAGGTTCACGGAGCTCTTCCTAGACCTCTCTGAGTTAATGTCAGGTCTTGATAGTGCAGGCGAGGATCTTCCTTTGTAATATGCAAATTGCCTATGGGCTGTTCAGCTCATCGAGCACGAGGGATTTTACGAGCGAATCCTCTGTTACATAGCAATGAATGGATTTGATATTCCTAGAGCTGGGACTTCATCGTCGTTTGCTGTGCATTCAGATATGAATTTTTAGATCTAATAGTGGGTGAGGTTTCGACAGAATATGTACGTCTGGATCAGGCCCTAATCGTGAGGTGATTAGAGATTGGAAGTAAGATGTCATTATCCTAACAAACAGTCCACTCTTACCTGGTGATTTCGTATTAGCTGAGATAAAAAATTCATGGCTTGGGAGTGATGGGTTAAATTACCTGACGGGAAGAATTTATTACCCCCCCCCCTTGTCATAGTAATTGCCAACCTTAAAAAATGTAATTTAAGAACTGTAAAACATTCATGTTGAATTTATTCCGGCTGGAGCTTTATAAATGGAAGTTTGTTTCCGAAGAGATTATAATGCTTTCTACGTGCCCTATTTGGACAACGTAAGGTATGCTCGGAATGAGGTGTTAAGTGACAGAGACTTATTGTAAAAACCAGCTCGAAATTGAGATGTTTTAAAAATTATTAAATCGGTACTAAGCTAGGATATTCAGCACCTTGTGGCCTAGCTTACTCAGTGATGCTTTGATGAAGGTTTTGATTTGTCCTTAGGAGGTAAATGGTAAAAGCGTACCCTTCAAACATATTCATCTTATTTGTAACACACTGCCCTTGAAAGAGACACGTAAATGCTCAAGGAAATGAAAGATTCAATAAACAAACAAGATAAAGCGTGAAATGGAAACTGTTTCGTTGTGATTGTGAGGAATTAGTTCCAACTAGTGTGACTAAAGGGTGAGCAGAATTCTTCGCTTCTTGCCCGCTGGACTTTTCTGACACGTTTCTGAATCATTTTCAAAAACTCCGTGTTCGTGGACATTATTTTTTCAATACGAGAGCACCCAAAATCTATGTTATCAAATCTTGATTGCACTTAGAGCTATCGCACCGTATTAATTTATGTATACTCTGTCCAGCCCTTCATCCAAGGAGACTCTCAGCAGATATTTGCATTAGAAAGTGCAGTGCAGCAGAGAGTGGGCTCAGGCTGTTTATGCAGACGAAAGCTTTCTTCCCCGGAGCGCTTGATAATGGTCACGAAACCACGCGTCAACGCTCTCGATGTAGGAAAAAATAAATAAAGGCAAGAGTGTATGGGAGAAGAGTGGTCTGGTTTAGTCCAGATTATTTCGGATTGTGTTTCTTGGTCAGAACCTGGCGGGTAGTACCGGCTCTTTAATATGAAAATTGCTGTTACCCACAATTGTTATTAACAGGCTCGACTGTATCCGCTGCGCAGAATACATACGATTTGCATTCATCTTGCAATCATTTAATGCATAAAATATTAAACAAAGCAGTTTTACATCACATGAGATGATTAGTTTTTAAGTTAAGAAAACTTAAATGACTGGAAGGAAAACTGTTCAGAAAAATTGAAGTGGCAAGAGAGTGGGGAAAAAGATACATTGGAAAAACTACATTTTGAATATAATTATTTTTTTCCTAATGGAACATTTGTTTACATTTTGACGCTGCGCGGATACGAATTTTCCAAATAGTAGCTTTTTTTTAGTTAAAGCATAAAGACTAGTTCCTGATAGGGTAGTATAAGGCTACATCATCATAGATTTGAGGTTAAATAGATAATACCTTCTTAATTATCCAATCCTTGTTTTAATTTCTCGTTTGGAACTAACTTCATTTTTTTCTTTTTACGTCGTACAACAGACAATTTTAAATTTCGAATTTTATTTCCGTTTGACATATGCCCACACACATAACTCATTTCTGCTGAATTTTGGCAAGTTCGACAACATCTGAAACATACGCCATGAAATGCCTAAGATAACCAATCCCTATTTCAATCTTGATGGCCATTTAAATCATTTACAAAATTACAAAGCTCTAGTATGTTTTGAATGATTGTTTATTGCGTCGGTCATGGCAGTCCAGAATAAATTTTCTTCTCTTGTGACTGAAATGTCTTGGTTAATTTTTTTTTATTACATTATTTTTTTTATTAACACTTTGTTGTAAGATATTCGCACTAACCGAGCATCTGATGCACTGGCAAAGGTTTTTATCTAAAACATACTGTAGGAAAGTAGTTATGTAGTTATTTTTTTTTTTTTACAAGATTACATTAAGGATACTTTGAAACCCGCTGTATTTTATGTAAAGGCTTGGTGAAATTACAGTTTATACATCATCACCATAGCAAACACAAGCCATCTTTAAATTGATAGCAAATATCAGAAATATCGTGATATGAAGGCCTTGTATAAATATCTTTTTGCAGACAGTGGCATATATTTCACATGTACTCCGTAAATATTGAGGCTTTTAGATCTAAAGCTTTTTCTGGGCTAAAAAAAAAAAAAAAAAAATGAGAAGTTCCTGCCTGTGAAAAAGTTACAAAACTTCATTCTGAATATTTATGCTATCATCCAATTCAATAATCGCAGTGATCAGTGCCTTTGTGTCATCCATTTCATATTAAAGTTTAGTGGTATGTTGTAATTGGACAGCACTTTATTTATCTGGTAGCGCCTAAATAATAAATCGAATAGTATCATGTTAAGTCACTTGCGATATTATTTAGTATTTTCTATTTCTACAATACTGTGATGGTTTTATTAGCCTTTTAGGGATCGCTTATTGAAGAGCTACTTCACAGGACAGAGCTGAGTTGTGGAAACCTTGTTCCCACGGCTCGTGGCTTGATCCTGATATTTGTCTTTCCTAGCGCCGTTTGAGCGATAAGACTTGTCATGGCTTGAGGTGATTCGGGGTGGTTCGTCCGTTCACTTCCGTTAAAAGTCGATAAATACTTTCGGCATTCAATGCTTGCGAATCCGGGACGACCTGTTCGAGTTGGCAAAATAAGATTCCAATAGTTCATAATTTGAGTAGAATAATGATGTTTTTGGAATTGTATGGAATATTATACGGAATCCATGACATCAAGGGCATAAAAGATATGACCCAGGTGTTTTATACTTGGAATTGTATTTAAAATACTATTAGTGTGGAGAGTTCTTTGAAAGTACTTTATAAGAAGAACGTACATATGATGGCTATTTTAAAGAATTTCGCGATGAAAGTGAAAAACAGTAGAAGAATTTGGGGTTGGCACGAAAGAATTATACAACCACAATGGTTTGTGATCGACAAAGTGGCGTCACTTCTGCACAAACCCCTGAGATAACCACTTATGGTCATTTGCTTTATCGAGTTACTTGAATTTCTCACCACTCAACAGTGCCTGAACCGCTGCGGCTCATGGTACTTCCTCGTCATTTTCCGATAAATAAACTTTATTCATTTGGAACAACGAAACAAGTGGAGTAGAGACTTCTGGCAATAGCGCGTTGACGAGGACAAGACTTCTAGAGGTTTGCCGAACCGCGCGCCGTGGGAACGGTTTCTAGTCCGGACTAAGTCCGCAAGTACGAAGCATACCTCAAGCCTCACTTAGTCACTCATCGTGGGAACAAGGCTTTATAGGGGAGCCAGACGTTCGGGATGTGACGCAACGGAGACAGACGAGATAATTTTATATCTTTGCAAGGGTGCTTACTAACTTTATTAATTTTTTTTTTTTCTTACACATGTTAAACATATATGGAAATACGCATTCTTCTAAGTTGCGCATTGAGTTTGCAGTATTCTCTGTTTAGGTATTTGGTCGCTAGTTCATACACTACCAAAATCCTTGGAACTAAAATAGTATTACAAATTTATTATCGCCCGCCGTTTGATTTGAACTTGAAAGGTTTAATTGGGTCTTTTGGTAATATAGCTCAAAGATAAACAGTCTTAGTCAACTGGTATGCTGGACAAGTGATGAATATACGATTCATAAACGTTTTAGATCCTTTTGATGTCACATGTCATGTTTTAACTTTGTAGATATTTCTGTTCACCATCTTCAGTTTAAATATGGCATACACTACATTGGATTTATTAAATAACAAATGTTGTTCCTATTTAAAGAAAATACGGATTTATTTATATTGTAAGATAAAAAGGAGCAGTTAAGGAAAATATTGTGAAACTTAATTTTATTTGAAAATAAAACAAGAATTTAATTTAAAAAACAAAACATTTTGTCCTAGTAAAGGAGCGTGTTTGAACGAAATGCACTCATACTACGAAACTACGCATGTCTCGCCATTACGATTCAATTAGAAGAAGAATTTCTTACGTGAAAATTCCCCTGTTAAGAGCCTCAGGAATCAAACCAGCGTACAAAGAGCTCAAGAGACTATCGATAAAAACTATCGATGTATCGGCCCCTCTACTTTTAGGACAATGTTGTTAAGGTGTTTGCCATCATAAAGGTTTGTGCTTAATACAAAGAACGTAATTCGGTCATGATTCATATAGAAATGACCTGTAATGAACTGATCCGTGCTTGTTCCTCGCCATTCCTTCAAAACCGTCCCATTTCCGCAGAAAAAGCGACATTTTCGGATAACTGAGATGGCATTAAAAAACTATCATGGAAGCTATGGCCTGGCTGAGCCGGAGTCAAAATGTTAGACCTTGGCCCTTTTTTTCGACAGCAATATTTCACTAATCCCCTCGTGACTCTGCCCTTCACCTGTTAACTCCAGTGACTCACTGTTAGTGTGGCATCCTATTCACAAGAGGGTTCAATGGAGTTAACAGTCGTCTCGATAAGGCAGTGTGCGCATAAACTTTTAATTTTGTTCAACCTAACCTCACAGGGGGGAACGAGTCCCTTATCTTATCATCCAATAGTGATTAGTTAATATCAGGTAAATGTTCAAATAAGACCCGTAAATCGAGGGAATTTTTTGACTATATATTTCTTCTAACGACATTATCGCTGATTTAAATACTTTACTAGGTTACTTATATCTCGTTATTTTAAAGTTTTTCTCTCACGTTTTCAGCGACCGTTAGCACCCATTTTGACTTACAAACATGATATGTTGCGTGCAGATTTCTCTTTGTGACCTGAGATGAAAAACACCGGTTACAACATAAAAAAAAAAATAAATAAAAAAAAAAGTCTTTAATTAAGGCAATCAAAAAATAGCATTTTGATTGAATAACCTACCTTAAGATGACTGAATTGAATATGAAAAGAAGAAGTTCTGCTGTAATAATGTTTTGTACAAAAGAACAAAGCACCCCTAGGCTCTGATTAGTTTTTAATTTTTACGATGTTTATTTGGTTATAAATATACAAGAAATACAGTTTAGTTCGTTTAGTCTCTCACACTAGGGAGAGAGGGAGAGAGAGAGGAAGAGGACATTATTATCATTATTTTATTGAACATAGTAATGTTTATGCGTCTGTGGCTCTCGCGCTCTTGTTCAGCCTCCGCTTTCAAGCGTCAACAATTTCCTCTTTTACTTCTGGTACATAGTTTTTTTTTTATTTCACGTCGTATCAGTAACAGTAATTGATCCAACTGTTCTAAAGATAAAAATAAAAAATATATACTAGAACTCCACAGAAGCATTATTAAGCTTACTTATGCTGCTGAGCACTATTACAGCACTAATGGTCCATAGCTTCATTTGACACGAAGAAAATAAGCAGAAGTTTAATTTCAGTATACATAAACAAAAGACTTGGTTGAAAAGCCAGAAATTTAAATTATACAAGCCAATGAATGAGTAGTTAAAAATAATCCAAATAGTTATAAAATTGAATTTATTTGTATTAGTTATTTTATTTTAATTAAAAACTAATCAGTTCAGCCTCCACTGGCTCGTATCCGGTGACGCGGGTGGCGGAGGAGCGTGGGGGACTTCCCAAGACTTCGCTTCCTCCTTCGCGGAGGTGACAACCATGTCGATTTGGGAGGTCTCTGGCTTGTTTGTAGATACGAGTGAATGAAAATTGTAAATAAGGTATGAATGAAATAATTTATTACAATTACTGCCCAATGAGGCAGGTAGTAATTTTATCATAATAAAAGTAAACGGCGGATATTTCGCTTATGACATGAAGAGTTAGTATCAGTATCGCTGAATATTTTTTCAATGTGCAAATCGCTCGAGTGGCTGGTGTAGATTCGGTTACGTACTTTTCGGGTCGTGACCGCTCTCTGGACGTAACAGCTGCATAAAATGCTATTCACACTTTAAGTTGACTTATCGACAATGGTACTGACACTTCGCGGGCCACTACCCACTGTGTAAACATGCGAGCTAATGTTACATAAATAGCGATCCAAGCTGAGGGTACCTCATTAGCTGCATAATACATAATGTGAAGAGAGCACTTCTGCTGAGGACAGGGATGATAGTCGCTTACTTTTGAACAGTTAGTACCTGTTACCCAACAGCGACCCTAATGCATTAATGGTTAGTCACCGCAGCACTTTCGCCTCCTCCTTGGCTGCTGTTACTTCGGAACTGTTACCTCTTCTGATAAAGGCGGTAACGGGTTCTGGAACTCAAGTCACGCAGTCCGTTTGGCAGAGGCATATTTTTCTTTTACTCACCAATCTACGAGTCATTTTTTTTTTTTCCGATTTAGATTAGAGTTAGATAGAAATAAAGGATTAATAATTAGTAATAAATGAGCAAATAGTCATGCTGAATCATCATGCGCTGAATAATGGTAATAACCTTTGAAAGTGGTGCATACTACGTTTTGTGATTGTGTGAATTGAATTTTTTTTCAAATATAGATAATTTGAATGACATCCTAACGCAGTAGTAGTAATAATATACGCTGTGATCTGTATTACCTACGTTGAACATATCAATGTGTTACCTTTACTAATAATGTCATTAATTATAAATACATTTACAATTTTTTATTTTTAACATATACATACATATATATGTATTCATGTGAATGAAATAAATTAACGTGAAGAGACAATTTCGAGAGATTTTCGCCTGACTAACGGTAATAAAAAATCAAGTTCACAATGAAGGATCTCGCTACGGTTACGATAACGATTTTATTGCAAGTTTTAATGACTTTTTGAAATAATAGTCCACTAAAGCCGTAACGCATAGTACAAGCCGTTAATTTGATTTGCCATCTCAATATTACAGGAAAATATTAATTTTTTAATTACAGCCAATATTACTGTTCATTATTCGTTATAAGGTATCTTTTATTTTTAACCTTACCTGGGACTTCAAATGATACTTTCGTGCCAAGTATCATCCCTTTACATGAAAAAAAATTGCGCCCACATACTTGTTGACAGTTATTACAATCCTCTTAAACATGGACTCATATTATATATTATTAATTGGAGCATAGAGAGTTTCAATTTGATATCCTATAATACAAAATATTTAATTCATTATTAGTAATTAAATTATTATTGACCCTTTGGTAGTTTTGATGCTGATTTTTCGTTTTAGCTTCAGTGGGTTATTAAATTAAATTATCATGTGAAAGATCATGCGTCTAAAAACAAACACTGTTTGGATTACAAAGTCGTCAAAATTGTGAACATGATATGTTCCTCCTTGTAATATTTAGATTAAACTAAGTATGATTGTAGTATAGATTGAAAACAAATCGTTAATCAGTACGTTGAGATTTTTAATTTGATACCATACAGATACATGCTTTTTAATGCAATTAAAATTAATCAATTAAATTATTGACTCGTTTTTTTCTAAATGTATGTATTTTATGGCTTCCTAATATCAAATGTGACCTAGGCACCTATGCCTCTAGGCTGTACAGGGAAGTGGAGCCTCTCCCTTCGTCATCCGCTATCAATGGGAGCCGTATATATCATTGCAATAGTAAGAGAATCTCATTGAAAAGTATTTTACATTTGACTGTTTCATTAATAAAAATCCATTAATCATTTTTCATACGTTCAACTGCAGGCTACGTTTCGACATTGAATTAAATAAGCGACACGATTTCCCTTACGGAATAAATCAGCAATAAATGTTCGAATGATTCACTGAGGACATTCTACTCATCTCGAGAGATGCTATCTAAGCCCAAGGCTAATCATTTACTTTTATTATCATAATGCTGTCTTTGAGGTCAAATCATTAAGAACAGAAGAGAAAAAAAATCTATTCCAATATCACTCTCTTATCGAATATTGCAGCGGGTTTATTGCCTATGAAAGTTATTTAGTGGTTCTATAAGGTCACCTCTTAACCCAATTCAGTTCGTAAAGGGAACGTTTGTCTATCTGCCTTTTGTCAACGAAGTTGTATAAGAATTTTCTACATTATAATTGAAACTCAAAAGTGCCAAATCGAATAACATCAAGTATGGATTTCTTCGGTTAAGATTAAAATCTATGATTATTGTGTGAGTAATCATCCAAAAAAAGACCTTTTAAAATCAGTTTTAGGTTAAATATTAAATACATTATGTTGATTGTAACCCTTTGAACATTGATACCCATTGAAGACATCTCATTAACCAGCAAATAATAATTTTAATTATCTAGTGAACACCAGTTAATCCTGACATTCTTCTGATCACATCCCAGTCCACTAAAACTTATCTAATCATCCTAATCCCTAGTCTTAATACAACTTTACACATCCCTATGATTATTCTCAACGATTAAAGTGGTTTCGTGTACTGCTATAAATTCATGGAGAATTCTGACGAATCATGTGACACAAAACCTGTATATAATGTAGTGATGCTACAGAAAATACAAAATCAATTGTAAATAGATTCGCCAGAGGATCTATAATTATATATAATTATCTGTAAATTTAAAGGGGCTATGAAGGAAAAAAACAAAAAAAAAAAAAACGAATCATGTCCTGAGCGCCTGTGGCTCTCGCTATTGGCCAGCCAACACTACTGGCTGGTATCTGGTGACGTGGCTGACAGAGAAGCGTTGGTAATCCCCCAAGCTTCCGCTTCCTCTTTCACTTGCAAGCGAGGTGACAATGAAGCGGTATCAGGTGGTCCCTAGCCTGTATATTTCTATATATAGCTTGAATGAATGGGAGAATGTGGAATTGTATAAGGAAGGAATAAGGTCACTGATCACAATTACTTATTGCCCAATATGGTAGATTGCCATTTTATTTAAATAGACATATTTCCTAGCTAAAAAATAAATATCAACTATAACCTTTACCAATAGTATATCTCCCTTCTATTTATTACAACCGATAAATTTGTATTCCTAATTTGAATATTTACAAGATGGTAAACCATATAGACGCTGGTTGTATCATTAAAAGATATTTAATAAAAGTAAATTATAACGTGCGCTATATAAAGTGTGCCCCAGAATTAACGCAAGATTTGATTTAAATAGAAAACACAGTTTTTAGTATTTTTGTGGTTATTTTTTTATTGAATTATAAATTAAATAGGATAGGGTTATTTATGGAATAACACATCGGGCAAATGGCCTCCACGACTTTGCTGGTACATACGCACTCTTTTGTCGAAATTTTTCATGACCATTTGGCATAAATGTAGTTGAATTTCGTTGACGCAGCGTTGAATTTCCTCTTTTAATGCACGGGTGGATGTGGGCTTTTTGACATACACCTTTGACTTCAAATAACCCCATAAGAAGAAATCTAAAGGTGTTAAATCACACGATCTAGGGGGCCAATTCCGATCAAAGAAACGAGAGGGTACAAGACCTGGAAATGTCTCATGCAGTATTTGAATTGTTTCATGGGCTGTATGACATGTGGCACCATGTTGTTGAAACCACATACTGGACACATCAATATCATCTAATTTCGGCACAAAGAACTGTGTTTACGACGCAGAATTGATGTTCATAGATTTTTAACAACACTCTAACGCACTGCTTCGATATTGTGATTTGAACGCCATGTTTTTGAACGACCAGTGTGTTTAGTATCTCCAACTGATCCAGTCTCCCTAAATTTTTCAATTAATCTCTTCACAGTTGATGAAGTCAAAACACTATACCGACCACATTTTGTATGAAATTTTCGAACTGCGACCGCCAAACTTTCATTATTTTTGAGATAATGTTCAACAATAAAGACGCGTGGTTCTATCGTGTAACGCTCCATTTTTACTAACCCTAAACTGTCAGCTGTCAAATTTTTTTTTTTTAGGGTTGCCAATACTTTACTGCACAAATGGTGGCAAATTCAAATCTTGCGTTAATTCTGGGACACCTTTATATCAAAGGATACACAAACTACTCATTTTCAATGTACAAAGTTTGGTGACAAAGTTAATGTAAGATTATTCGAAGAATGAAATACGTTGATGGGCACAGGACAGACTTTTATAAGATGGAAGGCCTTATAAAATAAGAAATATTTATCCTCGCGCAATTCATTCAGCGTAGTAATAAAGTAGATAGGTTAACTTTTTATGGATTCATAAATATCATTTGACAGCATTGGTACAGTAGGTTTTATACCTGAATTGTAGCAGTTCTGTCAAAGCTGTCGAGTGACAGGGGTAAGACAAAAATGTTAGTAGTTACCCTTTCGAAAAACAGGAATTGGACGCTATTCATGTTTCCAAGAAGTTATTGCAGATGGAAGAGTAAATGACATGAAATAAGAAAATCCAAAACCATATTCAGATTATGATTCAGGACATCATTGTGACTTATTGATCGACTTTTTTAGACATTTCTTCTTACAGTATTTCAACCTACAGGTGTCAGGATATTTCGAACAATTGTAGAATATTGATGACAGATTTCATATAGATTGTATAATTTTTATAATTACTATCTTGTAGTATACAGACAGGTGAAAGACAAACATTACGATGAGATTTACAGATGAATACATACAATGTGATTTACTACCAGATATTTCTTCTGTGCTTCAAAAATCTCTCGAGTTCACCTATTGATAAAATAAGAGTTTTTAATTTTAATTATAAAAGGGATTTTGTGTGTATTTTTTGAAACTCAGCGCTTTGAAACATTTCGAAATTTTCCGTTTTTAGTGACCTACACTTAAAGCCCCACCACTCGGGTTACGTTTCCTCCTATTAGTCTGGCTCTAACAAGGATGATTATCCAATTGAAGAGAACCATGGCTGAATTATAATCTTTATCCACTAATGCCTCTTAGGCTTGAACTGGCTCCGGTAGAGACTGTTGCAGGCACTATAGTTCAGAATTATGAACATTTAAGGAGCTCGAAGGGTGGGGTTAAACTTTGAAAAAAAAAGGGTAAAATCGTATTTCTTCTATCACAGCCTGCGGATATAGGTGTATGTTCTACGGCAGCGGTCGTAAAAATTACTTAATCAATATGAAATTCTATAAAACAACTTTATTATGATAAAATTACAATATGCCTCATTGGGCAATAAGTAATTGTGATAAATGTTTTCATTCAGACCATATTTACAATTTTCATTCACTCGCTCATTCGTACTGTGTTTACAAACAGTCCAGAGACCTCCCAAATCGACATGGTTGTCACCTCCGCGAAGGAGGAAGCGGAGTCTTGGGAAGTCCCCCACGCTCCTCCGTCACCCGCGTCACCGGATACGAGCCAGTGGAGGCTGAACTGATTAGTTTTTAATTAAAATAAAATAAGGAGTATCTAAGACAAATAAAATTATAATTGAAAAAAGGTGAACCAGTTTCACTGATTTAAATTTATCAAGTCCTCTACGTGTACATAGCAGAGAAGCTATCTAATAAAGAATGAAAATCAAGTAAATCTAGTTATAATTTGAATAATAAATAAAAATAACTAATACAAAGAAAATAAATTCAATTTCATAACTGTTTGGATTATTTTTAACTACTCATTCATTGGCTTGTATAATTTAAATTTCTTACTTTTCAACCAAGTCTTTTGTTTATGTATACTGTAATTAAACTTCTGCTTATTTTCTTCGTGTTAAATGAAGCTATGGACCATTAGTGCTGTAATAGTGCTCAGCAGCATAAGTAAGCTTAATAATGCTTCTGTGGAGTTCTAGTATATATTTTTTATTTTTATCTTTAGAACAGTTGGATCAATTACTGTTACTGATACGACGTGAAATAAAAAAAAAATGTACCAAAAATAAAAGATGAAATTGTCGACCCTTGAAAAAAATTTTCGAAATATTTCTGTTATCGTTTTGTCTGTTGTGAAGTGATTTCTATCGCCTTTCTGTTTACGATTCCCAGCACGTTGTAAGTATTGTGGTAATGAAACGATCTCCAAGGACTTTCATCTAACGGTAACTTTTTATTGTGCTATTATATCATCGTGACTTCAAGGTGCTCATTATTTACGATAGGAATAGTTAATTAACAATAATTTTTCTTTCTTTAATTTTTTTTATTCTTAATGCCTCTACTCGTTCTGAGATTCCATTATGTGTGGCCGTAGTGGTGTTGTAGTTTGTATTTTATAAATACGAATTAAATAAGGTCTATAAATGTTTATCAGACCTGCTGTGTATTTACCTTCAACTTTATTGTGTATTATCGTGGATTCACGCTACACGGTTTCATTAAGTTTATCTCTATCAATAAAAGTAATGCTGGAGGCACTCAACTGTTATCGTTTAGCATTTAAATTGAATCAGTATCAAAATATCACTGAAAAAATGTTGTTGTTTTTTACGTATTTTTGGGCTTTTATTTATACTAATCGAATTGAAATAATTAAGATTAAAATATGGTATATAGGATGATAGGAAGATATATATATATATATATAATAATAATAATAACAAGACGTGCACATTCCTACATTATACCTTGCATTACATATTATTCCTACATAATGCTACGCAGCCCAAGTCATATATATATATATATATATATATATATATATATATATATATATATATATATTTTTTTTTTCCCATAGCTGCTTTAAATTTACAGATAATTACATACAATTATAGATCCTCAGGTGAATCTATTCACAAAATATTTTGTATTTCCTGTAGCATCAGTGCATTATATACAGGTCATATATTGATTTTATTACGAATTATCAAAGATACCAAAGTAAATTAACTTTCGAGAGCCAACGAAAAATTGCTTCTCCGGCTCGTCTGAGTCAGGTTATGTAGTTGGTTTTTTTTTAAATATTTAGGGATTTAATTTTTTTTCATTAAAAAACTTAAAATCTAAAAATGATTATTTTCACTGACCGACACTCTTAAACAAATAAACGCCGTTTTAATCCAAACTCTAAGGTGACGATTAATTACTTCTTTAAATAATAAGCCCTATTCATCACTCAATTACAAACTAGGTTTAACTGTCAAAATTAGTAGTGCATTCATATGAATGTTTTGTATTAACACTTACGTTAGTGGCATGGGAGTTTTATATTATAACGAACCAAGAATCATACCTAAAAGAGTTGCACCCTCAAATAATTGAAACTCAGCTGACTTAGATAATCTTTGCGGCATAAAAAATTCATCTCAAATTCAAACAATTTTAATTAAATTTAAATTACGTAGATAATATTTTGTATATTTACCATTATTAGGTCTATTTTATAAAAGAAAAAAGTATTTTTGATTACAAATACCGAATAGTTTATTCGGATCATTTTTAGATATTTGCCTGTAAATTCATAGAAAAAAATCGATTTGTTTTGAAAGGAATCCAGTCAGTGAAATGTGGTTTATTGTAAAATCAAGGGTAAACTTTGAAATATTTAACTGATTGATCAATAGATGATCATTAATTATGTTTATGTGGTTGACATTATTTTTTGCTTAATATTTCCCTATCTACTCCTTTCAATCAAAATTCCTCAGAACAATAGTAAATGCCCATTATTATGTCATAAATAAAACTATTCACAACGATCTTAACATACCCTAGATTCTTGAATGCATTCCTTCCAAGTTTATGAAATTCCATAGTAGCCTATCCAAGCACCATAATCCCATAGCACAGTCATTGCACTGCACCACTCATCCCTATAATCCTCTTCGAAAACTGAAACGACATTGGCCTCGTGACAGTGGGACCCCCGGACCAGTTTGTCCGGTTGACAATCATGTTCTGGGGGTCTGTGGCTCTCGCGCTCTTTGTCAGTCTCCTCTGGCTCGTATTCGGTGACGCGACTGACGGAGGAGCGTGGGGGACTTCCCAAGACTCCGCTTCCTCTTTTGCATGCGAGGGAGGTGACAAACCATGTGTACTTGGGAGGCCTCTGGGCTGTTTTATTGGATGAATCAGCGAGTGAATGATGATTTGTAAATATGGTATGAATGAGAACCTTTTTCTCAATTACTTATTGCCTAATGAGGCAGATTGTAGTTTTAGCACAGTAAAATTATTTACTTCTGTTACATTAATATTTTCCTAACCGTTATTTTCTAAGTGGAATCTCCTTGCGTAGTTTATAATTCGAAAATCTCCGGAAAAGAGTCACAGCCGGTATTGGGATATAAAATAAAATAAAATCGAAAACAATGGAGGTCGTTTCCTCAATTGATTAGTAACACTAAATACTAATACGCCCTGGGGCCAGTAAATGACCAGCCCATGAACGACCGATGGAGGAACTTGTTTCTCTCTTTGGTCTTTGTTGGCCCAAGTTTACAGCCTTTGTCTCTCCACTTCTTCAAGGCTAACCCGCGACCACTGGACACCCTTCACGGGTTTTCTCCACTCATTCGAAGGACCACTAGTTCTGCAAGTAGCTTTCTGTTATTATCGTTTATTCATTAGAATTTAAACCTCCTTGCACTTTCTCAATATGAATTGTCATTTGCCAAGGCCGTAAGCAAAGTACCCCGGTGGGTACGGGTCTTACCGGGACATGTTTCCTTTTGCTGATAATGTTTAATAATAGTGGGATTTACGCCAAATGAAAATTGACAATGTACAATAAATATATATAGGAAAAATTTTGTAGCTGTGAGACTACAACTGGTCCCTTCTGCATAATCTAAATATCCAGACAAATTACTATGGAACAGACAGTTATGGCTATTGGAGGAATGGAAAGACAACTGCAACGACAATACCTGTTAGGAGAAGAGGAGAAAAATGTAACTGGTTGAAAGACTATATAGAATGTATAGAATGAAGAGGATGTCCGGAGACAACAGGAGTTCGGAATGATGAACCGGAACTATGTTCATGCAGCTGCACTGGCTCCATACAATATATTTATAACGAATGGCAATTACAGTCACTCATAACCATCAATTGACAACTATGGATTTCATTTAAATGTTTGCAGGAACTCTGGATGTACCCGGATTTTCCTGTGGGAAAATCAGGCTATTATTCTATTACTTCTTCCTCGGGGCAAATGAGGGGAATTTTCAGAACAGCATTGAATCACATGATCTTGACTATTGATAAAACTCGAGAAATATCTCTTGAGCTCTGGTAAAGGTTAGGCAAGAAAGAGAAGAAAACTGTGAAATAAACTGCAAGTTTTTCCTTAACCAGCTTTCAGGAAACAGGTAGGTTATAGCGTGACCTTAAATATACTTTCTAAAAACGTTTGAATTAGCATGCCTCCACAACTGGAGCGACGTTTTAAAATACTATATTATATTAGCACTCACTTTGTCATACGTAGGGTCAAATGGAACCTAAAAAAATACGAATTTCAGAGTACTATTGGATAAAATATAGCATTCTAAACAAAAGTATTCAAATTTTTTTGTAGGCTATAAATTTTAAAGAGGTTAATAAATTTTAACAAACCTATGTCAAACGATAGCCTTGCTAATAAATATTATCTTCAGGGTAATGTCTAATATTTTGTCATTCACTGAAATCATTACCAAAGTGGTATTTGTCCAAAGACGACTTCAAACAATTTCGGGACCTCATTTGCTTTTACATCATTAAATCTATTAAAGATTGAAATATAAACGAGGCCGTACCGGGTAAAAAACCCAAGCTATTTTTGTGCAAAGTAATTTATTTATTTTTTCTACATAAAACCTTTAATCTCCTTCAAAGTATTTTACATTGGAGTCAATATACTTGTCAAATCTACAGTTCGAAACATTTTTTTAATTCCTCTTTTATGATGCCAGACAGCGGCTTCGTCGTTTTTGTCCAACGTTCGCAAAACGTTTTCCTTTCATGCCCCTTTGCGTTCGGGAGAATAAAAAGAAGTCCCAGGGAAGTAGATCGGCTGAATATGTAGGATGGGGTACAGTGGTCATACCATTTTGATCAAAAATCGGCGCGCAGAGAGGCCTGGGTGAGCGGGAGCGTTGTGGAAAACCCAGTCCTCCGACTGCCACATATCAGCCCTTTTTATTCCGCAAAGTGTTGCGCAAATTTCGCAGTCGAAGGACGTCCAGAGCGAGGTTGATCATTAATTGATATTTCCCCACTTTTATAACGGGAAAACCACTCAAATGATCAAGTTTTCCCCTTAGCATCATCCTTGTAGGCCGCTTTTACCATTTCAAGAGTTTCTGTGCCAGTTTTCCCCAGCAGAACGCAGTACTTCGCGGGCGCACACTGTTCACGAAAATCAGTCATGACAAATGTGACGAGCACGCGAAACAATTGTCATAAATAAATTATACACGGGGTAGGGAACCTTCTCCAGTGACAGCGCTTGGTATACTGACTGGTGAAATGTTGCTTTACACAGTCCTACTGACGAAACCAATCACTACGAAAACTCCGCCACATTAGTTTGGTTTCTTTTGGGTACGGCCTATATTGGATACGAGCCCATCTTGTCTGCTCTTATTTTATATTTCTAAAATTTAATATTTTGATTGTAATTCATGTTTGTTGTGAAGAGTTGACTTTAATTTATATTTAATTAAATTAAGTGAAAGCTTTAATAAGAACTGCATTAATTATTACTATTTATATTTATAGTTATAAATTTGAAGTTGACTTGAATGAATGCTTCGAAATGATTTAGAATATATAAGACTAAATTAGTATTACAAATCAAAATTATGTTACAAAAAAAGAAAAATATGTTAATCTAACTAGTTATAATCAAAAATTTAAACAGCCCCATATAATTTTTTTTGAATATTCTCGATTAAATTGGTGCACTTACTCTACGAAGTGTTGAACAGCTGAGGTATCTCATGTAAAGCGTCGTCTGGTATTGTAGATGGAGAGTAGAAACACTTCAGGAGTTGATTGAACTCGGCTGGAGACCGAAGACCACTCTTTCCACTTTACCCTTGCTATTTTGCATTCTGTAGTCAAATTTCATTGGTGGTTCTTTTTCCCTCCATGCGGTGGGGTTGAAAACTAGTCATGTTGGCTGGTTCACTGCTATCATCTGATGTGAGAATTGGACATAGTATTAAGCGACTTGCTCGATCCTAAATACTGGTGTAATTCTTCCGGGACCTGTCTCTCGGCCCCTCTTCGGAAGACCCGACATAAACGCAACTTTTAGGAGTTTTCAACATGAAACAAATATCACTTCTTCATGGTCTCACCTTCACCTCACACCTTTTTACATTAAACGAACTGATTGAATATTCAATATAATTGATAAATGAAGAATTGATAATTTGAAGATAATAAAGTAGGATGCTTTAATTTTTCCTTGACTATTTTAGATTTACATTCCGATTTCCAAAGATATAATGAAGATGATTCAAAGACAATATATATATTTATATATATATATATACGATTATTAGATATAAATATTAATTGTGGGATGTGATCCCCCGACTATTTTAATAATTGGATTTGCTATGGAGAGAAAATATTTAAGACTCCGTTCAGGTTGATTAAGATGCTGCAGAATTGATTTCATCCAGTTTTGTTTGGATGAGCGCTAGCAATGTCCGATGCCATGTTGCCATACTTGGATAGCATTTATATATTTTGTATCAATGATTTAGGAACATCAAAGCATTGAGCGGGGCAAAAAAATGTTTGCGTTGACATATTTGTTCAACGTTTGATGACATTTGGTGCCATTTGGTACTTCTGAACACGGTTTATACACGTGACTTAAATTCTGAACTCACTGCTGTGTTCTCTAGCAGAAAGTGAAGCGTGTATTCTAATTCCTGATAGTTGAGAATGTTCAGGTTTTCATGAACGTTCGGATAAACTTTAGACTGCAGTTGGCAGATACTCCTGTATAAACTTCTTCCATCATCAATTCTGGTACTGATAAGCTTGAGATTCTTTATACTTAAGTTCGTGATGTTTTCACTTTTTTATTGACTGTAAGGAATAAATCAGTTTCTTCTCTATAAATATTTCTTGTAAGTGCTCAAGTTATCTAATCAGAGGATTGGTATGTATTCAAAAAAAGTAATATATTTACATTTATGCATATTCATTTTCTAAAAATGAGAATTATGTAACAATGCAATTACTGTAAGACTAGTGGTCAAAATTTTATAAACAAAATCAATATTTTCAAATCTTAGTCAATAAAAGAAATGTTCAAAACAAAAAAATAATATGTATAAATACACACAAAGAGGGGACAAAAACTACATGTTTTTTCGAATAGAAAATATGTTCTGATGAGGCATGTAAGTTGGATTTTTAACCGTTGAATACCAACTCCACATTGACCGAAGTTTTTTGAGTGTGTTTGAACCACGAAAAGCTTTCCCTAATAAATACATCAATTTAACTCCGATTTCACCCGGTGAATATAGCGATGCTATAAATTAATGAAATGTCGTGACTCTCAAATTTTATTATTTTGTGGGTTAAAAAAAACAGCATTTGCCGAAATGTACGCCAGGCGATACCTCGAGGTAGGTTTATTCTTCAGTGATTTGGCTTTTTTGACTGCCGTAGCGCAATCAAAATCAAGTTTTGAGAAAACTTCTTTTATTGAATGAAAACTGTTGAAGTACTGTTCAGCTGCATCTAATCACGTGCCCCATCTTGTATCTATTTGCTGAAGTCAAGCATAGGCCAAGATAATGTTCCTTCAAATTGGTCCGGTTTTTGGTTCATCATTGTATTTATTAATTATTTTCACAACTAACAAAGTCAATAATATTAATGGAGAATTTTAAACAATTGATATAGTATTGGAAAGAGCTGGGCTACATGTACTGGCTGGTTCGTGGATTTGGTCTTTGCACCCGCGGCCAAGGTGCTCACTAGTTCCAAACTTCACATCGTAGGAGACGGGTGTTATTAGTTTTATGTACGTTCCTTTATGAAATAAGTCAAATTTCATGCCGGTATATCATAACGTTTCGTCGATGTGTTTTACATCTGTTAATAATTGACTTAATGTTAAATTGACTAGTTATTTATCGAGCTAGTCACTTCAGAATGGAGAGAAGTAGGTTCACAAAAAGTAATGAAAGGTTAGTGACTTTTTTTTATTATGATGTGTTTTTTAATTACCATTTTCTCGATAAAAACTGTTTTTAAAACAGTATAAACTTCGTTTATTTATTATTCGTTACATTTATTTGTATTCACTTGAAAGTTTATTATCTCTAATGATTATATGACGTCAATATATGTATCCATACGTAATTTTGAAATTTTTATAAACAGTCGGACTGCCGACTCAACAAGTCCACATTGCTAATCATCATACTCTCGATAAAGGTTCCTTTAAAATTGTATTCTCTTATACTGTTACTTAGCATTACGTATATTGACACGAGGCTAATCTTGGATAAAATAGTTAATAATTAACAAAAATAATCACACATATATTCATGAAGTAATAATAATATCACAAGAAAATAATTGTTCAAATGATAATTTCTTAAGTATTGCGTACTATTGGAAACTGCTGAGCAGCCGTACCTGGTACAGGTTCCCAGGTAGCCAAGGTAGTTCCAAATTCTCCATTTTACGGGTCGGTTGTTATTAGATTTCTGTACGTTTGAGTAATCAGTTAGACTGGGATTTAAATGTAATAAAAAAAAGTAAAATATGTACATATATATATATTTATTGTCACAGAAATATGTAACTAAAAATGAGAAATATGTAAAAATGTAAATGCATTTACTTTAAAGTCTAGTGGTGAAAAAATTAATAAACACTAATGATAAAAAAACAGGAAGAAAAGCAGTAGTTCACATATTGAAAATATACGAAACTACATACGATTTCAAATTTTCGAGAATAAAAATTGTGCTGATCATGTCTTTCGTTTGATCATGTCTTTAGATTTATAACGGTAATGGACGTCGACTAAAGTTGTTGAATTGTATTTAAAACCGTTCTTTACAGCTTAGTGACGATTTGGCTTCCAGGTTTTCAGTAACGTCTATTGTACAAGCCACTTCTTAAATCAGCAGCATGTTCTTCCAGCTTGGAGATTTCCAAAATATTTTTAATTTCATCTTCCATTTCTTCCGGTGACTCTCCCAGTGTCTCAATGGTCAGTAATAATTTTATATTGTATTAATCGATCAAATGGGGTCTCTCAAATTTTGTTGACAGCCGTAGTGCAATCAAGTTTTGACAGAACTCCTTTTATTATTATTAAAGCTCTTGAAGTAGTATTCAGCTGCCTATAACCATTGGTTTCCTTCAGATTGCAAAATTCCTGTTTTAGTTCTCGAATTTTAATGAGAGTTCCCATGTCAATACTTCTTAAATAGCTTTCCTCAGAGTCTATTGGTCAGGTGTTTTTCTACCAGTATATTTTTCAAAAGACCCTTGAAATAAAATTTGAATTAACGTATGAAGATCTCGGCCGGTAGTTTTTTTCCCTTGTACCATTGTACTGAACAACTATGTTGGACAGTTGAATCTAGTTTATACCATCTGGAACAATATGAACTTCCCGTATCACTACTTGCTTTGGCAGGACAATCACGAATTTAGTCGGCAACTCGGTCCCTTGTGGTTTCCGGCAGTTTTGGCATCGTTCAACCCTTTATCTCATTTGTTCTATAAAATCACTGAATCGAAGAGACACGACTATAAAAATTATAATGTGAACGCAAGGGATTCCATAAATTCAAAAAAAGTGAACAATGCTTAGTCCGAATATGAAAGAAAACCAAGAACAGATTTTCTGAAATTCTCATATTTCAATTGAATGCACCAAATTAATTTTATTTAAAAAAAATTTATGTTTAACGGCCGAAAAAAGATATACTAAAATATTTTAAAATATGTAATTTCATTTAAATACCTAAATCAAATGAATTCCAGCCTTACTGATCACCATCCAGCTAATGGAACCTATTTCATCTTAAATTATCTTCTCGCTTTTATCAAAAAGAGCTAATAGTTGCAATAGCCGCTATTTGGTAATTCTGTAACGTGGACAAACACGAGCTAAACGCTTAAAGAGCACAGATTGTTGCAAATGGGTTGGCCATTGTTGGATGTAGTTACAATAAACAGATAAGTTACACAACCAGTTGCAAAGCGCTAATGGTTCCTGTGATCTCAATATCTGCTTTGAAATCAACGAGTAATCGATGAAATGTATTACAGAATATTAGGAAGTAATTTCGTTATTGTTTAACTTGAAACCAGTTAAGAAATGCATTTAATTTATTACACACATTTTTTTTATCTATCTGTTATTTTTAACAATAATAATATATGCATTATCCTGGGACTATTTCCAATAAGAACAAAAATTTCTGATGTGTAAACTTGGGTGGTCAGTACTGATAGGATGATCCCAATAAATAGGGATAATTTTCCCTGATTGTCATGGATTATTAATGGTTTCATGAATAATATTTGCAGAATTTTTGTGTCTTTGCTTGTATTATTATACATACTAGCTATTATTATTATTGTCAGTAATATTTTTCCGTTTTTTTCCCCAGTAAACACAACTCATTCGGCTATTTTAAATTAATAAAAAAATAAAACAGAAATTATAACAAGCAATGAACTCTAGCTGAAGATATTCGAATGTTGACAACGAACTGTCCATTGTGGACACAGCGGTTGCCAGATTTCGACTACACGATCCACTACACGGAGTGGGCAGAAGTAGAACAGACTACCAGCGGAATACATGAAGCACTCAAAGATGGCGACGGGGTACTAATTCCGAGACCAGAGGCCCATGCACCTCATACCAATGGCCCAACTGTATGTGGTGTTTTTAAAACACGCTGTTGGGTAACACCGAACACAACATTCGAGAGCAAGGTACTCTCAAGCAACTAGGAAAGGTAGGAACAATACTCCATCTGAACCTATTGTTTTTTATTTTGATAATCGCCGGTTAGGAGAAGACTGTAAATAGTTGCCAACAACTTCACATTTACAGAATAATACTTTCTCATGGTTGTATTAGTGCCTACTTTATAATATCCCATTGTAGTTATTCAATTTCACTGTGTACTCCATCATTTGCAACATTTTGTGGTATTTTTTTTTATTATTCACCTTCATTGCCCAGCTAAAGAATATATGTTCAGCACAGCATATTGAAATACCAATGGTCTGCCTCACCGGGATGAATCTTGCTGCCAACTTAATTGGGGAGACTTAATTTGCCAAGGGCAAGTTCGGACAGAGAAGAAACCGACATCTCTCTCAAGAGCAATGTGGTCGACCAATACCTTTCGTTATCCCTCGACATCGATCCATAAATTTTCAATATAGAGTAGAGGAAGGTTTTAGCCGAGAGCAAGGGCCCACGAGGAGACTACCGAAAACCTGCGAGATGGTGCTCGAGTCAGGAAAAACGTGGTACAAGCATTTATAATTTCCTCACACGCCAGAAGTAGCAGAAGCCTAGGAGTTGCTTGATTAAAGAAAACAGTATTGTACTAACTTAACTTATAATTTCGGACACTCCCTAAAATTATGTTCAATTTTCTTTTACTTTCAATGGACAAGATTTATTCATTACATTATATATTTATGTTCCTAACTTTTACCATCTTCCTCTTGCTTTTTTTATAGCCCAGCTAAACACGTGAATTATTAATTTATTTTTAAAAAAATAATAATAATAAGTCAATCTTAAAAATCAGCTTAATCTCTCTCTGGTACGACTCGAGAAAATTATATATAAACTGATTTTTGGGGGAAATGATGGAGTGCTAGGGGCTCTGTCCGGAAACGGCCCATATTAAAGTCATTTATTTTGTTTATTGACTCAATTAAATTAATTAATTGATTCATCGTTTCAATTATATGGGCCGTTCCCGGAGATACTGCAATAGCGGGTCAACCCGCGACAGAGGTGGAGCAAGCCCCTAGCACTCCGTCATTTCCCAAAAATCAGTTTAATCTTCTGGACCCCCGATGGGAGTCGTACCAGAGATTAAGCTGATAAGAACAGATACTGCACTTTATATGCAGAGTTCCCCCCTGAAGACATTACAATAAACAATATGTTTGTGTAAAGCGATGAATAAAAATCTAATAGGTTCTCAACCTATATCTTTCACAGTATAAAAGTTATTTAGAAGCATTACTGGAGCAATGATGTTATCCTAAATGTAGAACTGTACACATAGCGCGTGATTTAATTTTTAATGTGCACCTTCTTCATACACTTTTCATTCAAATTTATCGTTTACTCGCATTCTTTCGGTCAAATTTATAAGTCTCGTCTTATGGGCTATCCCAATCGTGGCTCTGGAACGTTTTTCGCAATCCTTAGTACCTTGTTTTATTGATCTGCACTTCACCTGTCGATAAAAATGTATTATTTGTTATACTGTGTCTGAAATGGGAAACTAAATGCACCGTAGAGACGATAAATGTAGCTTTAAGTAGATAAATTATAATTTTTTTCTTAGCTCTCTAATTATAACATTAAGGATGAGAGAAAAATAAAGCAATATTTGGGTTAAGCGGATCCTTGTACTAGGAGTACCTGCTTGAAGGTGGTGTGAGGGAATTAAGGAGTGTAGGAAGCCTCGGTAGAGGTTGATTGTTGCGGTACAGTGGTGAGAGTCCACTGGTGGCTGGGCCTAGAGTCCCTCTAGGCATGTAGTGCAGTCTTATTTAGTCGGAAAGCAGTGATGGGTGCCCGTTAGAGGCTTGTTGTTGGTAGGCCATCGCCGTGATGTCCACCATTTGGTCTGCTTTACCAGATCTTGAGAGTTGCCATCTTGCTGGTAGTGGTGGGGGTTTCAGGTCTTGGAATAGAGGGTTTAGCAATGTTTCATCGAGTCGAAGAATTTGATGTGTCTTCTTCTGATGGCTTCGGTGATGGTGGGGACCTCGAACTTTTCGTGGATATCGAGCCTTCATATCACGAAAAGGGGTATGCCATAGTGCCGTGCGCAGGGTTTTGTTCTGGAAGCTCTGGAGTCGAGTTATTGTGCTAGTGTGTAGGAAGAGTGGTGTCCCAATTATAACCTTACCTGAGATTTGTTATGACTAATTAAGAAACTGCAGTTAGCGCGGGTGGGGAGGTCCTTAACAAGAAAATCTGTGATTTTTGGGCAACAGTTTTGAATCGCGTCAAATTATGTCTGAAAAACATGTGACATTTGACAGACGAGTGACAATGCTCAAATTAAAACTTTGAGAAAATCCTAATGCCTAAAACATTGTCAAAAGTGAGATTAAGTTCGAATAAAAAATTATGCTTTGAGATAGCCGTTACTAATTCATACAATGTTAGGCAATAGTTAACACTTAAACGTAGCTTTCATAGTTTCTCTGATGAAAGTTTTTCAATTTTTTTTAATTGTTGTTCTCTGACCATTATGAAGCAGCGTATGAAAGCGTAAAACACCTAAGGTTTATTTATTCAAATGATTGATTTTTCAATTAAGATCCTCCGAATCGCAGCAGTTATAAAAAGCTCATAAAAAAAGTAAGAAACCTAATGGATTTTAAGGTAATAAGAGATGAAGTCGTAAAGTGCGTAGTGTCTTAAAGATATTTCTATACCGGGGGCTTTACTTTACTGATTAATTCCTGCTTGTTGTATTCTTTATCAATACCGCAACAAACTTTTCTTTATTGTTTTCCAGGAAGGCCGTTTACACGTACAATGCGGTTTCTTGCGTTATATGAGAAAAACAAACATCTGCATTCCTGTTTTATCCTTTCACCAGATTACACATCCTACACTGGTCCTTAATTCCTGTTTCCTTGAATGTAAGATTGTAAGTAAACCGTAAGACGATTACTTTCTCTCCTGAAAAGGCGCTAAACGATATTATTTTATTACTTTCAACAATAAAAGACAAATTTCCTGTGTCAAAATCCCTAGGTGGAGAGTGAATTTTATTTTACTATCGTGTAAGAGAAGTGAATGGTTTACGCTCGGATTGGCCACCTTTCTTGCCCTTAATAAGAAGGCATGAGTATAGTGCCTAAGACTACAATTGAATAAATAATAATATGCTGCTCCGTAAATTTGATGCTAGTATTAGTGTTTAAATCTTTTATTTATTTATGTTCTTATATAATCATACTAGAAAGAAAAACTCTCCCGCTTTTTTGCGGAATGAAATCAAATCTTACTATCTACCATCAAAAGGGAGTCAAACCAAAAACCATTTCATAAAACAGTTGTTCCAACTAGTACTTGATTTTTGTTTTTATATAAAACATTTGGAACTCAATTTCCGTCAATATGCATCGTTCTCCAATTCGTCTAATTTTTATACCTACATTTTACCAATAACATATCTCCCCCCGTACTTCCAATAATAATTCCATTATTATTCATTTTATTTAATTTTCATTTTCTACATGTTTACGTCCCAATAACCTTTTACGCTCTTTCCCCCCTTGTTGCGATATATTTTTCTGTTGGCTAATGTAGTCATCACTTTTGTACATATTTTATTTTTTCAAGCTTTTTGTCTACTAGACATGTATTTTTTGTACCCTTCTGTTATTATTAAGTGAAAATGTCCCATAATAAACTGTTTTTTTCATTTCCTAATAGTAAACAAAGTTTAAAAACTGTAAAATGCTTTATATATATCTAACAATGTGGATTATGTAGTATGCCGATTGCCTTGACCATGTTCATGATTTAAAGCTCTTAGCTATAACGAAAAAAAAACAAAAAATGCGTTCGGTGTCTCAAGTTAGAATTAAAATATTAACGTACGTTCTGATTAAAACGGTTTTCAACTTTTCTTCGTCATTTAACTAAATGACAGATCCTGTTTGAGTCGGGAAGATTATAGAAATCAACCACCTATGATCCTTTATGTCAAAGATTATCTTGAAATTTTCTGTCAGTGAATCCTATGCTTTCGAAATGAAATGGATTTATGTGTACACCTGGTTATGTGATTATTATCTTTGTAAAATTTCTTCTTTTTTGAACTAACACCACGTCAGGAAAGACTTATTTGACGTAATATACATACGACGGAAAGGCACAGAAACGATTAGGCTCATTATCTATAACAGCCTCATTAAAAGTGATCATCGAAAACATCGTTTTTCATGACCTTCTTGTTTTTGTTTGTTTTTTATTTCTATTATTCTTCTCCTATATGTCCTTTCAGAAGTTTCTTTCTTCCGTTGTACGGTTTCAAGTGAACATGTTGTTCGTATCCGGGACCTTCCCAAAGGCTAGTCTGCAGCTCTACTATCTCACCCGACTGGAAATCAGTGGAGGGTCTCAGGAGTTCCTTACCTGCTGGTAAAAGTTTTCTTTGGCTTATGGTGATCATTAGAAATCAGCGTACATATGTACTGCTAATGATCACGAACGGAGGTAGATCCGATGATACCAAACCGCTGTTGTGTTACAATCAGCATTACTTTCAAAACAAACTGAATTGATCTAAAATTTTAAAGGTGGACATGAATATGTTCCGGGCTTCGGATAAAGGTGAAATGTACATAAAAAAAACAAAAATTCGTCAATTTAGAAGCCAAACAAATTCCATTATGTTTTCTAACGATTCAGAACTCATTGGTTCCAAAAAATTAAAATTTTGAGAATCAGTGATAAGAACCGTGGAATTAATATCGTTCATTCTGTCCCGATTTCATGTCGGGTTTGATAGTTATTAAGATACTTTTTCATACTTTATTTCCATCGATCCACACGATCTAATAAATTAAATCAGGTATTTTTGACCTAGCACCTTTACTTACAAAACTCTCAGAAGTATTTGTTCAATTGGTGAGTTTAGTTATACTTGTTATTGTGTTTCAAGTCAGGGACGATACAATGTAATGTAAATGTAAGGAGCCAATCTCCACCGCCTGCCTACCTCACCAGTAGAACCGAACGCCTGATCGTTATCAAAATCGAAAGAGAAACCACTATTGTATCCGAGTGCCTGGTCCCGTATAACCGAACGACTCACTACTTTCCAAATTAACAAACCTCCGTTAATTGTTACTTGGTTCGAATTTTAGTCACATTTTTGAAATAACAGAATGGGTCATTCCGTACCAAATCAATCAATAAAAAAATAATTTTTGACTCTACGTTTTTAAAACTGAGTGAAACTTGCTATTATTTGTGGTCTAAGCATAATTACAAGAGATATATCACTCATGTATACTAGATTAATTTTAAAAGTTGTATGTTTTGTTGTACAAAAAATAATTGATTGCTGAAACTTCAAGACGATTACTTGATTTGACATGGAATGGCCCGAAATATTTTAATGTTTTATAGTGACATTGGTGATCTATAGTTGTTGTTTTTTAAATTGATTTCCGCGGTAATCCAAGGTATTACCTTAATTATTAGTTAATATAATGATAATTATATACATGTTAGATATTAAGAGTGTTTTATTTTATTCTGACGTTTTACATATTTAAATAAAGAACTAGAAATTATGTAAAAAATAATAAATACCTATATCATAAATAAATAAATAAAAACAAGATACATTAAAATGTACGATTAAATAATTACTAAATCAAAAAATAAAATAAATAAAAATAATATCAAAATAAAGCAAAGCATTATAAATAAAAGAAAACAAATTAAATAAAAGATACAAATACCGGTGATGTATTCCTCTATGTCTCCGCCAGCTCAAAACATCATTACTCTGTATCTTCACTGCAGCTCAGCAAGTGATGGGCTGTGAAGAAAATCCAGTAAGTTTGTAGTCGAACGGCAAGTCGTTGCTCTATTTGCTGGCCGACTATATTGGAGGAGTAGTACCAATCTTATCCTTGGTTCGTCCACTAATGTATACGTGTAAATTAAATGACTAGTCTAATTCAGTTTGTCTTTCACATTTAAAAAATTGTCTACAGTATGTATACAAAGTTTTATAGCATTTATATCGCTATAGTAACCGTTAACCTTTATTACTAGGTACCGGGTCTGTCACGTGGAACGCTTGCGTAATTTTATTCATGTTTTTTTCACATTTTGACATTTCAATAATGTCATGTACAGTTGTACCATACGAATTAGCTAAATGAGCAGGGCGAGATTTTTATTGCTAACCATACTCAGCATGATTGGAAATTATTTATTATTTTAATTACTAAATTGTGCAGCTATTATTTTCATCGGGGAATATATTGGAACTACAATTCAAACTTTCGTGCATTTAATAAAAACACTTTATTATGGTATCCACTACACCTTATGAAGATGTAGAGGTTGTCACCGTTATAGCACTGTGGTTATTAGCTCTTAACCTTAAGTAAGGTACTTCTTTATACGTGTAGCTACTCATTTATCCTGACGAGGCTAAGTCAACCCCAATCAGGACCGTCCCTCAATGAAACAGCGCTTACTTCGAGCAACCGGAGTTCGAACTCAGGCATTCACAGTTAGAATTCAGCATCCTAAAAAACAGCAAATAAAAGTAATTCATTAATGAGAGACAAGTTTTATGGAGATCATTTCCGTAGATCAAACGGTTAAAAATAAATCCTTAGAATATTCAATTATATCATCATAGATACATTTATTTTGACAGACTTGTTATGTGTTTTTTTTTCTCTGTAAAAGTTTGTTGTTGTCATGTCAAGAAAACTTAGAGCTCTCATGGTAAAATGGGACTCGACCCTGAAACCAGCCTAAGCAAAAAAAAATATTTTAAATTTTCTCGGTGTAATTTTTTATCGAATAATATTCATTTTGGTTCGTCAATGATTATTTTCGATTCATAAAAAGTTCACTCTTCAAAAAGGTAATATCGGAAAAGACAATTTTGGAAGATCTTCAATTGTTAAAAACTATATGTTCATAAATTTCTTTCAATTTCGTTGTACATTTTTTGTTTGACGAAATAACATGTTTTCAGATCCATTTGCAGTAAAAAGCTAGGATTGTGTTCAGCTTTCACTTACTTGCAGTGTCATGGTTCTGTTCATTATTTAAGTTAGGATATTCATCTGATATTTAATAAAAATGTTATTGTCATGGTTTAATATCATTTGTATTAGTCATTTGTCAAGTATAAGTATTCAAACTAAAAAAGCCTGAACGATAGTTAAAAAGTTTTGATTCCTAATTGTGGATATTTACTAAATTTTTTATCTATCTGACACGAATTACATTTTGTGAACGAATGTGAACAAAATTATTAACCCCAGACACATTTCCTTTTAATTTAACTTCTAATCTATAACAAAATTTTATTTAGGGCTAAATGCATCATAATGCTGGTGTTTAATTAAGGATCAGCCGTTTGATGCCCTTGGGAGCATGGGTACCATTACGACAGGGCCTATGCCCCAAAGTTACATATTACAGTGTGGACCAAGGTGCATGGTTTGAGTTCAAGCAACACTATCAGAAAATTTTATTACTAAGAAATACAGTAAATATCCGTTAGAGGGATGCCCTTGCATGTCCTAGGCCTTTAAGGAGAAGTTAACGGCTCCGGAAACTGTCTAACAAATGAGCTGAGGTCAAAAGATCGGAATATTATTGGTAATCCCAGAAGGATTCCTAGCCCTTGAATGCACTGCAAGAAAATTAGTGTTTGCAGCCAATGATAAAAAAGCCAAATACATAGTTACAGAGCAAAGTGGTGGAGTAATAAAGAGAAGGATAATAACTTCAAACGTATATTTCCACGGTCATGATATTTGATCATTCTGGAGCATAAAAGGAAGATAGTGTTCTTTATGGTTCAGTCATCACTAATGGGAAAAAAGGACCAACAATCGCAATTTCACATTCAATATATAAACCGAACTACCTCTAAGACTTTAATTTACTATTAATTTATGTTTTTGGCAATATATTACTCTTTTGTATGTGGGGGTTTACGATTCATAACATAGCAGGCATCAAATTGTAAAGAGTAAGTTTTGTCAGATGCCGATAAATTAGTCAAGCACGTAAGGATGTATGTGTACAAGTAATAAATAAATGGATGCTGGAATAATTAATAAGGGTACTTTTATAGTGACATTTATCTCATTGCAGACATTTCCTTTCCTCTCATTTTAGTTCCGGATAATTAATCTGTCTAGACCTCATGAGGAAGTGAGCACCTTTCTAATCCAGTGAAGGAATAGAACTGACATCAATTATTAATACGATCGGAGTAAAATTTGATTTTATGCTCGTTAGCACTGAACACATTGCTTTTTAATTGTGTCAATCCTTGCTTCTGTTATATCGTCCTTCACTGACGTGTTAGTCGTGGAATATGTCTAACATGTAATAAACCATTGTATAATAATAAAAAAATATGTCAAGGTTTTTAAATGTAAAAGATTATTTGTCGGGCGTTATTTAATCAGTTTAACCGAGGATTGGTAGTCTCAACATTTTTTTCATTTACTATAAGACAATTCGGTTGACAGAATTGCTTACTAAACCATTCACTATGGATGAATGTGGTTAAAATACATTTTACTAAAATTATGGGCATTTAACGAGAGGAACAGTTGCGTTAAATTAAAAAAATTCTCAAATTGCCTGAATAGTTCTCAGGGAATGAGCCTCTGAATTAGTGCACAAAAGTAGATATTTCACACTGAGATCCAGTCTTGTGTATATTTAGTAGAAGCTGTTTTTTTTTTTTATTATAATAATGGAAACCATTTGGTCCTAAACGATTATTACAAGTTTTGGAAAGAAAAAAATCTGAGGCCAAAATCAGTATGAAGCATGACCGAAATATTTCCTGAAATTTCTGACAGCTAAAAAAAAATTAGAGATTATTTTCTAGTTGTATAATTGATAATAAATATAATATTAATTAATGACTAGGATACGCCCATCCAGGGGGAACTGACCCCACAGGACTCCCGCTCACGTTCGGAGTGTTAGTGTGTCCATCCCAGGCATGTTCTTGCACGACTCGCGATCGCAAAAAAAGGCGTGTAGCTCAAAATCCTCTTATACACAACTCCATCCTCCATGGTGATTCGCGGCTTTGCCCCTGGCACACAAGGGTGTTATGGAGATGATAACTTTGTTTAAATGTTTCTATTGTATTTAGGATTGTTATAAACAATTATAAATTGCAATTATAGTATAAAATAATACTGATAATTTATTTTTATTGTTTAAAGAAGGGCTTTTGCTTTTTTTTTTAAAAAAAAAAGCTGCGTTATTTTTGTACCGTTCCACAATCTGGCATAAATCTTTTAATTTATATTTTATTGAAATTTGTTAATGATTAATAAATAAACATGCTCATAAAAATTTAGCGTTACGTGACAATAACTTATTTGGCGAGCAAGACAAGGAAGAAACTGTTTCCCTAAATCTAGTTATATTTTTCAAATTTTTTATATTACTTTTGTATTGCATTTATGTACTGTTCACAATTATCGTGCTTGCTTGATTTTTTTCACTTCGAGCATGCTTCAAGGCATAGCAATTCTACACAATGATGAATTAATCTAGGTCTCATTCCTAACTATCACGCTACGATTTTTTTTATCGTTTTAAAATTTTAATTATTTCTTTTTCAGGCGAGGGTGGGCGTTGATGGCCGTCAGCGATGCTCAACTGCACGGACGTCCTGTGCATGTTGCACAGGCACGAGCATGAACACGTTCAGAGCCGCCTCCAAGACCACCGAGCCCACCACGAGCACCATGTACAAGGTAGGCAAACATTCATTATCCTGTCATAACAATCATAATAACATATTTTATTGATAGAATGATGTCATTTTAAATCAATATACTGTCACATCTTTCTGGTGGCCTTCAGTTCTCAACTTGCGATTTTTACAAAGACCATTTGCTCATAGACTGTCCATTGTCCGAAGCAGAAAGGATGACCACCGGCGTACCAAACACATTGCACTGTGTACCCAAGGTATTCTTTGGTCAAGTAGTGGAATGGAAACCATCGAATAAAAATTATATGGATACACAAATCACAAAGCACAGAAAAAAATTAAAATATTAGAAAATACGATGACAGTAATTTTACATGACGACTACCAACCATGAGCTTCCCTATGCAAAATGCTTTGTGATAGACACTGCCCTGACTCCGATCATTTATACTGTTTCAGTTATGTAAGAACTGTTCATATGCACAGCTACATTTCCATATAGCTATAGAAACTTTGCTAGGCGTAGCATACATATAATATTTTTCGCAAAACAGAGATAATTGGACGTATTAGGTTTCCAAACAGCTTGCTCAACGGTTATTTGGATATCTGTAATTTAATTTCTCTGATCGATTTCTACTGGTCTATATACTGAACACGTTACTCAAAAACAGTTCGACCGAAAATCAATAATGATAGGAAAAAGAACGTTCGTATATCTTTATATATATAAAAAATTAGTAGAAATACGTAAATTTGCAAGCTAGAGTGTATGTGTGTACATGATAAATCAAACACTCATCGAAACGTATACTAACGAATATTACAGTAATTTTAAGGAATTGTGTTTTATTACAAAACAAAATTGCAATTGAGCTAATATTAGTAATATACCACTTTGATGAATGGTAGGGTGGACTCACATGTTTACTGATGTATCGCAAAAACACTCCTTTGTGGCATCTTCCCTCTCTAGAAAACACAAGTCAAAATATGTGTTTAACTTGTTTTGCTTTAATATCAAATTATGACTGTAATAAAGACTTGATATTTATTAGTATCGTCAACAAATACTTAAGGCTTTAAAGCCTCTTGCAATTATTTAATTATTATGACACCAGTGGCCCCAGAATAAATAAAAAATTATCATTAAGTTTCTAAGAATACTATTTTACTAACCATAGGACATTAGGATAGTCATGTTGCACGAGGTTTACAAAGCTCTAAATCTTTTTTTTTTTTTTTTTTTTCTTAGCTCTCAAACTTATAAAAAATAGGATGTGGGAAAAATAAAGGAAAATTATTTTGGGCTAATGAGTGCCTTTCACAAAGGGGAGTCCCCCATTTGAAGTTAAAAACGATAACCATAATGTTTATAGAAAAATTTAAACATAGCGACAATCAATTTCTTCAAAATATTATATATGAAAGGATTTTTTTTTACATCCTTAGGTTTATTTTATATTTTTCTTAAATTAAAATTTA